>JAVSCE010003244.1:0-225680 GCA_032199065.1 Smutsia gigantea
GTAGGATGTCTTTTTTGTTCTACTGATGGTGTCCTTTGCTGTACAGAAGCTTTTCAGCTTGATATAGTCCCACTTGTTCATTTTTGCTTTTGTTTCCCTTGCCCGGGGAGGTATGTTCATGAAGAAGTTGCTCATGTTTATGTCCAAGAGATTTTTGCCTATGTTTTTTTCTAAGAGTTTTATGGTTTCATGACTTACATTTAAGTCTTTGATCCACCTTGAGTTTACCTTCGTGTATGGGGCTGGACAGTAGTCCAGTTTCATTCTCTTACATGTAGCTGTCCAGTTTTGCCAACACCAGCTGCTGAAGAGGCTGTCATCTCCCCATTGTATATCCAAGGCACTTTTATCAAATATTAATTGACTGTGTATGTTTGGGTTAATGTTTGGATTTTCTATTCTGTTGCACTGGTCTGTGGGTCTGTTTTTGTGCCAATACCATATTGTCTTGATTACTGTGGCTTTGTAGTAGAGCTTGAAGTCAGGGAGTGTAATTCCCCCTGTTTTATTCCTCCTTCTCAGGATCGCTTTGGCTATTCGGGGTCTTTTGTGGTTCCATATGAATTTTAGATTTATTTGTTCCAGTTCATTGAAGAAAGCTGTTGGTAGTTTGATAGGGATTGCATTGAATCTGTAGATTGCTTTAGGTAGTATAGCCATTTTGACAATATTGTTTCTTCCTAGCCAAGAGCATGGGATGCATTTCCATTTGTTAGTGTCCTCTTTAATTTCTCTTAGGAGTGTCTTGTAGTTTTCAGAGTACAGGTCTTTCACTTCCTTCGTTAGGTTTATTCCTAGGTATTTTATTCTTTTTGATGCAATTGTGAATGGAATTGTTTTTCTGATTTCTCTTTCTGTTAGTTCATCATTAGTGTATAGGAAACCAACAGATTTCTGTGTGTTAATTTTGTATCCTGCAACTTTGCTGAATTCAGATATTAGTTCTAGTAGTTTTGGAATGGAATCTTTAGGGTTTTTTATGTACAGTATCATGTCATCTGCAAATAGTGACAATTTGACTTCTTCTTTACCAATCTGGATGCCTTGTATGTCTTTGCTTTGTCTGATTGCTGTGGCTAGGACCTCCAGTACTATGTTGAATAACAGTGGAGAGAGTGGGCATCCTTGTCTTGTTCCCGATCTTAGATGAAAAGCTTTCAGCGTCTCGCCGTTAAGTATGATGTTAGCTGTGGGTTTGTTTGTCATATATAGCCTTTATGATGTTGAGGTACTTGCCCTCTATACCCATTTTGTTGAGAGTTTTAATCAGGAATGGATGCTGAATTTTGTCAAATGCTTTTTCAGCATCTATGGAGATGATCATGTGGTTTTTGTTCTTCTTTTTGTTGATGTGGTGGATGATGTTGATGGATTTTCGAATGTTGTACCATCCTTGCATCCCTGGGATGAATCCCACTTGATCATGGTGTATGATCCTCTTGATGTATTTTTGAATTCGGTTTGCTAATATTTTGTTGAGTATTTTTGCATCTACGTTCATCAGGGATATTGGTCTGTAATTTTCTTTTTTGGTGAGGTCTTTGCCCGGTTTTGGTATTAGAGTGATGCTGGCTTCATAGAATGAGTTTGGAAGTATTCCCTCCTCTTCTATTTTTTGGAAAACTTTAAGGAGAATGGGTGTTATTTCTTCTCTATATGTCTGGTAGAATTCAGAGGTGAATCCATCAGGCCCAGGGGTTTTGTTCTTGGGTAGTTTTTTGATTACCAATTCGATTTCGTCACTGGTGATTGGTCTGTTTAGTTTTTCTGTTTCTTGCTTGGTCAGTCTTGGAAGGTTGTATTTTTCTAAGAAGTTGTCCATTTCTTCTATGTTTTCCAGCTTGTTAGCATATAGATTCTCATAATATTCTCTTATGATTCTTTGTATTTCTGTGGGGTCCGTCGTGATTTTTCCTTTCTCATTTCTGATTGTGTTTATGTGTGTAGATTCTCTTTTTCTCTTAATGAGTCTGGCTAGGGGTTTATCTATTTTGTTTATTTTTTCAAAGAACCAGCTCTTGGTTTTATTGATTTTTTCTATTGTTTTATTCTTCTCAATTTTATTTATTTCTTCTCTAATCTTTATTATGTCCCTCCTTCTGGTGACTTTGGGCCTCATTTGTTCTTCTTTTTCCAATTTCAGTAATTGTGTCTTTAGACTATTCATTTGGGAATGTTCTTCCTTCTTTAAATAGGCCTGGATTGCAATATACTTTCCTCTTAGAACTGCCTTTGCTGCGTCCCACAGAAGTTGTGGCTTTGTATTGTTGTTGTCATTCGTCTCCATATATTCTTTGATTTCTGTTTTGATTTGGTCGTTAACCCATTGATTAATTAGGAGAGTGTTGTTAAGTCTCCATGTATTTGTGAGCCTTTTTGATTTCTTTCTAAAATTTATTTCTAGTTTTATACCTTGGTGATCTGAGAAGTTGGTTGGTAGGATTTCAATATTTTTGAAATTACTGAGGTTCTTTTTGTGGCCTAGTATGTGGTCTATTCTGGAAAATGTTCCATGTGCACTTGAGAAGAATGTGTATCCTGTTGCTTTTGGGTGTAGAGTTCTGTAGATGTCTGTTAGGTCCATCTGTTCTAGTGTGTTGTTCAGTGCCTCTGTGTCTTTACTTATTTTCTGTCTGGTTGATCTGTCCTTTGGAGTGAGTGGTGTGTTGAAGTCTCCTAAGAATGAATGCATTGCTGTCTATTTCCTCCTTTAATTCTGTTAGTATTTGTCTCACATATGCTGGCGCTCCTGTGTTGGGTGCATATATATTTATAATGGTTATATCTTCTTGTTGGACTGACCCCTTTATCATTATGTAATGTCCTTCTTTATCTTTTGCTACTTTCTTCGTTTTGAAGTCTATTTTGTCTGATACAAGTACTGCAACACCTGCTTTTTTCTCTTTGTTGTTTGCATGAAATATCTTTTTCCATCCCTTCACTTTTAGTCTGTGTATATCTTTGGATTTGAGGTGAGTTTCTTGTAGGCAGCATATAGATGGGTCTTGCTTTTTTATCCATTCTGTTACTCTGTGTCTTTTGATTGGTGCATTCAGTCCATTTACATTTAGGGTGATTATTGATAGGTATGTACTTATTGCCATTGCTGGCTTTAGATTCGTGGTTACCAAGGGTTCAAGGGTTGCTTCTTTACTATCTAACAATCTAACTTAACTTTCTTGTTAAGTTATTGTAAACACAGTCTGATGTTTCTTTCTTTCTCTCCCTTCTTATTCCTCCTCCTCCATTCTTTCTATAATAGGTGTTTTATTCTTTGCCTTTAGTTAGTATTTGGATGGTCTGCTTTCTTTGCTATGATTTTTTTTTTCCTCTGGTGACATCTTTTTAGCCTTAGGTGTGCTTCCATCTAGAGCAGTCCATTTAAGATATCCTGTAGTGGTGGTTTATGAGACGCAAATTCTCTTAACTTTCGTTTATCTGGAAATTGTTTAATCCCTCCATCATATTTAAATGATAATCGTGCTGGATACAATATTCTTGGTTCGAGGCCCTTCTGTTTCATAACGTTAAATATATCATGCCATTTTCTTCTGGCCTGTAAGGTTTCTGTTGAGAAGTCTGATGATAGTCTGATGGGTTTTCCTTTGTAGGTGATCTTTTTTCTCTCTCTAGCTGCCTTTAATACCCTGTCTTTATCTTTGATCTTTGCCATCTTAATTATTATGTGTCTTGTTGTTGTCTTCCTTGGGTCCCTTGTGTTGGGAGATCTATGAGCTTCGGTGGACTGCGAGACTACTTCCTTCCCCAGCGAGGGAAAGTTTTCAGCAATTATTTCTTCAAGGACACTTTCTATCCCTTTTTCTCTCTCTTCTTCCTCTGGTACTCCTATAATGCGAATATTGTTCCGTTTGGATTGGTCACACAGTTCTCTTAATATTCTTTCATTCCTAGAAATCCTTTTATCTCTCTCTGCCTCAGCTGCTCTGTACTCCTGTTCTCTGTTTTCTATTCCATTAACAGTCTCTTGCATCTCATCCATTCTGCTGTTAAGCCCGTCGATCGCTTGTCTGATTTCTGTATTGTCTTTCCTCAGTTCCCTCACTTCCTCCCTCAGCTCTTGCACATTTCTCTGTAGGTCCATCAGCATGGTTATGACTTTTATTCTGAATTCTTTTTCAGGGAGGCTGTGCATTTCCATCCCTTCAGACTCCCTCTCTGGGGTTGTCTGGTTGATTTTGGTCTGAACCATATTCCTCTGTCTTTTCATGGCTGTATAGTTTGGTCACTGATAGTTGCCACGTATGTCAGCTGGGCTCTTTAAGACCGCCTCTTGGGGTGCCGAGTCCTCTCGGGTGTAGCTGCACGCTGTGCGCTTTCCTGTGTATTCTCATCTCTCTTTTAGGAATAGATGTATTTTCTGTGTTTTCATAGATAAATATAGTGTTGGGAGGAGATTTCTGCCACCCTGGTCACACCACCATCTTCCCGGAAGTCCTTAAAGAGTTTTCTTTAAAGGGCATCTCAGACAAATGGTGACTCCCCATCACAGGCAACAGCCGATGTGGCCCTCATTAACCAGGTCCCGCCTCGGAGGTTCTCCGTTCTGGGTCACAACCACGGCTCAGTCCTTCATTCATGCTACTGGTTCCTTGAAGGTGGGACGGTGGAAGGTGATCTAGGGGTCCCGTGGCCCCTACTACTACCCTGACTTCCATCCAGGGGTCCCGTGGCCCCTGCTACTACCCCAACTTCCATCCAGGGGTCCCGTGGCCCCCTACTACTACCCCGACTTCCATCCAGGGGTCACGTGGCCCCCTACTACTACCCCGACTTCCATCCAGGGGTCCTGTGGTCCCCTACTACTACCCTGACTTCCATCCAGGGGTCCCGTGGCCCCTACTACTACCCCGACTTCCATCCAGGGGTCACGTGGCCCCCTACTACTACCCCGACTTCCATCCAGGGGTCCCGTGGCCCCTACTACTACCCCGACTTCCATCCAGGGGTCCCGTGGCCCCTACTACTACCCTGACTTCCATCCAGGGGTCCCGTGGCCCCTACTACTACCCCGACTTCCATCCATGGAACCCGTGGCCCCCTACTACTAACCTGACTTCCAGGGTTGATTCTGCTGGTCTTACTGGCTGAGACGTGTGCCCTTCCTCCCTCTCCAGTCCATGGGCAGCCATACAGAGGCTCAGTCTCTGGTTGTGCATATTCATAAAAGCCATTCCAGTTTCCTGGTGAAATTAATCATACTACAGTGACTGCTGAAGCCAGTTGCATTCAAAGTATGGCCTTCAAAACAGCAGAGCAGTAACACCTGGGAGCTTGTCAGAAAGGCAGCTTCTTGGGCCCTACCCCAGACTTCCTCTATCAGTACCTCCAGAATCTGCATTTTACCAAGATCCCCAGCTGAGTTGTAAGCACATTCAGGTTAGAGAAACAGCAATGTAGGGGGCTTCCCACAGATACCACTTTTCCTCAGATTTAGGAGATCCATGGCTCTGCCTTAGGGGGGTCTTCCAGGACCCATGGGCCCAGGGCAGCCACTCTCCCTCTCAGCCAACTAGAGATTTCCCTGGGTGGACGTAATAGATTCAGTTGTAGCCCATTGGAAAATGTCCCTTCCCCATAGAATTATAAATTGTATGTTTTTCTTGGAGTCTTAGTTGTCAGATTCCCAACGAAGTTAGCAGCCCCAAAGCTTCAGTTTGAAACCGGACCTGCCACCACTCTCACTACTCCTCGGTTTCACTGTGCTTCCCTGCATAAAAGCACCCAAAGCCGAAACTGGAAAATCATGTCGAATTCAGTTCCAGGTAAGAAGGTAGAAATCATAGCAGTGACAGTGACAGTTTAGTGACAGATTTGTGATAGAAACACCACTCCTGCCTTCCATTCCTTCCCTTTATTCCTGGCTGCCTCGGCGGTCACCTCTCCTTTTATGTTTATTTCATATTCAAGTGATTAATTTTGATTCAGTGCCTAGTGCCATAGTCTTAGCTCGCCAAACAAGGGCTTCCACTCCACCTGAAGGGATGCCGTGGGCGTCTAAGTTATAGATGGATAATACGAACAAAACAAGAAGCTGTGAACAAAATCTCCAATTATTTATATTACAAGCTGGATGGAAGCCCTGTGGAAACAGAACCTGGTTGCCTTATTTATGAGCAAGCCCAGAAAACAATCCACAATAAAATAAGAAATTAAACTTGAGTTTCAATCTTCCAGAACCAGGTCTTCAGTGCCTATTGCAAACAAATGAAGGAGTTAAAAATCTCACTTTTTCAAAAGTGGTTAGTGTAGACTTTATCTTTAAAATTAACTTTCCTCCTATTTGTCATCTTGTACTAAAAATCTTCCCACACCTGTCTCATCTCACTTCCTCTTTGTCTATCTCTGTATCTGTCGCCCTATCTTGAAGTTTTTACATCTCTTTTCTTGTGATCACACAACTTATTTTAGATTTGGCCAGAGTTTCTTCAGAAGGTTTCAATCTGGACTCCTAACACCCAGAATTTAAATTCATTCTGCATTCTGGACAAACCAGAAATGAGAGATTTGTAGACAGACATGAAACGAAGGCAGGTGCCAAACAAGAATGAGTTAAGGGAAGACAGAGATCAATGGGGGCAAAATTCAAGTAGTAGAAATAAATAAATACATAAGCAGCTAAATAGGCAATCAAGGAAAATAAAGACACTATAAAAAGGACTAAGGATTTTATAAAATCCAGACCAAAGGTCCTCAACTAATCATGGTCTGAGTATCTCAAATTAATACTTAACATTTACAGCCAAATTATTATTTTATAAGATAAATAGCATAACTACTCTTCAGTCATGAGAGTACTTGACTATTCCTACAGGTGGAATGCTCAAAGTCATTGTTAGGCCAAAATTCGAGTTAAGTATGTTTTGTTTTCTAATATTCTATTAATGTCAGCAAAAGTATTCCATATACTAATGTAACTTTTCAAAAAGCAAAAGTAATGAAGTACTTTGGCAAGGGGGCAGTATAGGACACATGCACTATATTATAGTTCTCAAAAGCATCTCCTAACCCCATGGCGGATCCAAATAGAAGCAGGTTGTCAATCATGTAGGCAGTTGGTCTGCTAAAAGTTTGCTTTTAAATCTTCATTTTGGCCTTCATGGGTATCTTAACCATTCTGATGTTTACATCATAGTTGAAAAATAAAATACACAAGCAAACATAGTTAAATATATTGGTTAGGGATACTTATGTATGTAGTAATAATTTTTTTTTAAAGAAAAAAGGATGCTAAACATAAAAATCAGGATACATATTACCTCTCAGAAGGAAGGCAGTGGAATTCAACAAGGAAAAGCACAATGGAATTGGAGATGTCCTGCTTCTTAAATTGGATAGTGAGTGTTCATTTTATTACTAGTCATCATACTTTCTATGTTACCTGCCTTGATATGCATAAAATATTACACAATAAAAATTTAAGCAAATCATCCCAAAATTTTATTACATTGCCAAATCCACAGAATGCCAGTTTGGGGAAAAAAAACAAATTTATAAAAGTTAGCATGCTTGAACACTAATTATGTAGGGGATTAAGGAGTCTCATGCTTTGCAATATTTTTCTAATTGAATTGAAAGCCGAAAAGACATCACTTTGCCAGAAAAGTCAAGTAAAGGACACCCGGCCTTTCTGTTTCTTGGTTGTTCATGAATGTAAGAATGATAATTTTGTTTTTTTTCCAAAAATAATTCGAGCCAATTTTTCCCAGGGAAACTACCAGTCTTGCGGATAGGCCTGGATGGGTTTCAAAATGGAATGTTTTTCTTAAATATAAGACTACTGTGTACTTTTGTTTGCACAAATGTCTATAAATGCCACAAGAGCATTGAAAGATCTGCTATATTTTTTCAATGTTTTGATTTTTCAAAGCTAGGTTCATGAGAACAATCAGAAAATGATAAAGACTTGTTGAAGAGGTGCTTCACCAGCATATTGAAGTGTCTTAGAATATGGATAAACAAGGTAGATAAATGGAGATGAGGCAACAATGAGATAAATCGACAGCTTATTGAGTAACCATGCCTTAAGAGAGCAGACTCACTGGTGTGTGGTGGGCAACAGGGCTCTTCTTAGCTTCAGGTCAGGAAGTAGAAGTAATATTTATCAGTGTAACAGATTACATGAAAATGGGAAAAATTAACTAATTAAATGCAGGATATAACCAGTATCCTAACGGCTTCCCAAGCTAGAATGGTGAACCAAATCTAACGTAATATATTTAATAGGAGTATGTGTAAAATCCGACAGTTTTAAAAAATATAGTAAGAAAATATATGTGAAAAGAAAAGTTATCGTAAGTGAATTTGAGCTCTGTCTGCATTAACAGACGTAGGGTCCAGAAGTGAGGGGCTCGTTCTCTACTCTGAACTGACCAATCTCCAGTTGGGAAATTTTTTATTCATTTCTGAGTGACGTATCTTAAAAGAGATATTGAAAGTAAAAACCAGGATATTAAGTTGCCTTGAATCCAACCTCAATACAGAACAACGGATCTCTAAGCCAAACAGGAGAAGCCTGGCAAGGAAAGGAAGGTCAGAGTTCATCAGTGGGTACAGGTACTTCAGGGACTCTCATGTGAGCGAGTGATTAATTCAGTTTGGACATTTTTGTTTTTGACAGTGAGGCCATGGCCAGAGAAAGGAAAAATTACGTGACCCCTGAAGTACAATGCTATACAGGGGAATCAACCATTTGATACAGGGTTATATTAGATTGATTGTAAGATTACTTCCAAATCTAAAGTGTATGTGTATATGTGTATAAGTTAAATTTTATGCATTTTATGTATTAAATTTATATATTTTAATTTTAATTTTATGTATTTAATTTTCAATCTATACAGTTTATTAAATTTCCTATGTTCTCAATTAATACAATTTTTTAAGATCTGAAGAAAAATCATTAACTCAATAAAATTTTGACTTAAGTCATAGCATGAAAGCAGAGCAAAAACCAGAATTAAGAGAATCTAGAGGAAGAGGAGTTGATGTTAAGAAAATGATTAAAATAAAGAACATTCAAATAAGGTACCCAAGATAACCTAAGCTCCTCCCAGCTTGTCTCAGCTTCAGACAGGCTTCTTTCTGCCTCTCATCTGTAACTTCCTTTAGAGCATTTAGTTTAGAAAACTTGTAATTGTAAATTCTTTCTCTGCCTCTTTGAGACAGAAATCTTCTCCCAGCCCTTTGCCGGTTTTATAACTCAAGAAAGTCTTTCCCAGGACCTGTGAAATGTAATCATCAAGGAAGACAGTACCTCTGTCTCCCAGACTCTGTGGGATGGTAGGAGGCTCACTTGGTGGGCGCCGATTAGCAAACACAGATGACCCACTCCCAGAGAACACTGACGAACTCAGGAAGAACTCCATGTCACACCCCATTGTTCAACCTCTCTCCTAATGTCCTCTAGTACTTGACAGTGGCTCACCCCAGCACTTAAAAACCTTGCTGCCTTTTGTTCCAGCAGAATTTAGTGCAGACTGAGGTCTCTCTCCCATACTGCAGTAGCCTTGGATAAAATCTCCCTTGACTATTTAACTTTCTCTGGTGTCATTTTTGTTTTGATAATGGCAGACAAGGTAAGACCCAAGGGTATAAAGCCAGGCAAGAAAGATGGTATTTACAGACTACTAGCACAGTAAGACATGGCCACAATGACTATATATAAATATATATGTGTGTATGAGTATGGCATAAGGCATGTTAAACACTTGGCGTGGCACTATTTTTGGTTGTTATTGCGGCAGCCTTTATCATTAAAAAAGACGTGTTCCAGAACCCGTATTCTTATCTAGTTCATCCAGTGGTCCTCAATTCTAGGTAAACCTCAGAATCACCTGGAGTGCTATTTTTTTTAATTATCAATATCTGGGTCCCATTGCCAGATACTCAGATTTAACTGGTTTGGGGTGAAGCCAAGACATTAGTATAAAAGCATAAAAATTGAATAAGCTCTCTTCAAGGTGATTGTAATGTCATGAATTATGGCCCAAAGCTATTCTGTTTCTCCTCCTTCCATTTCTGTGGTAGAAATAATAGCACAAATCAATACCAGCGGAGACAAAGCTGGCGTTCATCACCTCCTCACCTCTGAATGAGCTCAGAAAGTAGTGGTCTGACCTCCATGCTCACCATGCACTCAGACTGCACATGCTGGGGCTCTCAATTAACTTCTACCTTTTAATATTCACAGTCCTTTTAATATTTGGTCATCCTGCATCATTTGACATGATGATTAGAGTATCTTTCTTGAAACTATGTCTCTTCCCCATTTTGTGAAATAGGCTATCCATTTAATTGTCCTGCAGTCCCCAATAGATTTTATTCTACGGCTCATCCCTATAACTTTGGTGTTTTCCAGGGTTCCATCTTCACCTTCTATCTTCTCATTCAACACATTTGCATTCCTGCAGAGTATCTACCCACTCCCACATCATCAAGTAATCCCTAAGAAAAACAAACTCTTCATTCCTGTCTCTAACCCAGTCCCCTCCCCGGCCTCAGTGCCACATGTCCAGCTGCATATTCCAAATGTTCCACCCACTTTGTTGCAGAGGGAAGGTGCTGGGCCTTGGGGGAGTCACAGCCCAGGGGGCTGCAGGCTCGCCTTGTCTGCAGGCTCTGCCTTTTTATGCATTGTGTAGGGGAGGGTGGTCACTTACTCCTCAGCTCCTAAGGAGAAGTCAACCTGTTGGGACTTCTAAGCCCGCTTCTTTTAGCCTCAGACAGCATTTGTACTGCCGTTGGTAAAGAAAATCTCACTAAGAATATTGTCTTACTAGAATGTTAAGGAAACAGAAATCATAAGTATATTCTGTTAGGTCCTTTGCCTATTTTCAGGTTCTCTAATACACATTACTCTATCTGGATACAAGCCGAAGGAGAAATTGCTTATAGTCACAGTTGATTTGCTATTTCTCAAATGTCTTTATTCTGACTCTTTAAATATTTAAGTAAAGAAATGTAATTTCCCAATTACTTTATATGTAGTTGATGCCTTTTCCTGCTTTTTTTCTCATTTCTGAGACCATATTTAGTGGAGACTAAAAATTGTTAGTTATATGTCTGTTTTTGATAATGTCCATTAATTTTACCATTTTAAGTAATAATATTCTGAAAGAAATCACTTTATTATTAGTGATTTTAAAATTTTATAGTATTATTCTTAACAATCATGATATTGGTGATAACAGGTAAGCTATTTTCTTTAGTGAAACTTTTTCATAATTTATAATGCTAATTACTAGAGTGTCCATCTTCACTTCTAATATATCAGAAGAATAGAATAGCATCCTCTTTTTAATTTTACTAGACTTAAGAATGATTAATAACTTTAAGGTATATAAATTAAGCACATGACTTAATAATTAAAGTCCAAATTTATGAGTTGTAACCCCAGAGGTTCTTGCTCAATATTAAGTGATAATTATCTGAGTGAATGCACCATTGCATTTATGATAAGTGCATGTGCTTTGCAATTTATATAAAGACAAAAATCTAATTAGCAAGCTTACAAGTGTAGTTATTCTATTACTGAATATATTAACTTTGTCATATTAAAATAATCTCCCAGTGTTGAATCTTTAAATCAACTTCTGTCATAATTTCCTTTGCTTACAAGTTAATATGCATACTGTGCATACTGGATACAAAAGTATTCAATGGCTTCTCTTTTTAGCTTTATGAATTTAATATAAAAAATCACTTTCACTGTTCCCCAAGAAAGACTTGCTGAAACTTGCCTATAAACAGCAATTCTCCAACATACTTTCTCATTTCCCTCTTCAAGTATATGTCTAAACTGACAACTAGATAAAATGGTTTATAGTCTAATTTCTGGTATAAAAATTTGAATCGAGTTGGAATCTACTCTCTTTTAAAATACACAATATTTTATAGATAAATAGGTAGAAAAACTCTGTTTTCATGGATAACTCACCATTAGCAGTGTTCCTTTTTGTATTCAATTATGTGTGTAATAGATGAATTAAGGATGGATTTCACTTATCCTTCCAACATGAAAGCGCTGTCCACTCTAAGACACAAAAAAGAACCTCATGAGAAAAGTGACTGACATGTATTTTTGAGTAATTGTTTTATGAAGGAACAAAAATTGCCTATTGTAGACTAGCTTTGGTCAATCCCAGAAGTCAGGAATTTGACCAATGACCACCTGGCCTCCTGTGATCCACAGACATTTATATTGATTACTAGGCAATCTGCCAGACACTGTTTTTCCTGTAGCCTATGGGCCACAGAAATGCAAATTGAGACACAAATGCTCTTGGCTGCTGAAATAGCTTCCCTCTTCGGTTCTCTAACAGGAATACTTAGCCAAAATTAAGTCTCCCATCTCCATCCCATCTCACATTTCTCCAGGAGGGAAACCTGTACTTATTAACAAGAAGAATTCCTAATTTAATACACACTACAAGCACTAACAACAGAAGAAAATAACTAAATCAATGGACTCTTAAGGGTAGAGACCAGGAGTATTGGTTTCTGTGTGTGCAGATGAGCATTTTGCAGTCTCATGCCAAGGAAATGGAATGTCAGACGACTGTCCTGTAGTTCTACCCAAAAGATATAGGAAGTAACATGTTCCTGGATTATGAAACTGAATATTGGGATTGCTAAAGTCATAGTTTTCTGAGGGAAGAGAAGTATTTGGTGGAGTTCATCAATTAAAAAACCCAGCAAGGTAGGCACTCTAAAGTTGGTCTATTTGGATTCTTTCCAAGATAAACTCCTACCTTGGGTGCATCCTTTGGAAGTTAGGGAAGTCTAGGTTTCTTGGTGTTCTTTTCAGCATGCCTCTTGTACAAAGGAAATAGTGTCATGTAATGGCTAAGAGCATGAATGAACTTGGAGTCAGAAAACATACATTTAACCTCACCCACCAATGAAGTAACCTCAGAAACTTTATCTAACTTTTACTAATGTTAGTATTTTCTCCATCTATAATTTCTCTCCATTTCCCTCTGACATATTTTCTGGAATAAATTCAATGGTTAAGGGTAAAGTCTAATCGTACTCATCTGTAAAAGTTTTCTATTCCTTTCAGAAGAATTACTAGCTTTTCCCCCTGTGTTCCCAAAAAAGAGTATGGTATTTACTTGGCAACCTTCAGTTAGTTGTCTGTGTATCCCTCTCCCTGGAGAGCATGCAAGCTCCCTGAGGGCACAGATCATGGCTCACATGTCCTCATTGCACTTAACAGTGTAAAAAACAGCTTCAAAACACATACTTTGGGAAAACAAATACTAGGAATTTTCTGGCCAGTGATGTCATTTGGCATTTGGAGAGCCACAAAAGATGGAAAAGTACAATCAGACATTCTGTACAATTTTCTACAGTAAATGCCACAGTGAAAAGTGACTGGGCATTTGAGAGCCCACTTAGAGTGTCACATTTTGAAGCAGCAGGTTTTGAGTGCTGTTTTAGGGCCCATACTGCTCTCCATATTTTGTGGTACAAAGACTCTACACAGCAGAATATAAAATATCAGTGAATTGTATTTTAATCCATTGCATTTTTTCTTTTTCCTCCTAAAAAAAGGAAAGAAGGATATCTTCAGTATTTAAAAATCATTAACTACTCAGCACTTGATAATGTGGTTTTTATGCCACTTTTAAAATTCTCAAGATATAGATATGGATTAACTTAAAGTACAGCTTTATATTTCTAAAATATTTGAAAGATGAAAAGTGAATAATTCATGGTAATTGTAGTCATGTGAGGTCCATGTCATTAGTGACAGCAATTTGTGTTTTAATTCACACTTGCTGGTATGTAAAAATACTACAAACTTTAATTATCTTTGGTAATACTTGTTTTTAAAAAATTATTAATGATCTTGCCACTTAACCTAATAAATACTTTGCTTACATAAGTGGGTTTTTTAGGAAAATTTTGAGAAAATAAGGTCCAAAAAAAGTAAATAAAATGTTTCAAGGAAGGCATATCTCATGTATTTTTGAAAGAAAAGATGACACCAGTCTCAAATGCAGCTTCTTATCAATACAAAATAACACTAGCAAACTAATAGAATACGTAGTTGAAAAAGTAGAAGAAGTTGTCGGGGGTGGGGCACTAAATTTTCCGTCTTTGCTAGTTACAAATTATATGCTAAAATTAAATAAACTCACAAAGAACATTGCAAATTAAAATAAAAATTAGTATAATCAACATCATCTACCACATCAACAAAAAGAAGGACAAAAACCACATGATCATCTCTATAGATGCTGAAAAAGCATTCGACAAAATTCAACATCCATTCATGATAAAAACTCTCAACAAAATGGGTATAGAGGGCAAGTACCTCAACATAATAAGGGCTATATACGACAAACCCACAGCCAACATTATACTTAACAGTGAGAAGCTGAAAGCTTTTCCTTTAAGATCAGAGCAAGACAAGGATGCCCACTTTCCCCACTTTTATTCAACATAGTTCTAGAGGTCCAAGCCATGGCAATCAGACAACACAAAGAAATAAAAGGCATCCAGATTGATAAGTAAGATGTCAAACTGTCCCTGTTTGCAGATGACATGATAGTGTACATAAAAAACCCTAAAGAATCCACTCCAAAACTACTAGGTCTAATACCTGAATTCAGCAAAATTGCAGGATGCAAAATTAATACACAGAAATCTGTTGCATTCCTATACACTAATGGTGAACTAGCAGAAAGAGAAATCAGAAAACAATTCCACTCACAATCGTATCAAAAAAAATAAAATACCTAGGAATAAAGCTAACCAAGGAAGTGAAAACTACAAGACACTCTTAAGAGAAATTAAAGAGGACACCAATAAATGGAAATTCATCCCATGCTCTTGGCTAGGAAGAATTAATATTGTCAAAATGGCCATCCTGCCTAAAGCAATCTACAGATTCAATGCAATCCCTATCAAAATACCAACAGCATTCGTGAATGAACTAGAGCAAATAGTTCTAAAATTCATATGGAAGCAAAAAAGACCCTGAATATCCAAAGTAATCCTGAGAAGGAAGAATAAAGCAGGGGGAATTATGCTCCCTGACTTCAAGCTATACTGCAAAGCCACAGTAATCAAGACAATTTGGTACTGGCACAAGAACAGACCCTAGACCAATGGAACAGACTAGAGAGCACAGATATAAACCCAAGCATATATGGTCAATTAATATAAGAGAAAAGAGCCATGGATATACAATGGGGAAATGACAGCCTCTTCGACAGCTGGTGTTGGCAAAACTGGACAGCTACATGTAAGAGAATGAAACTGGATTATTGTCTAACTCCATACACAAAAGTAAACTCAAAATGGATCAAAGACCTGAATGTAACTCATGAAACCATAAAATTCTTAGAAAAAAACATAGGCAAAAATCTCATGGACGTAAATATGAGCAACTTTTTCATGAACATATCTCCCCAGGCAAGGGAAACAAAAGCAAAAATGAACAATTGGGACTATATCAAACTAAAAAGCTTCTGTAAAGCAAAGGACACCATCAATAGAACAAAAATACATCCTACGGTATGGGAGAATATATTCATAAACGACATATCCGATAAGGGGTTGACATCCAAATTATATAAAGAGCTCATGCACTTCAACAAACAAAAAACAAATAAGCCAATTAAAATGGGCAGAGGATCTGAACAGACAGTTCTCCAAAGAAGAAATTCAGATGGCCAACAGGCACATGAAAAGATGCTCCACATCGCTAATCATCAGAGAAATGCAGATTAAAACCACAATGAGATATCACATCACACCAGTTAGAATGGCCACCATCCAAAAGACAAACAACAACAAATGTTGGTGAGGATGTGAAGAAAGGAAAACACTCCTACACTGTGGTGGGAATGTAAAATATTTCAACTATTGTGGAAAGCAGTATGGAGGTTCCTCAAAAAACTAAAAGTAGAAATACCATTTGACCCAGGAATTCCACTCCTAGGAATTTACCCTAAGAATGTAGCAGCCTAGTAAGACATATGCACCCCTATGTTTATTGCAGCACTATTTATAATAGCCAAGAAATGGAGCAACCTAAGTGTCCATCAGGAGATGAATGGATAAAGAAGATGTGGTACATATACACAATGGAATATTATTCAGCCATAAGAAGAAAACAAATCCTACCATTTGCAACAACATGGATGGAGCTAGAGGGTATTATGCTCCGTGAAATAAGCCAGGCAGAGAAAGAAAAGTACCAAATGATTTCACTGATCTGTGGAGTATAAGAACAAAGAAAACAAAGCAATCCTGAGGAGGAGGAATAAAATAGGGGGAATTATGCTCCCTGACTTCAAGCTCTGCTACAAAGCCACAGTAATCAAGACAATTTGGTATTGGCACAAAAACAGACCCACAGATCAGTGGAATAGAATAGAAAATCCAAACATCAACCCAAACACATACAGTCAATTAATATTTGATAAGGGAGCCTTGGATATACATTGGGGAGATGACGGCCTCTTCAGCAGCTGGTGTTGGAAAAACTGGACAGCTACATGTAAGAGAATGAAATTGGACTACTGTCTAACCCCATACACAAAGGTAAACTCAAGGTGGATCAAAGACCTGAATGTAAGTCATGAAACTATAAAACTCTTAGAAAAAAATATAGGCAAAAAGCTCTTGGACATAAACATGAGCGACTTCTTCATGAACATATCTCCCCGAGCAAGGGAAACAAAAGCAAAAATGAACAAGTGGGACTATAGGAAGCTGAAAAGTTTCTGTACAGCAAAGGACACCATCAGTAGAACAAAAAGACTTCCTACAGTATGGGAGAATATATTTATAAGTGACGTATCCGATAAGGAGTAGACATCCAAAATATATAAAGAACTCATACACCTCAACAAACAAAAAGCAAATAATCCAATTAAGAAACGGGCAGAGGACATGAATAGACACTTCTCCAAAGAAGAAATTCAGATGACCAAGAGGCACATGAAAAGATGCTCCACATCACTAATCATCAGAGAAATGCAGATTAAAACCACAATGAGATACCACCTCACACCAGTGAGGATGGCCAACATCCAAAACACAAACAACAACAAATGTTGGCGAGGATGTGGAGAAAAGGGAACCCTCCTACACTGCTGGTGGGACTGCAAATTAGTTCAGCCATTGTGGAAAGCAGTATGGAGGTTCCTCAAAAAACTCAAAATAGAAATACCATTTGACCCAGGAATTCCACTCCTAGGAATTTACCCTAAGAATGCAGCAGCCCAGTTTGAAAAAGACAGATGCACCCTATGTTTATCGCAGCACTATTTACAATAGCCAAGAAATGGAAGCAACCTAAGTGTCCATCAGTAGATGAATGGATAAAGAAGATGTGGTACATATACACAATGGAATATTATTCAGCCATAAGAAGAAAACAAATCCTACCATTTGCAACAACATGGATGGAGCTAGAGGGTATTATGCTCAGTGAAATAAGCCAAGCTGAAAAAGACAAGTACCAAATGATTTCACTCATATGTGGAGTATAAGAACAAAGAAAAAAACTGAAGGAACAAAACAGCAGCAGACTCACAGAACCCAAGAACGGACTAATAGTTACCAAAGGGAAAGGGACTGGGGAAAATGGGTGGGAAGGGAGGGAAAAGGGGAAGAAGGACATTACGATTAGCAGATGTAATGTTGGGGGCACGGGGAGGGCTGTACAACCCAGAGAGGACAAGTAGTGACTCTATGGCATCTCACTATGCTGATGGACAGTGACTGTAATGGGGTTGTGGGGGCTGATGAAGGGGGTAGTGTAATCACCATAATATTACTCATTTAATTGTAGATTAATGATATCAAAATAAACTTATAAAAAAAAAGAACAAAGAAAAAACTGAAGGAAGAAAACGGCAGCAGACTCACAGAATCCAAGAATGGACTAACAGTTACCAAAGGGAAAGGGACTGGGGAAGATGGGTGGGAAGGGAGGGATAAGGGGGAAAAGGGGTATTGGCACACTTAATGTAGCGGGGTTGGGAGGGCACGGGGAAGGCAGTATAACACAGAGAAGACAAGAAGTGATCTATAGCATCTTACTACACTGATGGACAGTGACTATAATGGGGTATGTGGTGGGGACTTGATAATAGGGGGAGTCTAGTAACCATAATATTGCTCATGTAACTGTACATTAATAATGGCAAAATTAAAAAATTCATATAAAGACACATATAGATTAAATGGAAAGAGATGGAGATATATCATGGTAATACCAATTAAAAGAAAGCAAGAGTAGCTATATTAATTCCAGACAGAACATATTTCAGAGCAAGGAATTTTATCAGCTATTAAGAGGGCATTCCATAATGATAAAGGGGTCAGTAGTTCAAGAAAACAATAATCCTTAACATATATGTGCCTAACAACTGAGCATCCTAATATGTGAGGCAAAACTGATAGTACTGCAAAGAGAAATACATGAGTCCACTATTATAGTTGAATTTAACAATCCTCTCTCAGAAATCAACAGATAATGCATGCACAAAATCAGTAACATAATTTAACTCAGCAGCACTATCAAATAACTGGGTATTATTGACATCTATAGTCTACTTCAACCAGCAATGGCAGATTAAATATTCTTCTCAAGATCACAGAGCACATTCATCAGGACACTGGGTGGTGGTCGGCTGAGTGCACACACACATCAGAACGCATCCAGCTGCACATTAAGATCTGTGCATTTCATTGTATGGGCCGCAATATAAAAAAATATGTAAGGTATCCAGAACATTTTGTAAAAAAACATTCATCAGGGTAGAGCATATTCTGGGCCATTAAACACACCTTAACAAATTTAAAAGAATAGAAATCCTACAATATATACTTTCAGACCACAAATGAATTAAACTAGAAATTAACAATAGAAAGATAGCTGGAAGATCCCCAAATACTTAGAGATTAAACATTATATCTCTAAATAATGCATTGTTCAAAGAAAAAATATCAAGAGATTTAAAAATATTTTGAACAAATGAAAATACTAAAATTTGTGAGATGCCGTGGAAGCAGGGCTTAGAGGGAAATTCATATTTATATATAGCACTGAATATATGTATTAGAAAAAAGAAATACCTAAAATCAATGACCTAAGCTTCCACCTTAGGAAACTAGAAAAGAAAACAAATTAACTCCAAAGTAAGCAGAAGAAATGATATAGTAAAAAGTAGGGCAGAAATCAATGAAATTGAAAATAAAAAATCAGTATGGAAAATCAATAGAACAAAAGCTAGTTTTTTGGAGAAATCGATAAAATTGAAAAACTTCTAGCCAGACTAAAATAAAAAGGCACAAGTTACTAATATAAAAATTGAAAGAGGGGATATCACTACAGATCCAATGTACTAAAGATAATGAAGGAATATGATTAATAACTCTATGCCCACAAATTTGATAACCTGAATGGAATGAATCAATTCCTTAAATAACACAATCTGCTAAAACACACAAGAAATAGAGAATCTGAATATGTCTATACCTATTAAAGAAATTGAATCAATAATTAATAACCTTCCAAAACAGAAAACACCAATCTCAGATGGATTCACTGGTGAATTCTATCAAGCATTTCAGGAAGAAATTATACCAGTTTTCTACAATCTGTTCCAGAAAAGAGAAGCAGAGCGGATATTTCCTAATTCATTCCGTATGGCCAGCATTACCTGAATACCAAAACACACAAAGACCTTACAAGAAAAGGAGACTATAGACCAATCTCCTCATAAACAGCGACTTAGAAATCTTCAACAAAACATTAGGAAATCAAATCCAAGGATGTATTAAAAGAATTATGCAACACAACCAAGTGGGATTTATCCTGGGTATGCAAGGTTGGTTCAAAACTTGAAAATCAACTAATGGTAATGCATTATATCAACAGGATAAAGAAAAATTAAATCATCATGTTAATAGATGCAGAAAATATATTTGACAAAACCCAGCACCACTCATGATAAAAACTCACAGCTAATTAGTAATAGAGAGGAACTTCCTCAGCTTGACAAAGTATATCTATAAAAATCCTACAACAAGCATAATGCTTTAATGGTGAGAAACTCAAAGCTTGCCTACTAAGATCAGTAACAAGGCAAGTACATCTCCTCTTGCCACTGCTTTTCAGCACTGTACTAGATAGAGGTCCTTGTAAGATGAGAAAAGGAAGTAAAGTTTGTACAGACAAGGAGGAAAAAAAATAAAACTATTGATGACAGGATTGTCTATGTAAAAAATCTGAAAGAATCAACAATAGCAAAAAAATCCTGAAACTACTAAGCAATTATAACAAGGCTGCAGGATACAAAGTTAATGTTCAAAAGTCAGTCGCTCTCTTGTGAACTATCATTGAACAAGTGGAATTTGAAGTCACAGGCACATCACCATTTACATTAGCATCAAAAAAAAAACCCTAGGTATATTTCTAATAAAATATGTAAAATATCTGTATGAGGAAAAATACATGGCTCAGATGCAAGCTATCAAGGATGAGCTAAATAAATGGAGAGATATTCATGTTCCTGGATAGAAAGATTAAATACTGTCAAGATGTCTGTTCTTCCCAACTTGATCTGTGGATTCATTGCAATTCCAATCAAAATCCAAGTTATTTTATAGATACTGATGAACTAATTTTAGAGTTTATACAGAGAGGTGAAAGATACACAATAGTTGAGTTACTATTGACGAAGCATAAAGTCAGAAGACTGACTCTGTGAGACTTCAAGACTTACTAAAAGGCTGTGGTAACCAGGACAATATGGTATTGGCAAAGGAATGGACAAATAGATGGACGGAACAGAATACGGAGTCCAGAATACACCCCTATAAGTAGTCAACTGATCTTTGATGGAGGAGCAAAGACAACACAATGGAGCAAAGATAGTCTTTTAGACAAATGGTGCTGGAACAGCTGGACAGCTACATGCAAAAAAAAACCAAACTGAATTGAGACACAGACTGACACCTTTAACAAAAATTAACTCAAAATGGATCATAGACCTAAATGTAAAATGCAAAACAATAAAACTCCTAGAAGATGAAATAGAAAATCTTGGTGACCTTGACTATGGTGATAGCTTTTTAGATACAACACTGAAAGCACAATCCATGAGAAAACGAACTGATAAACTGTACTTCATTAAAGTCCAAACCAAATCAAAAACAAGATATTCTTCATTAGGTGACTTGATAAACTGTATTACATCCAGGCAACAGAATATTACTTGAGTGCCAAAAAGACATGTTATCAAGTCATGAAAAGACATGGAGGAAACTTAAATGTGTATTACTAAGTAAAAGAAGCCAGTCTGAAAAGGCCATATACTATACAATTCCAACTCTATGACATCCTGGAAAGGCAAAACTAGGGTGATTGTAAAAAAATCAGTGATTGCCAGGGGTTATGAGGGAGGGAGGGAAGAATAGGCAAAGCACAGAGGAATTTTAGGACAGTGAAACAATATGATACTACAATGATGAATATATGTCATTACACATTTATCAAAATCCATAGAATACACAACGCCAAGAGTGAACCTAATGTATACTACGGACTTTGGGTGATAATGAAATGTCAATTAGGTTATCAGTTGAAACAAACTGACCACTGTGATTCAGAATGTCCACAGTGGGGGAGGTTCAGGGTGCAGGGTGTGGGCAGAGGATATATAGGAACTAAGTACCTTCTGTTCATTTTGCTGTGATCCTAAAACTGGTCTAAAAGATGAAGTTTATTAATTTAAAAATATCTTTACATAACAATGTCATTTATTCTCTGTAGAATAGTACTCAAGAATTGGAAATGTTATCACACCAAATGCAGCAAAATTGAAGATAATGACTTTACTACATGTATATAAAATGACTACTTATCATATAAGATGTGAAAACATTTTTATTCATGCTTCTCTTCTCTAACTAATGTGAAGACTTTGCTATTCATGGACCATTGACTAACTGTAAAATTGCTCCCCAGAGTTGCATATCTCAAATTTATTTGATCCCAAAACAATTTTAAAATTATTATGTATTGACAAAACCCCAAAAGGAACTCATTAATCTAGGAATGTTTCATATGCTTTAAACATTGACAAGATCACCATTGTGTGCCAAAGGTGCAGAACCAGAAGATGCACACAAGCAGATGGTTAACGTCACTCTTCCAGCACTGAGGGATTGTTGAATGCTGTAGTGCCCTGATTAAAATTCATGTGTCATGTGCTCCCTTTTTTGACTTCCCACTCTTGGTGATTTTTCTTGAAGTCAGATTTAGCGTAATAATAAAAACAAATATATGAGTATCTTAAACTTTTTCTTATATTTAAAAAATACATCAAGAAGGCAAGGTACTGTTAATATTTTTGCATAGAACACTTTTTAACATCTTGAGAAACTAGTGTTCTATAGAACAGGATTTGGAAAATTCTGCACTAGATGATTAAGGCTCTTCAGAATAAGGGAGGAATATTCTCCTGGATGACCCGAAGTGAACATACAGAATCTGCTTTCATCCTGGCAAACACTGACAAGATGTTAACAGTGAATTGTGCTAAGCCGTAGTGTCATTTCTTTTCTTCTCTAAAGAGACACTGCTATAAACAGTACATATTATATTCTTTCAAAAGCTGGTGGTATCCCAATAGCCATATGTATGCTGAGCATGTTAGGGCTGGCAGAAATTATTAAAACCTTCTTTAAAAGGGAAAATCTTCAGTAAATGAATGAATATTAAATTTGCAAACCATCTGTGTTATGGTTTGATATACAGGGCCTGCATCTCTAACCTGACCAGCCAATGAGATTTTCTTTCTCCCTCAATACACTTATCCTGGAGAGAATTCTTTCTCTATAAAGTAATGAAACAAGAATTATTTTCTCCCTCTACTTTACAACAGGTATCGCTTTTGTTTTCATCTGTATTTTATGTAGAATTATTTGATTAAAATTTTCAATTAATAATAGCAAAAAAGCATGGAAGGATTTCACAGCTGTTAGTTTTAGAATGTATGAAAGACAGAGGCCAAGTGAAATAACCGAGTACTGTAAATACAGATCACTCATAGAAATAGAAAGCCATTGCAGGATGCATATACACCAAAATCCAGGCTTTGCATATCTATACCCTCTAATGAGTTTTGACTTTCTTTAAATAAAGGTTCAATTACTGAGAGAGAAGGACTAAAAAGTTATTTTCTAATTGTACAGGAAATATATTTCAATGTTCATTGCACCTGAATGGTTTTGATGTTAAATATGTGCTATTGATGCAAAAAAGAGTTTATAAAAAAAATTAACCAGGAACAAAAAAACTTATCTAAATTCACACAATGGCTACAAAAGGAAATAATCTATAATAGAGGTTATTTTTTAAAGCAGAAAGTGACTCAGGAATTTCCTATTGCAGACATTGGTCTGGTTCAGCTTTTATCTATGGTTTAGTCACATAGATAAATATTATAACTTAACAATGCAATCCTGCAACAAACATTCATGTTCTAAAGAAAAGCACAAGGTAGAGAATAAGAAGATAACTGACAAAAAAATTCTACAGTACCACCCCTGTGGGAATACAGAGAAGGCAGTGATAAAGTGAAAGCATGAACAATACACTGCAGAAAAAAATCAGGTATTATTTGCTTTGCAATCTGTTGTATGAATCATCCTTTTTCTTGGAATATATAAATTACACGGATCGTATTTTGTGCTTCCAAAGTTAAAACAAATGAACATTGTTTAATCTGAGAGTTTAAAAGTCATACCTGTGGTAACTCATATTTCAGAAAGTATCATAATATTCTAACTCTTGAAGAGGCTCAACATAGTATTATGTCTATGTTTATGTTGAATATTGTAAATTCTTCTGACTCTAGAGGACAGTGTGTGGAATGTGCAGTTTCCATTGTGTAACTTATCTTGGGAAGGCTGTGTTCAGCTAATTAGTGTATCTCATTTTCCAGGCACTTTTCTGACCCTGAAGAGTAATTAGGAAGACCTCTTCCTGGCTGCTCTGCTAAATGTTCTTAGTGCCATCTGCTGCATGCTTCCAGCTACTGTACAGGGAACTCCTCTAGCTAATAGGAGTTGATGACTCTAGAAAGAGCTAAAATCATACTTACCAATTTGCACTCCCTGTGTGGAAGGAAAACAGGATAACAGCATTCTCACCTAGAAAACACTACGAAACGATCTTAGAAATAGTTAGCAACAGTAATTAGCTTTGTGATTCTTACACTGAAGTATTTTTTTCTTTTGTTTAAAAAGTCTACATGTAATAATTTCATCTGATACTCATCAGCTTCAGCTTTTCTAAAGTAAAACTACTATTATTGTTCAGCCTGCTCTTTAGAGAAGTAATGAATCTATTGTATTTGGAAGCAGCAAAAATAATTTTGTGGCACTAATAATAAGGCTTATTGGGGAATATTCATATTGTTTTATTTAATGAAAGGGTTTATTTTTGAGCTAAAAGATAGGAAAACATAGAAAGGCATGAAAGAAAATGAGTCCATTATTCTGAAAAGTATTCCCGAACATACATGTTAATAGCTAACTTCTACCTCAGTGGAAAGAAAAGTCAGCTTGTGATTAGATTATTTGTGTAACAAGGGAAGTTGAATCCAAGTATGCGACCCTATGACTCCTTAACCACACCACCATTTGGGAACATGGTCTGTAACTCTTCTGAAGACTGGTGTGTATCATATAACTATATCCTTTCAATATTTCATTTCCTTATTTAGGTTGTCTTTTTCTGAAATGAAATTCATTATATTGAGATCTGGTGTGCAGTAGGGTGGCTGGCAGGTAAGACCTAGCTTTTGTGTCTGTTGTGTTTCTAATCTGTCCCTTGTGTTCTAATTCTGAGGGCCTTGAATGTCCTTAAGGTTCAAGGAAGTATGCTGCCCGGAACGACTCCACTACGTGATGGGTGTTCCTCCAGCTCACACCCCACCCAGAGGGTTGCTCTTTGGATTATTTACAAGGCGCTCAGTAAATATTAAATTTCAACTTGATTTTCACACTTGCTGTAACAAGCATGATGAAACATGTTCTGTTGAGATAATTACATAGTTAAAATCTTCACAAGCAAGTTTATTACCTAAAATATGTGGGGATAAAATGCCCACAGAGGATTGGCACAGTCTTTATCTCTTAAACTATCTACTAGCAAGACTTGCTCTGTAACAATCCCTTGAGCTAGTTTTTCCTTTTGTTCCAGAGAATTAGAGGTTTTTTTCACCCTGCCTACAGATGACCATCCTCATCTGGCAGATAATTCATTCAAGAACCCTATTCCCTATAGTGTTTTAAGATGATAGCCTCCTAAAAAAGTACATAAGCCATTTCCTCAACATGGGAAATGAAGCAGACTGTGAAGTCATGCCAAAGGTATTTAATTATGTATAAACCAAATCAAAGTTGCAAAATGATAAAGAAATTAGCAGCATTAGAGTAAAAGACTGCAAGGACGAATAGATCAAAGGCTCAGCAAGCTGATAACAAATGCGCAGCAAAAATACTTAGATTATCAGGCCTCTTGAAAGACAGTGTCATTCTTTATTTCTAAAAACAAATTGATCAGAGGTGATTGAAATCTTTCCTATCACTATAAAAGTGAAGTAATATTTAGATTTTCTTTTTTACTCACTAAGAGTAAATGTGGTTTTGTGTACACGAGGCAGAAGTTCACAGTGCTTAATGTAAGCCTAAGTATACACCTGCCTAGGAATTCTTGTCACATATGCTATAAGATACTTAGGAAAAGAGCACTTCTTTGCCCAGAATGCCTAGAATATCTGCTCTATTTCTTTCTAAGATGCCCACATTTAGGATTAGTAAATAAAGCCATGAGATGGCTATAGTATTCTGTCTTGAATCCTTTCTCATGTTCCATCCAGTGCCCAAGTTTTTATGCTCCCCTGACACCTCTTCTCCTAGATCCAAGTAATCTGAAAGCAATTCTCTCCATGCTATGGTGACTTGATGAGTTTCTTTTCATGGGAGATTATATATTACAAGAAACAACAACACAGGCAAGATAATACCTTCAAAACACTTACATGTGCAGAGTGAGCCTGACCATAGCTGTGTGATGGGCCAGTTTTGCTTATCTGCTGGGTTAGAAGGGATGTGCTGCACACACTATTTATTCAAGTATCTTTAGTTGACATTATTTAACCCATAATTACTCATGAGAAAGTAGTAGTGAAACTGGTGTTTGAACTCAAGTCTTTTGGGCTCCAGAATATATTCCTTTTCCAGGAACTACACCTGCAAAGATCAGAAAAGAGCTGTATACACCTCGGGGTGAGACCGAGGCTATCTGTGGGTTTCTGCCGGGGATCCAGCCTATTCTGTTCAGAGACTTGGTCAAGAATAAAAAGCCAACATTTAAGCTTATTTTGCCACCTTCAGTTTGATTTACTTCAAATATCCCCTAACTCAATCACCTACCTTGATCCTGACGTATTTAACATCTAGCATGAATCATGGTATACATTATCCAAAACCATTTTCTGTTATCCCTGTGTAGGGCCCATTTCAGCACTTAGTTCTGTCTCTCTTGCCGCTCCTCCCCCATATGCCTTCCCTTTTGGATTAACCTACATTCCTCACCAAATATTCTCCTCTTTAACATTTCTTTTCTGCCTTTCAGAAGAGGGACTTCTTAAAACAGGCCAGAGAAGATAGAAAAGGTCTAGAAATAAATTTAGTAAAACAAGTGAGGTGAATATAAGAAAATATCTGAAGGTAAAGGTTGGGATAATAAAACAGAAAAGAAATTCAGGATTTACTGCGATGGAAGAAGGGAGTCGGGTGTCTCTGGATAATAGCGGCTCAACAAAACAAAAAGCCTCTTGAAAATCAACACAGTATACAGAAACAAATTGCTTCTGAAAAAGCCCTTTGTAGTGGTTTATCAAGCATAAAATGTTCCCAATCTATCAATAGAAAGGTGAAAAGGCATTCCTAAGACCCCTCAGATTCATGCCTTGCTCAAAGCCTAAAAATTAAACTTCAGTTCTATCCCATAATAAGAGCATACACTCCTCTCTCACCTGGGGACTTGCAGGACTGACCCTTTAGCCCTCAGGAGACAGGTGGGTAATCTCCACTTCCTCCATGAGTCTGTGGTGGGGTAAACAGTCTCTGCCCTCTGACGACATTAAAAACAGCCAGGTGCCCTGGGTAAGACTGCCTACGTATTTTTTCATCTATTATATTGAATATTACTTTTGCATGGTATAATTGCTTTGATTTACTTTACCATTCATTTTTCTGATTGTAATATTCACTTTCTATTTTGATGAATAAATTGGATCATATTAATTTTCATGGTATAAGAAGTAGAATAGTGTAGGAAAATACTCTTTGTTTTGTTCCATGATAGCACTATACATTTAAATATAATCACTTAAAGTTCAGTATCAGAAAGGTAACTGTAATGAGCCTTTCAAAATTACTACTTATGTAAAAATAGAAGGAATTCTTCCAGCAGAACATGGCTATGAAAGTCAGCATTTACCCCCTATACTACTGGAAAACATAGGAAAGCAACAAAAATCTGAAATCTACATTTTTAGTGATACTAGGAGAAAGATATATTCCAAAATACATGTAAGGCTGCAGATGTTACCAACATGCACTAATTTTAGTTCCTCAACATCCTTACCAACACTTGGTATGGTCAGTCTTTCTATTTTACCCATTTGAACAGGTGTGTAGTTAAGTTTTATTGTGACCTTCATTGGTACTTACCTAATGTGATATTAAGCACCTTTTCATGTGTCTGTTTGTTATTAGAATATCTTTGGTGAAATGCCTTGTAAGACATCCTGCCAATTTTAAAATGAGTTGTTTTGTCCTTATTTTGTCGTGATAATTCAAATTTTGCTTATGTTGTGGTGGGTGAGGAGAGGGCAGTGCATAGTATATTGTATAACTGGCATTTCCTTGGTTATAAATGAAGTCAAGCACTTTTACACAGGTTGGGTGGCCTTTTGGGCTCCTTTTTGGGGGAAGTGTCTGTTCATGTATTTTGCCTGTTTTTTTTTGACTGGATTTTCTCAATTTTATTGATTTGTATGAACTCATTGTATGTTATGGACATGAGTCCTTAATTGGTTAGCAAATATCTTCCCCACTCTGTGGCTTATATTATCTTTATAATATCTTTTGATGAACAAAATTTTTAATTCTAACATAGTCATATTTATTGATCATTTCCTTTATGGCTTATGCTTTTTGTATCTTGCTTGAGAAATATTTCCCTTCCCAGATGTCATGAATATATTATGCAAAGTTATTTCCAACACTGTTATCATTGTGCCAGTCCTGCTTAAGTGCTTCACCCACCTGTGAATGGTGTGAGATAGGGAGCCACTTTTATTTTTTCCCACATAGACAGTTAGTTATTATTGCTTAATAATTATTTAAACAATAACTTAACTGTTTATCTAAAATAAAGACATCCTTTTCCACTGCTCTCCACTGCTTAATCCAGTGGCCATACACACATGGTTCTGTTTCTGGGCTCTCTTTTCTGTCCCAAAGAGCTGTCTTAATTATTCCACACTGTCTTAATATTACTAAGTCTTGATATCTGATTGAAAGATCTGGTAACTTGTCATGTTTCGCAAACTAAAATATTTACACTCTGCCTTTTATTCCCTGGTGCATCTCAAATCTTTCACCTGGGGTCATTTTTATTCTTATGAAGTACATCCTTTATCATTTATTTTTTAATAGTTTTGTGGCAGTTGAACATTCTCACTTTTTTGTTTATCTGAAGATGTCTTTATTTTACCTTCATTTTAGAAAATAATGTCACTAGTAATCTATTTTAAAACATTGACGATTCTTCTACTGACTGCTGGTATCCTCAGCTGCTGTTCAGGAATGAGCTGTCAGTTCAGCCGCTCCTCCTTTGGAGGTACTTTACCTTTTCTTTCTCCTGTTTGCTTTATGTATTCTGGAGTCTGTATGCTTCTTTTTTAATTCAAATTTTATTGAGATAATTATAGATTCACATGCAGTTGTTAAGAAACAATACAGAGAGATCTCATGTACACTTTCCCTAGTTCTCCCCAATGTTAAAATTTTTTGAAACTACAGTACAATATCATAACCAGGAAACTAACATTTATATAATCCTCTGATTTCATTCAGATCTCTCCAGTTTTACTTGTACTTATTTGTGTGTGTGTGTTTAGTTTCATACAATTCTATCACATATGTAGGTTTGTGTGTCCCATACCCCAGGCAAGATAAGTAGTTCAATACCACAAGAATACTTCATGTTGCATTTTTATAACTATATGTCCATCTCCTGCCTGCATCCTCTGGGACTTAGAAGGACTAACTCAACAATCAGTTTCTACCTATGGTATTTTAGATCTTCTTACTCTATTTTCTATCACTTAGCTTGTCACATGCCTTTCCCATCTTTTTTGTCTCTTCATTTTGCATTCTGGAAAAGTTATTCTAACCCATGTTCTAGCTCACTAATTTTGTTTTCAGCTATTTCTAGTCAGTAGTTAAATCTTTCCACCGAGTTCTTAATTTTAGCTAAAATTTTAGGATGAGAAGGTTGACTTTGGTTTTTTTTTATCAATATTATTTTCAAAATACTTTTCTGTTTCTTAAGACTGTTGTTTTTTATATTTCTTACTTATAAGCTTAAGCTGTCTTTTATATGTGTCTGTTAATTTAAATATATGAATTCTTTATGACCTCTTTCTGCTGTCTACTTTTTTTGCTGATTCTAATGTATAGCGTTTTCTTTTCTTGTGTATTCGAAAAAAATGAATGCAGGAATAATTTGAGGCTTCAAAAGAGAATTTTCATTTTCTTTTGCCATGGACTTGGGGGCACTACAAAAATGTGGTCTACAGAGGCTGCTGGTTCAAGTAAGGGCTCCTCCCTTCTAGCTCACCCTTCTCGATGAGGGTATAGCTGTTTTCAGACTCTGAAGTTGGGTAGGAATTGATTTTTGATGTCTGTCCTTTCCCCCAGAAGGTTGCCAAAACCACAGCTTAGTTCTACAGCTGTTTCTTTTAGTAGATACACACTCTCTGAGAAAAGTAGCTTTTAGTTTTAGGTGTGGTCTGAATTTTTAGTTTATTCTAGATTTTGGCCAGGTAATTCTTCACTATCTTATTAATTCATTTATGCTTTTAGAAAATTTTAAAACATTTGTCCAGCTTTTTTTAGTTGTCATTACAGGGTGTTGAAGACCCACTAAATATAATTTTGCACTTTTTGAAAGCTTGAACCATATAAATGTAGCATCAATTTAGAAATCACACGTACATGTTATGGAAGGATTCCCAAGATTCACTTGTGGAAGTAGGAAAGTTTGGGAGAATTTTATCACAGCTGTCCATGTCATAATACTCTGCAAAATCAGCCACACAACCACGGAGTCTGTATTTTGTTATTTACTTTTGAGGTTTAAAAAAAAAAAGATGTACAGATTGCCAAAACTTCTTGGCACAAATACAACTAAAACACAGAATGGAGTGTGGGGGTGAAGGAGAGCAGACTTATTTTCCATATTAATCATGTAAGTTGGTTTACTACTGAAAGTTTCTAAGGCAGTTGAATTTAAAATAATGTACCAGTTATTTTCCTTAGTTTTGAAAACTGTGCCTTCAAATGAGCTAAAAGGAGAGATGGTAACTGGTACTGTTATGTTCAGTTTGCTTCAGTAGCCTGCTAAGCTTTGAAAAAGTCACTAGCTGGGATCTGTGAAGAGAAGAGAAGAGAGGAATCCCGCACAGGGAAGCTCATGCCTTGATCTAGAATTAATTGAAGGCACATCTCTGCAAGACCGCAACAACTCAAGAAGCAATAGCTAAGTGCCTCTTTAACTGGCTCCTTGGTTAGCAAGTATGCTTCAAGCAAAGAGTTTGGGATTATAACGTCCTTGAAAGGGGAACAATTATGGTAACAGTAGTAAGGAATGACATAAGGACCCACATAAAACTGAGGGGGAAAAATGCCAAAAGCCTATACTTGGCAAAGATGCTCCTCTTGAATCGCCCATTAAACAAAGCAGCAGTGGTCAGTCGTTCATAACGTTGACTGAAAAACGGGCTATTCTCACTTACAATCATCATTTCAACTAAGACAAAAGGTGATGTGGAATGTCTGTAAGTACATCTCATTTAACATTGTCTGTAAGTGCATCTCCAGTTAAAGTATCCCCAGCAAACAGACTCACTCAGAGATCAAGCTGTGCTTTGTCCTCACGGTACTTTAACCCTCCACTTATGGCAATCTTACGTCAAGAATAGTAAACATTTGTGAGTTCCCCTTATTCTATTGGTCGCCTCTTCTCCCTATCAAAAATGGCTCAGTAGCATCAGAGGGGCTCCACACTGAAAAAAGATATTTATAAAGTTACACTCGGCTTGACTTATTTAGAATCAGATCCACTCTGATAACCTCTGGGATGTTCTTAGGTAACACTAAGGTGTCATAGAAAATGGAACTAATAGAAGTTTCTGTACTTACCGCACTATGAATATGAGTTTGCCCCATAGCACTTATTAAAAGTGTTTTTTAAAGTATTGTGTGGCTACAAAAACAAATAAATATGTGTAAAGTGAAAAGGAAAAGAAAAACAACACTTCAACAAACACATGCCTACCTACAATCCTGTTTAAAAAAACCCAGCATTACTATTATTTTTTAAGTCTCCTAAATGCCACTCCCTAATTTCACCCCATTTCCAGCCCTCCTGCCTCTCCATCCAACAACTGTAATCATATGCAATCATATTTTCTGTATCATTCCTTTGCTTTTCAAAATTATTGCATTTATATTTTGTTAACTTTTTGCATGATCTAGTACTTTATATAAATGGAATTATCAAGTATGTCCTTGAATTTGACTTGTTTGATCCTGAGATTCACCAACACTGTGTGTAGCTGTAATTCACTCATTTCTTGTTGGTTTCGATTCCCTTGTACAAATACTCCACAATTTATTTATTCACTCTACTATTGGGTTGTTTCCAGTTTTTCGCTGTTAACAAATAGTGCTTTTAATAACATTCTTGCACATATTTCCTGGTATCCACGTCCATGTGGTTTTCAGAAAGACAGACAAGTGAAATTTATAGGTCGTAGGGTTAGTGTATCTTTGACTCAACAGGAAAACGTCAAATATTTTTGAAGTGTGGTTCCTATTTAAACTTCTGACAAGCACACATAGTGGTCTGGTGGCTCCGTACACTAGGCAAAATATCATGTTCTCATATTTAAAACTTCCTCCAAGATAATGGGTATCAATTACCTTCTCATTATAGTTTTAATTTCCATTCCCCGGATTCTTAATGAGATTGAATATCATATAATTTCTGGCATTCGGCTTTTCTGTAGTGAAAAGACTACACTTTTTTTTTCCTTTTTGGCCCATTTTATTGCATTTTTGTCTTTTATTTATCTATATATCCTGTCTAATTATACTCTAATTCTTTGTCAGTTATATACATTGCAAATATCTTCCAAATTTGGGTTTGTCTTGTTTAACTTATATTTTGAGCAGAAATTCCTATTTTAATGTATTCCTTTATGGTTTTTTTAGAAAGCCTTCTCTAGGCAACGGGCATAAAGATATTCTCCATCATTACATCAATCAGAAATTATTTTTGTATTTGTGTTTAGGCCCAATTTCATTTTTCACCATAATTATCCCAATGCCTTTTCTTCAAAAGTCCTTTTTATCACCATTAATAGAAAATGCCAACTCATCATCAAGTTTATATGTTTCATTCTGTTCTGGGCACTTTTCTGTTTTGTTACTGGCCTGATCACTACAGTTTTATAATTATTCTTTACAGCTTATCTCAGTAAGGCAAGTTTATTCCCTTCACATGTGCCTCAGCTATTTCTGGACTCTGTTCTTTAAAAAGTCAGGTAGTTTGTTACATACCACAGCAGAATAAAAACATGCAAACAGAAACCAAATTTCATCAGAATTTTTATTAGAATTGCATTGAATTTACAGTTTGCCTAAAGGGAGAACTAATTTTTTATAAAATTATATCTCCCAATTCATAAACATGGTGTTTCTCTCCCTTTATTTAGGTCTTCATTAATGCTGTTCCGTTAAGTCTTATAATTTTCCCCATGAATGTCTTTCATAATTTTTTGATAATTTATTCTTAGGTATTTACTTTGTAAATTTCCTGGTAAAGTTTCTATTTGTTTGGTTCCATTTTGTAACTCTTTGTCGCTAATGCAGAGCAGTAAGATAGAAGGTTTTCATTGATTTGTGGGTCCAGCAGTCTTGCTAAATTTACTCAGTGATTCTTTAGAGATTTCGACATGGTAAAAAAAATTATAGGATATGTAAAAGCTGGGATGCATTTTTCCTTTTTAAACTTTATACCTTTTCTTTTCTTCCCTGCTGTCCTGATAAAATGCAGCTGTTTTGATAGCAAGACCCTTGTCTCTGTCTTACAGCAAAAGGAAAACCTTCAGAGTTTCATCATTAGGTATGCTCCCAGGCTGCTGACAATACCTCTAACTGGGGAAGTTTTACTTTCAAATCTTGGTTTGATAAGTGTTTTAACACAAAGAGCAGTTTAATTTTATCAAATGCTGTATCTGTGCATCCATTCAGATCATGGTACATGTCTCCTTCATTTGCTAATATGGTACGTTTCTGAAATTTATTTTCTGTTCCCTTATATCCCTGAATGAACATACATTTGCCAGATGTTAAGATTTTAACATCAATGTGCATGAGTTAGTTTGGCCCATAATTTTCTTATACTGTTCTTTCAGGTTTTGAAATTAAGGGAAGGAGAGCCACATAAAATCACTTGAGAATATTTCTTCTATTTCCATACTTTAGAACAGTTTGTATAGGATTGGACGTAGTTCATCTCTTGAATGTTTGGTAGAAATCAGGAATAAAGCATTTGAACCTTTGAGGAAGGTGCATAGGAGGAAGACTTTTAACTACTTATTCAATTTCTTAATAGTGAAAATTATATTTTTCCCCCTATTTCTCCTTAGGTTAAACTTATATTCTTCTGAGAATTTGTTCATTTTATCTAACATTTTAAATTTATTGGCATAATATTTGAATATTAACTTCTTATCACTTGAACTATACAGACTGCCTGGTTATGCCCTCCCCCAATTTTCATTGCTAATATTTTTCACTTTCTCTTTTTTTCTTTCTCAGTCTTACCAGACTTGTCCATTCTGCAGTTCATCTCAAATAGTCAACTTCTGGCTTTGATTTCCTTTAAAAAAATGAAACAAGCCCAAATGGGGTCATCTGCCCCCCCAAACCAAGACTTACTTATAGCGTCACCTGGACCAGGGTGTGACCTTCCAACAGTCAACCGGGGACTTTCTGGTCAGCACTGATGGGGTAATAGTCCCTCACCTGGGCCCTCTCCATCCCCCTAAAGAAGATGAGGTGATACACACGATAAGACCCCCTGCTCTCCAGGCTAAGGGAGGGTGACCTTGTCTGAAACAATCCTCTCTTTTATTAATAACTTCTTGCTTCAACCTCCTTCCTAAAAAACCTTCCATTTTGTAAACTCCTCAGACCTTCTCTGTCCTTACTAGATGGGATGCTCCCAAATTCATGATTGCTTGATAAAGCTACTTAGACATTTAAATTTACTTGGTTGAATTTTGTTTTTCAACAGTTTCCTCTATTGTGTGTCTGCTTTCTTTCCGTTGGCTCTCTGTTATTTCCCGCATTCTATTTTTGGAGGGTGAATCCAGTTTTTTGTTTGCCTAATTTCTTAAACTCATGAATGTGGAAACTTTATTTTCTAACATAATGACTTAAAGCTTGTCAACCTGAAAATAAACAGCCACAATGGGAAGCAAATGAGTGTTTATTTGGAATTAAAGAGTTGAAATTTGGGGAGCACAGATTCAGGTAGCCATGTATTCCTGCTTGTTGGATGAAAGCAAAGGGTTTTATGAGGAAAAGGAAGGAGGTGACTACATGAGTTAAGAAAAGAAAAAAAATGTTTTCTACAGGTGTTTTAATAAGCTCAGGTACTCTGGGTTGCACATTAAGTATGGATTCTATCTGCATGAAGTACACATCCATCAGACTTAGTTCTCAAAAGTCGCCTAAAACCACTGCCATTTTTCCTAGTCCACAGGTTTGGCCCAGCGCAAACAAAGGTGGGGAAGGCGCTTTCTCTCCATGTCTCTTCCTTTGACTCCATTTCAAAATGGCTCAAGTCATGTCAGTTTTTCAGAAGCTCCATATTTCATTCTAAGAGCCACATTAGCACCATCATGTAAGTTTGGCATGTAGTATTTTCGTTATCATCCAGTTCTCAGTACTTTCTAATTTCCATCAAGATTTCTTCTTTGACCTATGTGTTTTTTTAGAGATGTTTAATTTCCTAAAGTATGAGTTTTGTCTTATCTTTTTTGCTAATTATTTCCAACTTATGGTTACAAATTGTGTTCTACATGACACCACTCATTAAGAATTTGGTAAACCTTGCTTTCTGTCATAATATGTGGTTAATTTTCTAAAAGTTCTAAGTGCCTTGAACAGAATGAAAATTTTGCAGTTGATCCATTAAACTTCTTGACTGTATTATTTAAATCTTCTGTACTCTCACTGATGTTATGTGCTTGATATCTCAGTCACTAGACAAATGTATTAAAAACCTCCCATTCTAAGGGTATGGTTTGTCATTCATATATATTCTGTGTGTGTGTGTGTGTGTATATATATATATATATATATATATATGAGGGATATTTACATATCTATGTCTATAGAAAGAGGGAGGGAGACTGTATTATTAAGTAGAAATTAAAATTCTTACATTTTAATTGGTATACAAATTAAAATTCTTTAATTTTGCTAGTAAATTAAAACTTTGCTTTACTTCCTAATTATCCTTTTATCTCTGTTAATATTTTTTGTCCTAAGATATATAGTCTGATAGTTACATAGTTCTAACAATCTTCTTTTGACTATAATTTGCCCAATGTATCTTTGTTCCACTCTTCCATTTTCAAACCATGTCCTGAAGTTTTAGGTAGGTCTTTTAATTATTAGTGAAGACTAAAAATCCTTGTCTTTTAACTGGATCTTTAATTATATTTTTATACTTTTATAATCCTGAAAACAAAATTAAGAAGCATAATAATAATAGTATAAAAACTGAGATCAATTTCCCCAAGCATCACTAAAACACCCCAGAACTCATGTAACAAAGCACCCAAGATTTCTGCATTACATAGAACATTTTTAACCCAAAGTTATGAATTATTTATGAATATTATTATGAATGTTATGTTGTGTCTAGTGTGTATTTATTCTGTGCAATATTGAATGTATATTATCTTAACTTTCTATGCTTATAACAAATATGTACTATTATGTAACTAAACAAAGAAATCATATATTGAATATGGTAGAGACAGTACCTAAATTTGACCTAGGTGTTGGTATCCCTAGGTACATGGTGGAAGCAAACACAGAAGCTAAAACCTCAGGAGAATAATATTAGCAAGAGATAAGATATTATCAGGAAAACAGATGAGATACTTCTGCAAGAACTATAAAGCTTCTTTCTTGAACATACACAGAGCTTAGTATTTTTGCTGATACATATATATGGATACATCACAGTTGGTTTTCATTTCAGATAAATTTTTTATTAAACACGTGCAAGTCATTATTACAAATATCTAAATATTGAGAGTTCAGAAGTGAGGGATATCTCTATTTCGAATTATTTCTACCATTCTGTTTGTGCACCATTTGCTCCCCCTTATCTGTTTCTTTACTGTTTATTTGTTTTACCTTTTAAAAATAATGATGACTGGATTTTTTTTCCTCTCATTTTTTTCTCTCTGCAGATTTGAAAATTAAACATTCTGTATCTATTCTTGTATTGGCTACCTTAACATTTTCAGATGGCCTCCTTAGTTTATCAAAATCTGAAATTACAGTTTTCACAGTGATCTTATTAAACCTTTTAATCTCATCATGGCCTTCCTGACTTATTTATAATTATTATTGGATATCATAGTTCCACCCTTTTTAAACCCCAAAAAAGAATTATTTTGTGCATTCACTGTTGTTTATATTTACCTATGCATTTACCATTCTTTGTCCTTTAATCCTTTTGCACCTTACATGTGGAACTTGTTTCCTTTCACCTAGAGTACATCATTTTAATTTTTTAAAGAGAGTATCTTTTGTTAGAAATGCACTTTTCCTCATCTGAAAACATTTTTTTCTCTTTTTTTTTCTTTCTTCAAAGTTATTTTTGCTAAGTATATGAATCCAGGCTAATAGGTATTTTCTCTCACCACACTGAAATATTCCACTGTTTTCTGACTTCCATTGTTGTTGCTGCGAAGTCAATTGTCAGCCTAATTTTACTTTCTTTCCCTATGATAGATTTTAAGATTTTTTCTGTTAATCTATGCCATTCTGTATTTTAAGTTAGATAACCTAGATGTTTATTTATTCTGCCTTTGATTCATGACTTGATAATTGATGCTTCTTCATTGGATCAGCAAATTTCTTTTTCTCATCAAATATTGTCTTATCTCATTCTTCTCTATTTCTAGATTATTTAAGCTGCACTGAAGTTTTTCAGTCTGTTCTTCCTGTCTCTTTTCTGTTATATTTTCTCTTTTTCTCACTGTGTTACATTCTGGATAAATTCTTCAAATTCATTATCTATTTCAATAATCCTCTCAACGAAGTATCTAATTATTCATTAAACCTAGCCATTGTTTTTATTTCAATATTTTTCCATTTCTGAAAGTAGTTTTATTCCTTTTTTAACTGTGTACACTTTATATTTTAATCCTTTTTTCAAGTAAATATTTTCAAAATGCTAAACATAGCCATTGAATTGTCTGTCTGATAAATCCAGTATCTAAAAGTTTTGCTAGTTTGATTCAGTTGTTTGTTTTCTCTGATCCTGTTGTTAACTCAGTTGTTTTTTACTCTTTATTCAGTTGTCTGTTTGTTTGCCCTGTTTGCTTACTCACGTTGCCCATCCTGCCTCCCTGTATTGGTGACTGTCATGGTAAGCTCCCATCCTTTGGAATGTCACCTGCAGTATTCCTTGAGGCCTCGCTTAAGAGTGGATATCATGCTTGCATTAGCTTCTGCCAAGCTCCTGAGGACACTGACAGCCTGGGACACCTTCAGAGTAAAATACTGCTAGTCACCTTTGTGAACTACCCCGATGATATGACCTCAGCCTGAAAATCTTTCTGTACTAATTTGTTAATGCTGTTCAGAAAGCCTCCTTTCCCAAAAACCTAGTGCAAGTGTTAAGATAGGTGATTTTTCTTCCAGTTTTCTTCCAACTAGCCCTTTTGAGAATTTTGCCCATTGTGGCTCTTTGCAGGGACAAACCACCTTTTAGGGTTCCTACCTTGAGTACTTCTGCCTTCTGCCACCTCTTCCCCTTACCCTGATACCTTGTGATAAATTCAAATACACTAGAATTTGTCAGTTATCTTCAGGGTCGTAGCCCCACTTACCTGTCACAATGCTCATTTTCATCAGTTTTTGGCCTCAGTGTGTTTGTGTGGGTGTGTAAAATATTTGCTCCTACTGTTCATGAAAAAGTCAATGATCACCTGAATTATATATAACGCCTATGTCCGAGGGTCACATAAAGATACTAGTGTTTATTTAACTAAAGTTGTTGATTCCCCTACCATTTTCAAATTGTATTGTCTCCGTTTTAGTTGCATTTGGATTCACAGGAGCCCCTTGAGACTATCTTCTACATAGAGTCTGTGACCCCTGACAGCACCATGCAGGTTTTCCTTCTCCTGGAAAGGAAGTGAAATAACATTCGCTTTCTTGTGACCTCCCCAAAAAAACAGAGAATATGGAATGTCATCAAATTCCCTGTTAGGTCTTCCTTTTTATTGTTGTTTGTTTGCTTATCTTTGAAATTATGTTTGTTTACAATTATGTTTCTATAAAATAATTGAAGCAAACAAGCATCTTTGTTCCAAATGAAGTAAGAAGCTGTGTTTGGATGTCACTGTAAGTATACAGCTTCTGCTCTGGGAAGAGTAATCAGGAGGTATAACATCCACCACCTTGGACTGGTAGCTCATTCTGGCTGTGGAGACAACCAAAGCCCAGGGGGACTTAGGATAAAAAGTTAAAATAATAATAATAGTAATTATTAGAAAACAATCATTATACTATTAGAAAATAGACTAGGAGGGAGAAACTAAACCTACTTAGATTCATGAACATGAATGTTTCCATATATTTAATTTAATTTTGGAACAACTAAAAACATCTTCATTTGTGGCTGAGCAATGTTATATTTGCTAGTTAACCATGTTCCTTTTTAAGAAAAAAAAACTTTTAACATAAATAAACATTGCAACATGTTGTGACTCTTAATATTCTCTCCTCCAGAAAAATTTTCTTATTTTCCCATAGCAAAACTAGAAGGCATCTCTAAGTGTCACTTGATATTAGCATGCATTAAATAACTTAATTCATCCTCCAGTAAGCCAGGGTGTCTCCCATTCTGAAAATGAGAAAATTGAGGCACAACGTGACTAAATAATATATACAAGTTTATGTGTATATTAAATAGAGGTACTTTGATGTAAATTAATTCGGATAAAATCTCTGATTTTTCCAGTACAATTCATAATAGAAAACAATCTAACACGAGTTTAATCATTTCTATTTAAACCAAAGATTGGAACATTGTTCAGGGAGTGTTAAGGAGATAGGAGCAATTCTATATTTTAAATTTTGAGGAGCAGTTTTATTTTTCTTGAAGGACTGTCTTTCATTTCCAGAACAAAGTCTTAAGGAACTTAGGAGACCACTGAAGGTGGAAATAAAGCTAATATTTTAGAGGTTCTATGTGCCCATGTGTCTCTAACCAAATTGGAGATGTTTCTGTATAGACATTTAAAAAACTACCTAAAGTAAACATGTCTTTGATTAAGAAAAGACCTTAAAAACAAGGTTTGCCATGTCAAAGTAGATAAGCGTATTCCTGGATAACATGACAGTAAGAAAACGTATTAAGCCACTTCATTCTTTTTGATATTTTCCCATTCTGATAGGCTTCCTTTAACCCAGAGACCATTGTATGTATGCAAGAAAATTATTACCATTATTACCTAGCCACAATAGTACATTCATGTATTATTAACTGAACTAAAAAAAAAATCATCAGTTTGATATAGCTCCTTTAAGGTTATGATAACCACAAGGAAAGTGTTTTTATTAAATTACTCAGAAAAGATGCAGTAACCGACAGTGGAACCACTTGCTTTAAAATGACACTCAGACCAAGCATCCATGCCTGAATCTCTCATAAAATACCTCTAGTGAAGTGGTGAATAGGCAGCCATCAACCATAATTATTCTACTTTGCTGACTGGTATTTTATTACCATCCTGACCTAAAGAGCTCTTGTATAAACTCATGGAATTAGATAAAGCTGAATACGCCTACAGTGTCATTTCAAGGACCTACTTCCTAATGCAATCCAAAAAGAATGTTTCCACAGGTTCTCAAACCCTGAACCAACTGGCCATTCTTTCCTGCCCTGACCTTTTGCTATCTTTTCCATGTCCGCTGTGACAGAAGCAGACAGGTATGTTAATTTTCAGGTATTAATCATACCTCTATTGCTTTAACCTTCTAGCATATTACTGAGATAGACACACTTATTTGTTGACATTCCCTGGTATTGTATACATTAAAAGATTTTATTTCAATAGGAAAATATTTTTCATATGACTATCTAGCATCATTTCCCCAAGTACATACTAAACCCTAAAATTCTAAATATGGAAACAAACAGTTTATAGATGAAATGGCAGCAAGCAGAACTCCCCACCTCAATATCTTCAAAGCCTGGCTTAAAGAGTTTGTTTAAAGTAGGGTTACTCAACCTTGGCACTTGGGGCAGGATAACTCTTTGTTGTGGGGAATGAGGGTGTTGAGGGTCACCCTGGCCTTTACCCCATGGACCCCAGAAGCAACACCTCCCCACTGGCTCAATCTCCCCTATACTCTACATTGCAAAAATATCTCTAGGCACTGCAAATATCCCCTCAGGGATAAAATCACCAGTGGTGGAAAGAATTAGGTCTGGGTGAATACACAATTTAAAAACATAATATATGGTCTTAGATTAATACATATTTATATGTATTCAGGGATTTGTGGTGACCACAGACATTTCTGGCCCAAGACCCCCTTGATATAAAGCATCCTCAGAGTATTGCTAACTGCAACCTGAGGAATAATATGGGCTATTCCAGGCATGTCAAGGAATTAAATCTGCTCTAAAAAGTTTTTAAAGCTTTTGAAAAATAACAATAAACTGCAGTCTGCATGAGATAGGAATAATATCTGTTCCAGAGATTTGACACATGGTGGATACTCAGCAGTTGCTGAATGAATCGAGGAATGGATAAACGAATAAATTCTCACTAAGAGAACGAGAGGCGTCTTATCTAAATTCAGGTATGATTAGACATGACCCATAACCCCTGTAGAACTGAACCTGAGAGGCCGAGTTAGGGGCCTAGACAAGGGCTGGAGGAATGGCTCCAGCTTCAGGTGTGGGTAGGAAATTGTCTGCCAGGCAGGAATTGTTTAAGTCTCATGCTGTGGAATCATGCAGCAGGACACTATCCAATATATGTGCCAGAGTGCCCTAAAGGAACGCTGCAGCCGAGATGGCATCTAGAGGTTCAGGTGGGTGGGCAGGTAGGCAGCGCAATGTGGAAGCTCAGGAACCAGTAATGGGACTTCAGTTACCATTTTGAGACACCGGTGAGACACACTTTTATTCCTGGAGATAATGGACAAGAATAATGCTGAGATTTTTCCATGCCAAGGTATTAGTCAACAGTGAAAAGAATTTAAGTATAGAAATGATTGTGATCCATTTACCAGAGTTGAAGCTCTGAGTGGGACCATAATCTTTCCACATATTGCATGAGTAGATAATTCCTTGTGGTTTGTATGTGTTCTTGGGCAATATTTTAAAGCATTAGGTTTCAATTACATTAATACATATTTATATGTGTTTATATATACACACATTAAGCTACACACACACAATCATACCCTTGGATTTAATATATCCAAATTCTGAAAAATTAATGGGACAGAAATAACATTCTCAGAAATGTGCTCCTATAGTATAACCATGTGAAGAAAGTAATCACAGTTCAAGGATTCATTTAAGCACCTCTCACAGGAAGAGGCATCATTGAGATCCAAAAATCTCAGTTCAGCCAATTCAAGGGATTTGTGGTGACCACAGACATTTCTGGCCCAAGACCCCCTTGATATAAAGCGTCCTGAGTATTGCTAACTGCAACCTAAGGAATAGTATGGGCTATTCCAGGGACGTCAAGGAAGCTTCTGCTACTCTGAATATTCCCATATGTCCAATACGTTCCAGAGAACACTTGTAATTCATTCCTTTAAGAGTACAGTCAAAGGAATCAGTCTGGGATCCATAAATTCCTGGTTTTATGATTTGTTTCACAGTGTCTGTGAACCCTAGAAGTTGTATAAAAATTTTAATTATGATTTTCAGAGTGATTGTAAGGCTTTTACCAAATTCTAAAACTTCTGTCATCCAGTAAAACTTCAGAAAAAGAAATTCACAGATATTCAAGAGTGATGAATTCAATACGTTACAAGACATCTAAAACATCACATGTAGAGTGAAAGAATTAAGCACCCTTTACCATTTGAATATTACTGTTAGAAGTATAATAATATCCAAAGCTATATATGTTAATGTTTAATTATATCTAGTAATCTTTGATAAACTATTAATAATAAATTAATGCATATCCTGGTATATTATCATATGTGGTTATTTTAATTTGCTTCATGAATAGTTCACCTGCTCATTATCATCAGCAAAACATAGTTTCATGTCTGGATTATCTCAAGGTTTACCCATAAAAACGATATTACTTTTACAAGTTAATATTTTTTAATTGATCTTAGATGATAGAACAAAGTTGGTTTTTCTTTTTTAATTAGGAAGGCAACTCTCTTGTTTTCTTTTTACCCTTTGACCCCTTTCACCCACTTCTCCCACCCCTCTGCCTCTGTTCTCTATGTCTATGACTTTGTTTTTAGATTCCACATATAAAAGAGATAATACAGTATTTGTCTTTCGGTGTCTGACTTATTCCAATTAGCATTAACACCCTCAAGGTTCAGCCATGTTGTCACAAATGGCAAGTTATCATTTTTTTGTGGCTGAATAATATTCTATTGTGTGATATATGTATATTTACACACACACACATTTCACAACATCCACCAATGGACACTTGGATTGTTTCCATATTTTGGCTATTGTAAATAACACTGCACTGAACATAAGGGTGCATGTATATTTTTAGTGTTTTCATTTTCTTCAGAGAAATTCCCAGAAAGTAGAATTGCTGGGTCATATGGTAGTTCTGTTTTTAACTTTTTGAGGAATCTCCATATTGTTTTCCATAGTGGCTTAACCAATTAACATTCCCACCAATAGTGCACAAGGGTTCATTTTTCTCCACATCTCACCAACACATGTTATTTCTTGTCTTTTTGATAATAGCCATTACAACGAGTGTTAGGTGATATGTCATTGTGGTTTTGACTTGCATTTCCTTAATGATTAGTGATGTGGAGCATCTTTTCATATACCTGCTGACTATCTGTATGTCTTCTTTGGAAAAATGTCTATTCAGATTTTCTGTCCATTTTAAAATCAGAATTTTTTTTTGCCATTGAATTATATGAGTTTTTTTATATATTTTGGCTTTTAGCTTATCAGATATGTGAGCTGTAAATATTTTCTCCCATACAGTAAGTTGCCATCTGTTAGGTTGTGTAGGGGTATAAGAAGTTGTGATACAAGTTGTTGATGGTCTCCTTTGCTGTGTGAAAGCTTTTTACCATGATGTGGCCCCATTTATTTATTTTTCTTTTGTTGCTCTTGCTTTTGGCATCAGATATAAAAAGTTATTGCCAAAACCTATGTCAAGAAGTGTACTGCCTATGCTTTTTTCTAGGATTTTTATGGTTTTAGGTCTTACATTCACATTTTTAATCCATTTTGAGTTAATTTTTGTGTCTGGTGTGAGATAGTGGCCCAATTTCATTATTTTGCACATGGCTGTCCAGTTTTACTAGCACCATTTATTAAAGAGACTGTCCTTTCCCTGTTGTATATTCTTACTTTCTTTGTCTTAAATTAATTGACCATATATGAATGGGTCTATTTCTGGGCTCTCTATTCTGTTCCATTGATCTATGTGTCTTTTTATGCCAAATATCATACAGTCTTAACTACTACAGCTTTGCAATATAATTTTGGAATCAGGGAATATGATGCTACCAGCTTTGTTCTTCTTTCTCAAGATTGCTTTGGTCATTCAGGGTTTTTTCATGGTTCCCTACAAATTTTAAGATTATTTGTTCTATTTCTTTGAAAAATGCCACTGGAATTTTGACAGGGGTTGCATTGAATCTATAGCTTGCTCTGGGCACTACAGATATTTTAACAATATTGATTCTTCCAATCTGTAAGTACAGAATATCTTTACATTTACTTGTATCATCTTTAATTTCTTTCATTAATGTCTTATAGTTTTCAATTTACAGGTCTTTCATTTCCTTGGTTAAATTATTCTGAGGTATTTCATTCTTTTTGATGTGATTGCAAATGGGATAGTTTTCTTAGTTTCTCTTTATGATAGCTCATTATTAGTGTATAGAAATACAACCATTTTTTGTGTATTGATTCTGTATCCCGCAACTTTACTGAATTTGTTTATTATTTCTGATGTTTTTTGATGGAGTCTTTAGGGTTTTCTATATATAATATCATGTTATCTGAAAATAGCAGCACTTCTACTTCTTCCTTACCAGTTTGAATGCCTTTTATTTCTTTTTCTTGTCCAAGTGCTTTGGGTAGGTCTTCTAATACTGTATTGAATAAAAGTAGCAAGAATGGACATCTTGTCTTGTTCCTGATCTTAGTGGAAAGGCTTGCAGCTTTTCACCATTGAATATGATATTAGCTGTGAGCTTGTCATATATGGCCTTTATTATGTTAAGGTATGTTTCCTCTGTACCCACTTTGTTTAGGGTTTTTATCATGAAAGTATTTTAAATTTTGTCAAATGCTTTTTCTGTACCTATTGAGATGATCATATGATTTTTATCCTTCATTTTGTTAATGTGGTGTATCACATGATACTGACTGCAAATGTTGAACCATATTTGAATCCCTAGAATGAATCCCACTTACCTGTTCATAGTGTATGATCCTTTTAATGTATTTTGGGATTTGGTTTGCTAATATTTTGTGGAGGATTTTTGCATCTGTGTTTATCAGGGACATATTCCAGCAATTTTGTTTTCTTGGACTTCCATGCTGGTTTTGGTATCAGGGTAATGCTGGCCTCCTAAAATGAATTTGGAACTTTTCCCCTCTTCTATTTTTTTAGAAAAGTTTGAGAAGGATTGGTATTAATTTTCTTTGAATGTTTGGTAGAATTCAGCAATGAAGCTATCTGGTTATGGACTTCTGTTTGAAGGTTTGATTACTGATCTAATCTCCCTGCTAGTAATTGGTCTGTTCAAATATTCTATTTCATTGTGATTCAGTCTTGGTAGGTTCTATATTTCTAGGAATTTATCCAGAATTTATCTTCTAGGTTGTTCTATTTGTTGGTATATAATTGTAGATAGTAGTCTTTTGTGATCCTTTTATTTCTGTGTTATCTCTTTTTTCATTTTTTATTTTATTTATTTGAGTTCTCTTTCTTTTTTTCTTAGTGAGTCTGGCTAAATACTTGTCATTTTGTTTATCTTTTCAAAGAACCAGCTCTTAGTTTCATTTATCTTCTCTGTTGTCTTTTTAGTCTTTATTTTTTTGCTAATCTTTATTGTTTCCATCCTTCTATTAACTTTGGCTTCTTTTCTTTCTCTTCTTTTTTTTCTAGTTCCTTGAGGTGCAAAGTTAAGTTGTTTGAGACTTTTGTTTCTTGACATAGCTGCTTATTGCCATGAACTTGCCTCTTAGAACTGTATTTGCTGTATCCTACAAATTTTTGTATACTTCCATTTTCATTTTTCCCAAGGTATGTTTTTGTTTCCCTTTTGATTTCTTCTTTGACCCATTGGTTGTTCAGTAGCATGTTGTTTAATCTCCACATACATGTGAATTTTCCAGTTTTCTTCATGTAATAATTTATTTCATACCATTGGTGGGAAGGATGCTTGATATGATTTCAATCCTCTTGAATTTATTAAGACTGGTTTTCAAACTAACGTAGGATCCATCCTGGAAAATGTTCCATATGTGGCTGAGAAGAGTGCTGTTCTGCTGTTTTGGATGAAATGTTCTGTGTTTATCTGTTAAGTACATCTGGTCTCATATGAGGCTAGCGTTTTCTTATTCTTTGTCTGAATGATTTATCCATTGATGTAAACAGTGTATTAAAATTCCCAACTATTATTGTATTTCTATTTCTTCCTTTATATCTATTAATATTTGCTTTATATGTTTATGTAGCCCTATGTTGGGTGCATAAATGTTTACAAATGTTATATTCTTGTTGGACTGATCCCTTTATCATTATGAAACACCCATCTTTGTCAGTTTTTGTTTTAAAGTTGTTTTGTATGTTTAAGTATATCTACTCCAAGTTTCTTTTGGTTTCCATTTGCATGGAATATCTTTTTCCATTCCTTCACTTTCAGTCTCTGAGTGTCCTTACATCTAAAGTGAATATCTTGTAGGCAGCATATAGATGGGATTTGTTTTCTTTTTTCAATCATTCAGCCACTCTATGTCTTTTGATTGGAGTATTTCACACACTTACATTTAAAGTAGTTATTGATATAAATGTACTCATTGTCATTTTGTTAATTGCTTAATGGCTGTTTTTGTAATTCCTCTCTGTTTTCTTCTTTTCTTGCTCCCTTTGTGATTTGATGACTTTCTTTAGTGATATATTTGCATTCCTTTCTTTCTCTTTTGTGTATTTACTATAGGTTTTTGATTTTTGGTTACCATGAGGTTTACATATAACAACTTATATCTACAGAAGTCTATTTTAATTGATAACAACTTCAGTTTGATCCCATTCTAAAGCTCAGTGATTTTACTCTGCACCCCCATATTTTATGTGTTTGATGTCACATTTTTACATACTTTTATCTTGTGCATCCCTTATCTAATTATTATAATCATAATTATTTTTACTACTTCTGTCTTTTAACCTTAGTACTAGCTTCATAAGTGATTAATCCACTACCTTTATTATATATTCACCTTTCCAGTAAAATTTATTCTTTCATATGTTTTCTTGTTACTAATTAGTGCCTTTTCTTTTCAGCCTAAAGAAGTCCCTTTAACATTTCTTTCAAGACCAATTTAATGGTAATGAACTCCTTCAGTTTTTGCTTCTCAGGAAAATTCTTTATCCTTAAATTCTGAATGATAACTTTGCTGGGTAGAGTATTGCCTGTTGGAAGTTTCTTTCTTTCAGTACTTTGAATATAATAGCATGCCACTCCCCTCTAGCCTGCACAGTTTCTCCTGAAGAGCTTGCTGATAATCTTATAGGTGGTCTCCAGTATGTAACAAGTTCATGTCTCTATAATTTTTATGTGTCTAGTAAATTTCAACTAAATGTTAAACATTACAGCAACTAATATTTCAGAAAATTAATCAGCTATTATTTTCAAATTGCAGTCTAAATTACAAATTGAACCTAAGGTAAATCTTAATATGCATGAGCATTAGTGGTAGTAGTAAGTAGTATTTACTGAGCATTAACTATCTTTCAGAGCTATGCTAAGGCCTTTACATGAACTATTTCATTTAATCTTTACAAAAACCTTGTGGTAGGAATATTATTATCCCAACTTTAAACATGAAAAATATGAATAAATTCAGTAATTCAGCCAGCAGCCAGTATCCCACAACTTGGAAATCTTTCTGACTTCAAATCGTGAGTAGTTTAAAAGCAATTTATTGGCAATTATTGCTTCACTTTTGATTCTCAGCACCCAAAACAATATTGGGTCCTGTGGCCCCCAGTTTCTTCCTCATTTTTAATCTTCCTATTCACATGAGGAAATATCTTTTTCCTTAAAGCAATTTTCAACTTTATCTCTCTTTTCTCAATAATTCTTCAGCCTCATGTACAAAGTAACATGCAAAAATAAAACAGAAAACTTTGAAAACATACCAAGTAATACTCCTTCTATTTCATTGCCCTCATGTTGTATCTCATCAAAATTTGACACCATCAATTCCAATTTCTCTTTCTGTTTTTCAGGACACTTGCTTCTCACAGAAGTTAACTCTTTATTTTCAAGATTCCTACACAAGGCCTAAGATCTCTTTGTAGCATTTTGATCCTAACCATTTCCATGATTCAGAGCATCCCAGCCACAGTGCTGCATACCTCAGGATAATCAGAACCTTGTGCCTGTCAGCTCTATCTTTCACTGGCCTCTTCCTTTCCTCCCATGGGCCATGAGTCTTACTTTTTATATTATGACTCAAAAAGGCATTTCCTAAAGGAACACTTTTTAGGTAATCTAACAAGACTAGTCTTTAAGTCATTGGTTTTAAAACATTTTAATAGCCTTTAGTTACTATAATTTTATCTAGAAGCCTCATATATAAAAAAGAAAAATCAAATTGCTGGTTAAAATTGCAGAAACTTGAATGTGCCCTCTCCTGCCAATTCCTGACCTGAGGAACTCCAGGTGTTCCCCTAAAGATCTCTGCAGCACAGTTTGACAATTGTGTTGAATATTTAGCAGATAACAGCTTTTGTATTATGTATATATAATTTTTCCTGGCTGATTTGGTCAGTTCATCAGCCTTTCATTATAAATAAAATCAAACAAAAATGTATCATTTATGCAATATGCATCTTCTGTCCAGGCAAAACTAAACATGCAAAATGCATGTTTATTGAATTGAACTTATTTTTAGAAATAAGAAATGATTTTTATTAAAAGTGCTATAAGAAGAACTGAGTAAAATCAACAGACATTGTCCAAGTTGTCTCACATCTCACAATTGATGGAACTGATGGTTAGTTGAAATTGCTGTCCAGCATTCCCAATGCCTGCTCAGACTCAGCTACAGGAGTGAGAGTGGCTGTGATGGCCACCCAGGTATCGTGTAAGTCAACATTGTGTTCTGTTTAGAACCTTCCTCAAACCTCAGTCTTTCACTTGCTGCTGCCTCTATCCAGCCCTTCAGAACCATCATCTCTACTCCCTCATTCTCTCACTTAATTTCCCACTCTCACTTAATTCCCATTTCCACAATTCTGCAAGAAAACAAAAACCAGAAACAACCTCTTCTTTAAATGACCTCCTTGTTGCCAAATCCTTCTCTTATTTGATCTCTTCCTGACATTCCTCTGTTAAAGCTTCTTTTCGGCTATTATGGCAGAGACCTTCAGTGGTTACTCAGCTTTCTCTGTTTCCCTCTCCTTCCCTCTTTCTCCCTTCTCCCATATCCCATAGTCTCATGCCTGCCAGGGCTGGGTCCCCAGGCTTCCTCCTTTTTAAGGCAATGTGCTTGTGTTCCCAGGTAATCCGATCTCAACCTATCATTTCACCCATTTCACCCATATATATGCATATGCTGATGACTCTCAAATTTCAATTCCCAGCTCCCATTTGAGCTGCAGCTCCATATATCCAACTGGACATTTCCACTGGGCTGGTTCAACAGGCATGCCAAATTCAATACAAAATGGAACTCAGCATCTGCCTTTTCTCTAGATGTCCTCCCAGGATGGTCTTTCTAATTCAGTGAGTGATACCACCATGCACCCAGATACTTATGCTCCAAAACTGAAGCTGAGGCTTAACATCTGCCCATGGATCAGTAGTTATCACTAACCTCCAACATAGACACTTCATATTTGATTCCATGGAATACTGTGTGCCATGTACAGGTGCTTGATCCACTTTTTTTTCCCATTAAACAGAACTGCTCTCAAGTGCTTCTCCAAATGTGGAAGTAGGAACATGTAGAGTTTCTTGCTTAAAATTCTTCAGTGGCTCACTACTCAATTCAGGATAAAATCCAAAGTTCCTGCAGGAGCCCTTAGCCATGGCATCCCTTTCTTACTTCTCCTCTCTCCTCCTTACAGTCACACCTTCAACAGCACTGGAGGCTCTTGTCAAATCCAATTATTTCTCAAAACATTCTCAAAGCACAATCTAGACTTCACTTTTTCTTGGATGTTTTCACTTTAAATGCCTTGCCCTCATATCTTTAACAAAGCCCAGTTATTCCTCAAAATTTAGCTCAACAATTGTATTCCTCAGGAAACTCTTTGTAGATTCTCATAACATCCTGTGCAAACCTCTGTGAACACATCACCAGGTTATAATTACTTGCTCTTTATCCATCTCTCCCACTAGTCCGTGAACATGATAAGAACACTGTTTCCGTCTCTGCACCCTCTCCAGCTAGCACAGCGCCTGATGATTAATAATTACTTGTTGAAGAGATGAACAGGTTGTGGGAGATTCATAAAGGATATTTTCATTCCTCATTGAAAAACTTACGGCAAAACGTCACTACCACTAGGGGGCACAGAATTGTAACAGAATTTTCCAGTATACTAACTCAAAGGAGATGTTTTCCTTCTGCACCAAAGTCTTCACACAGTTTCTAAATATATGTATCTAAAAAAGACCAAATAACTACATGCAAGTTAATTCCAGAAAGAAGTGTTTCAGGAGTTGGTTGAAAGAAAGAGAGTAGGGCTGCCACACTACCAGGTTGGAACAAAATGAAATCAGATATAGACAAATACAGTAAACAGGGTTTTATATATAAAACTGAAAGTAGTGTTAGGAAAAAGATCTAAATGTAAATACAATTTCCAGAAATTAGTGCTACAAAACTTGGGACTGTTTTAAAATTTTTAGTACAAAAAAAAAATCTATGCAGGGAAGCCCTTACTTCTGCAGGAAAAGTAAAAAGAAATATTGAGATTATTTCTGTGTTTAGAATAAACAATTTAGTGAATCAATGGTTATAATAAGATACCTAACAAACACAATTATAGTTGCTATGCTTAATATGAGCTCATCACACAGAAATAAAAGCTAAAGAAAAGGGTGGTATAATTTAAAAGGCAGCCTATTCAGGCATTAGGAGACTTCAGTTCTACCTTTAGGCCTATACGGCAATAACTAAGCCTTGAGCAAGTCACTGAACATCAGCCAACAATGGACTTCCATTTCTTGATCAGTAAATTTCCTTTTTGATCTAAATTTTGAGGATTCTATTCTGGTTGACTCAGGAATCTCACACTGGATCAAAGTGCATATCCACATCACTAAAAAGTAGAACTTGCTCACTAGTTGATCAGAACCGTGAACATGACTTGATGGGAGGGTATGTTGAGGGGCTAGGGCTGGGGCAAATGGGAAGATAGGGAGGCACAGAGAAGGAAATGGGGAAAGTCATGGGATTGGTGACATTTTGCAAAACCAGCTCAGATCTAGTTGTTCTGCCTTAAAAGTCTTCTCTGGACATCTCTAGCTCTTGTATAGAATTTTTAATATTACTATCTTAGAGTACCCTTCAGAAGAACAATCTAATGGGATAGAAAACACACTGAAATAAAATATTTCTAGTAACAATTTTCATTTGAAACTATCTCCATGTACACTTTAGAGAATAAACGTTTCCAAGGTCATAAGTTTCAGGCAGGCATCTTACGTGTAGAGAATGGTTGAAATCAAATCCATTTCCAAAGAATGGGGAAAGCCAATCAACTCACCCGTCCTATACTAGCAATAAACATTTGCCTTTGAAAAAAGTGGCTGTTTTTTACCTTTTATACCTTATAATGCTCTAATATAATTATTATGCACAGAATGTACACTGTATTGCTTTACTCTTTGCACAGTATGCCCACCCTCTCTTCTGATATTTGGGTTTTAATAGTTCAGCAAAAAGAATAAAAGGCAGTTTCCTAGCAACATCTGTATTCAAAGGCACAACAACAGAAAAAGCTTAATCATAACACTTCGTTTTCTCCACGGTTAAATACTGCCTTTTGAGGGACATTAGGGGACAGTAAAGGAAGCAAGGTTCACACAGAGAACCTGGTAGGAGAGGCCATGAATCCTCAGTAAGCCTTTCCTTTCTCAGCATGTAAGGGCAGGATGGTTAGGACTTGCTCAAAAGGCCTCTTTCCCAAAGGTAGTTGGCAGAGACACTGAAATAAAACCATGAGCTTTTTTGTACATTCTCTATTGGAAATTTGGACTGACTACTCCGTGGAAGGTGTCCTCAACTGGGAGGCGAGGTTGCTGGGTTCCTAGTAAGCCTCATTTTCCCTGCGAAGGCTCGGGCAGGCCCCTTCTCAGTCGGTTTCACTGAGTGGAGATCGCTCTGGAAGATCCCAAACCACTACTAACTCAGCTCTAAACTGCGTCTGATCACCGGGACCTGACTTTTTAACAGTTCCATGGCATCTGCTTAATCAACATCACGGTTTCACTGATACTGGGCAACCCCAGGAAACCGTCACCGGGAAATTAAGCAGCTGACTCTCTTCCAGGGAAACGTGGCTCTGTTTCTGCGTTCCTGAAACCTCTGCCTGCATGCTGAGATGGATGACTTTACCTATGCAGCGGTGCTGGTCAAAGTTTGCAAGGAGGAAAACCGCTTGGGTAAGAGGAAACCGTGTTCATTTTCCTGCCTGCAGAAAAGCTAACATCTTCAAGTTTAAAGCATGCACACAATTCATTTTAAGTCTTTGGGTCCTTCACCCTGAAAGTCAGTGCACAGAAACTCCGCTAGGAGTCTAAATATAGAAGTGCGCACTCCCGCCGCCCCCAGCCCGGGCCCAGCGCAGCGCTGGAATCGGAGAGCTTGCTGCAGGGCGCTCTCCGCAGCTGCTGCGGATGGCAGGGCGCCGGCCGATCTCTCGCACCTCCACAGCGCGCGGGTGGGAAGCGTGTTGGTGAAGGCGGGAGAGACTCTGGTACTGGTGCTCAGAGCAAGTCAGTCAGCTGCGTGGAGCGGCCCTGAGCTAGAGCCCCGGAGACGCCTGGGAAGAAGCCAGGAGGGCAGCCAAGCCCAGCCGGTGGCCAGGAGCGGGCGAGAGGGCTTACCGCAAGTAACAGCGGTAACAACACAAAGTAAAACTACAGCACTTCAACGGAGCGACCGCCACAGGCAGAAAGGAGCTGCCACAGGCGTGGGCGTGCACCCCGGAGGAGTATTCTCCCCGGCGGTGCGCAAGCAGTGGAAACAAGACTTTTTGCTTTAGTATTGCCTCGATTTGAGGCTTCTGGAAGGACAGCCACGTGGGCGCGCTACCTGGAGCCATCCCCTCTGGCTGGGTGGCGGAACCTTAATTCTTGCTTCAGCTGCACTTGGGAATTCCTGTCCTCCGCAGCCGGGGTGGGGGGCTGGAGACCCACCGTGCCGGGAGCAGGTCCCGCCCGCCCCCTTGGCGTTTCCCCGGGCCGCCCGGGCGGCCGAGCGCCTGCGCCCTCCCGACCCGGCGCGGCTGCAGGCCAGAGGCGCAGGCAGCCGCGCGGGGGCCCGGTGTCCCGGGCTCCCCACCCTCCAGGGTTTCCCCCCCAGACGCTGGGGCCGCCCCCGTCACTGCCGAGACCTCGCAGTTTTATGACTTTCTCGGACTTAGATGGAAATTTCTTGACGTGGGGAAGCCTGCTTGTTCCCCAGGCTTCGCGCCGCTGTCAGGCGGGGCCCCAGGGCGACCCGTTAGCCGCGGAGGAGCCGCTCCGGAGTTTGCACGCCCTCCCTCCACTCCGCCCCCGGCTCGCGGGCGTGTTCTCCGCGCTGGGACAGACAGTGACCGTCGGAAGCGGGAGTGCCCGCGGGGAGATGCCCGGGCCCCGCCTCGCCGGCTCTGCGCGCTGAACGTGGGGCCCCGCCGGCCGCTCGGGGATCGGCTGCCTCCCGGAGGGCAGGGCGGGCCGTCCCGCTCACACCCCTGCGGGGGGGATGGCAGGACGGGGCGCCGCAGCGTCGCAGCGGGAACGAGCCGCGACCGGCACCTCCGGTTTCTCCCCGAGGCCCTAGGCAGATGTGACCGTCCGCCCCGCGGAGGAGAGCCCCAGCTCGCGCGCGGCCGCCGCCCGGGCGTGGGGGTGGGGCGGCGGCGGGGTGTGCGCGCGCGGGAGCGCGCCTCGGAGCGCCCCGCACTGCCCCGCGCCGGCCCGGGGGCACCTCGCTGAAGGGGGGGTAGAGAGAGGTTCTCCAGGGACGCCCCACGCCGGTCCTGACTTCCCGCAGCTAGAGGCTGCTGGAGACAGGGACTCTGCGCCCTACGCAGCCCTGCGCCCCCACCGCGGAGCCCCGGCGGTCGGCGGCGTGCACGCCCGCTCGGGCTCGCGGTCCGGCGGGCGCCCCGTCAGGCCGAGCTGCCCGCCCGAAGCCCGCCCGCATGAGGCCGCTGCCCCGCCGCCGGCGCGGGCGCCCCTCGCGGTGCCCGTGGTGATGCCATGCCCCCGCCGCCACGCGGAGAGGAGGGGGCGCCGCCGGGCGCTGGGTGGAGGCGGCGCGGCGGCCGCGGCGGGCGGGGGCGCCCGGGCAGCGGCATGAAGGATGTGGAGTCGGGCCGGGGCCGGGTGCTGCTGAACTCGGCGGCCGCCAGGGGCGACGGCCTGCTGCTGCTGCTGGGCACCCGCGCGGCCGCGCTCGGCGGCGGCGGCCTGCGGGAGAGCCGCCGGGGCAAGCAGGGGGCCCGGATGAGCCTGCTGGGGAAGCCGCTCTCCTACACCAGCGGCCAGAGCTGCCGGCGCAACGTCAAGTACCGGCGGGTGCAGAACTATCTGTACAACGTGCTGGAGCGACCCCGCGGCTGGGCGTTCGTCTACCACGCGTTCGTGTGAGTACCCGGCCCCCGCGCACCCCGCTAGCCCGAACCCCCGGGCGCCCGACTCCCGGGATGTTGAACCCCCCGGGACGCCCGGACGCCCGGTTCCCCGGGACGCGCTCCGTGCGGACGCCCTGGCCCGGGCGCGCGTGCACACACACACACACACACACACCCGCGCGCACACGTGGTGGCTTTTATTTCTCTGCACGTGTTTATGGTTTTCCTCCCGGAGCCTTCCACCACCCTCAGCCCCACCTCGCTCACATGTGCACCCAGAACCTTCCCGCCGCCCTGGGGACCAGAGGCGCGAGCTGGGCGGACGCGGGATTTAGGCTGCGCGGATAATTGGGAGCGATGGGGTCGCGAGATACGTGAACTGCAGCCGAGGGGGGCTCGTGGGAGCTGGGGAGGGGGGGACGCGGGCAGGACGTACGCCCGAGGGAGGCCGCGAGAAGACTGGCGAGGTTGTTGGGAGGTGATGGCCGCGTCCGGCCGCGCGGAGGGGGAAGCGGAGGGCTGGGTCCTCACCCGGGGGTGGAGCTGGTCGTTGGTAGGAAGAGCCGCTAGGTTTTAAGTGTGCCCGGAAACACGCCTCGCCACCACCACTAACGGAAAATCTGTCAGTGCGCGTAGCTCTTCCTGCCACAAAGGTGGCCCAGGTCTAGAGGAGGCGAGCGGGCGGCGCAGGAGCGCCGGCCAGAGCGCGCGCGCGGGGGCCGCCTCAGCAGGGACCAGGCCGGCAGGCGCTGGTGGCGCGGAGTCCAAGGGTGTGTGTGTCTTAAGTAAACCTTCACCATCTAACAGAGAATGCTTAATGAGAAAATGATTGGAAGCAAATGTTTATTTTTCCCTGAGGCATTTAAAACCTTTTCAGTGGCTTTAAAGTTTACTACTGTTTTTCCCACAAAGTCCATTCATTCATTCTCCTGTTAGGTTGAGCTACACATTTTAAGGTAGTTTTAGGACGTTATGTCCTAATTCTTTCTTCTTTTTAGTTTTGTTCTGCTGCTTCTTTATGTTAAAATGAAATATAAAGACGTCAGCCTTAGGAGACCTGTAAAGAAAGTTGCAGGCACTCACTGATAAGTTCCTTGTTTCCTAGTAAAATAGCTTTGAAACAGACAAACTAGGTTTCTTTTGGAAATGAGGCATGCCATTCAAACATAGCCTTCACCTGAGGTGGAGGGCTGGCGTCAACGCCAGAAACGTTTATTGAAACAACATGGAAGAGACTGGTTTGTAAATAGGTGTACCTGGAATTTGACCGTGTAGAGTCAGGAAATTGTTGGAGTCTATAATCTGTGGCGCTCTGGTGTCTGGAAATTTTTACAGTCCCGGATAGATGTGGACATGTAGCATTATGTGGAATATTCCAGCCCACTTTCCATCTAGAGTGTTCACAAGGAGAACATTGTGAAGCATCATATTTACATCAAAAAGTATAATCTTTTTACTCACCTATGTGAGATTCACATTGACTTAGATGTTACTGTAATGAATGATAGACATAGAGACAGTACTGATGCCTTTCATGTTCATCCCCTCTGAGTTGATATATAATTAATCTTATTACCTCAGGAGCCTGATAAATTAACCTGGATCTACTAAAACATTTAGCAATAATGACCTGTGCTCAATTTGGTAGCAAAACATATACTACATGGAAAATGATTTTTTATAACTATGCCCCGAATATTCATAGTTTTGAATTCATAATATGATGCCATTTGTGGCCTTTAATTTTGGTAAATTATGCATTGTATATTTAGAGAAGATTACAGACAATCTTGGTTGGTACTCATGCTTTGTATCTCCTAAGTATTGCTCTTGAATGTGAATGAGGACTTCTTGTAATGCAACATCTTTTTCAATATGTTTGTGTTTAACAGGTTTTTGTGGCCTCTCAAAATTTTTAAATTTTGACAAATGATTTTTCAAGAGGTTGGAATTTGGATAATTCTCTATTCACGAGGCTTTATCTATCAATATTTTTAGTGGTAGATATGAAATAAATTACGTGCTTGTAAATACCATGTGGTAATGTGAAGTTTTTGCATTATACATTTCTAGAGTCTGAAACTGTAATGTTTGAGCAGTTAGGTAGGGGTGCTAGATTCACATTAGCACAGAGAGGTAATTGACAGGTAGTGTCATCTACTGGGAGGATTCTGCACAGCTACCCCTCACCTGCAAGACCGGCCATCTTTGGTAACAGCTGCTTAGGATTTTAAATGGCAGGACTTTACACATTAAATTAATAAAGGAAAGTTACTTTGAGCTGTAAGTCTAACAAGATCATTAGTAATAAAGGAAATTATAAGACAACAATTTCTAAAGTGGTGTAACTAATTCCCTGCCAGCCTGGGAATCCTCAAATCTTACTTTAATAGCAGTTTTTGAAGCACACTGAGGCTCTTGCCAAGAACAAGTGCGCTGTGATTAATGAGGTACTTCAGGGATGGATTTGCCTGGTCGGTCTGTTTTCACTGCCAAGAAGCAAGGAAAGTATGTTTAGGGTTATGTTTTGGGTAAGGAAAATTTTCTGTTAAATATGCAAAAATAATTACTATAATGGTAATTTAATAGTATAAAAGGTGGTTTCAAGTTTATATATCCTTGCTTACTGAGATGACTGGCAAGAAAAAGAGGTGATTTACTTCAAATGCTTTCTTCCAAGCTTTATAAATCAGTTGGTGTTTAGGAGAGTCTGTTCCCTTACTGCTCTTTAGGATTTCCCAGACAGCAATGTTTCCTGGTTCCTGCTCTTCACCTCTTCCTAAGATCAGTAGGTGAGGTATTCAAATAGGAGGTAATGTCATTTGTCCATTTTTTAATTCCTCCTCTTTTTAGAAAAAATTTAGAGGAATAATGTTGATGGTAGAGGAACACATGATGGGGCTCCATATATAAATTTGCATTGATGCAGCAAATGTGCTCTTGAGAAATAGCATATGAAACAGTGTGGCAGATACATGTAACTCGTCCCTTCCTCCAGTGTGTATTTCCCTAGTGGAGTGGCATGGATAGGAATGTATAGATATCTTGAACTAGAAGTAGTCCAGTAACCCAGGTTAAGAAACTGGAAGTCAACCTTGACACCATCTTTTCGCTCATACTTGCCCACTCTGGCCATCCAAATGATCATTTAAATTCTGTGTGCTTATTTTATAAACATTTTCCAAAACTATTTCCTCTCCTTTGCTACTGCCTCTGTCTCTCTCTGTTTCTCAATGTCTGTCCACTGAATTATTTGTCATATTTGTTCTGCGTAATCATCTGGCTTCTGTTCTCAGCCTTCCAGCTGTCTGCTCTGACACCATGCTTTTTCCCTAAAATACAAACCCTATCATATCATCACCTTGCCTATAATCTTTCCATGATACTTTACATTCTACTCATTCATTCATTCACTTATCCATCTGCAAATATTGGAGTGTCTACTATGGCCAGTTCCCAAATTAATAAGGTATAGGCTTCCACTTTCAAAGAGGAAAACACCAGTAAGGGGTGACTACAAGCTTGAGAACAGGTGTGAAATAATGCTTTTACAGAGGTAAGTACAACGTTGCAGGGGAAAAAGAAGGAAGTGGGCAGAAAGGTCAGCACAAGCTTTAAAGAGGAAGTGAGGCGTGAGCTGAGTTGACAGATGAGTAGTTAATTTTCAGGTGGAAAAGCAATGGGTAATTGTCTCGATCTTAATAGAGAAAATGGCTTAGGCAAAGATGGAATTGTGAATCCATACAGTAATTCTGGGTACTGTTAAGTATGTGTGGATGAGGCAATTGCGAGAAAAGAGGATAGCAAAGGCACATGTACCTAACCTTGGGTGGCCTCTGATGCTAGACATGGAATCTGGTCTTTATCCTGCCTCCCAGCGGTCATTGAGCAGTGATAATCAGAGGAATGGTGTGATCAGGTAGGAACTGCAGCAGTCATTGAATAGTGATAATCAGAGGAGTGATGTGATCAGGTAGGAACTGCAGCGGTCATTGAGTAGTGATAATCAGAGGAGTGATGTGATCAGGTAGGAACTGCAGCGGTCATTGAGTAGTGATAATCAGAGGAGTGGTGTGATCAGGCACGAACTGTGAGAAGATCTGTCTTTCACTGGTTTGGTAAATGGATTGGAGGGTGCAAAATGGAGTCAACGTAGCCTGTAAGGAGAAACAATAGCAATTGTCCAAGTTTTCCACTCATTCCTGTCTTTTTTATCCATAAATTCATTCTACGAATGATTCTTGACTGTCTACTACATGCATGGACTGTTCTAGAAGAGTAGGAGATGATTACCTAAGGAACTTAGGCAATAACTGTGTGGATGAGACAGAGTTTAACTGAAGAAATGTTAAGTAGGTAGAATTAGCAGATTGTTTTCACCAATATTATGTGTGGTGTGAGAAGAATGGCACTGACTTGGGTAATGTGGGGAATGGAAATGTCAGTCATTACTACATGAGACAAATGATGAGGGATACAACTTTCAGAGCAAGAGAATGAGTTCAGATTTGGACTCGCTGAGTTTCAAATGTTTATGACATTTAGGTGGAGATTGTTAAGTGGAAAAACACAATAGTGAACCAGGCACTCTTGGTCTCTTTTTACTGGGTCTTGTATCAGCAACCAGAACTCATTCTGATACATGGAGAACACTTAATAATACACTTCTGAATGAATAAATTCATTTGTAAGTCTAGGGCTTAATCTAGAAGTCTAGATCAGATATTTAGATTTGGAAGCCTGTAGCAATGTTGTGGTAGGAAAAGCAATGAACAGAAAGAACGAGAGAGCCCAGAGATGCAGAATGAAAAGATGGTGAAGGACAGGGTCTGGGGAATTCCATCATCAAACAGTGGTTGGAAGAATAAGAACCCTGGGACAAACCTGGGAAAACATGACAGGGCAACAAAAAGGCCAAGGAAAAAGCCAGAAGACCTTATTTTCATAAAGGCAAAGGAAGGAAGATGTGTACAAAGAGACTGTGGTCAGCAATTTCCAGTGACACAGAAAGGACTAGAAAAGGTGTGTAGGGTTTCACGGGCTTGGTCGTGAAGGAGCTCACTGATGGCCCTTGCTACCATAGTGTCAGTGGAGTGGTGAGGGTCAGAGAAGTGATTTAAGTGGATTGAGACTGGTTAAGACTTGGGAAAGTGGAGACAATACTGTAAGTTAACTCCAAATTCCTTAGAACAGCTCCCAGTCTCCTTCATGGCCTAGCCTCTGCCCATTTTTCCTTCCTCATCTCTGCACGCCCTGAGCCCCAGCCTTACTGAACTGCCTTACCCAAGCTGTTCTTTTGGGGCTCTTACCACTCTGTGCACCCTGGCTGACCAACTCCTGCTGTTTCTTCAAAACCCAGTTCAGGTATTGCTTCTTCTTGGGCACATCTCCGCACTGCCAGAATGACTCCAGCGCCCTTTGCCTTGGGTCCACGGAGCCTGGGAATGCCATTGTAATGATGCTAACCTCACTGTGCTGTCATTGTGTGTGTGTGCGCGCGGGTGTGTGAACTACTTGGTCTGTCACTCCCACAAGTGAGCTTCTCACACAGAAAATCCACTCATCTGTGATTAAGATGAATAAACTATGAAGTCTTTTTTGATGTTCTTAGAAGATACTGATGCTTCATTTAGAGGAGGGAGGTTTGGGGCTAGAAGTAGGACACCATTGCTTTGCATCCAGTTTTCCCACCAATTAGGTTTGTGACTTGGAATAAGTCATTTCAACCCTTTTGGGGCTCCAGATATTTGTGAACTGGGTACAACGGTGTCTGTGATTTGGTCAAGATGGTAGAAGATACTGTGAGTAGCCTAAAATACTATTATAAAGGGAAGGAGTATTTGTAATAAAAAGTGATCTGATCTTTATATCATTTTCTTACTTCCATCTCTGAGCTGCAGGGCCACCTCCTAACTGGTCACTTTAACTTTACTCCTGACTTCTGGCAAGGTCTTTGTGCCATGTGGTAGCCAAAGTTATCTTTCTAAAGAATTAAACAGAGTCCATCACTCCTCTGCTTGGAGGAGAAATCTGTTTTTGTTTGTCTACCCTATTCCTTAAAGACAGGAGCTCTCTCTGTCTTGTTCTCTGCTATATCACCAGTGCCTACAACAGTGTCCGCCACACAGAAGATGGTCCATACCTACAGATGGATTCATTTCCTGATACCCCAAATTTCCAAAATACACCACTGGTTTCCTGGTGGAAAATTCCTGATGGAACTTTACTCTCTTATGTCAGGACTCAAATGGACCCAATAAATGACTTTATTATTTACATACATATTCTATTCTGAATTAAGTCTATGTCTGCAGGAATTGATGTTTGCATTTCATGTTTGCTCCTGCATTCCTTAAAAGTCACTGATTTCCTCTAAATATAAAGAGGCCTTGTTCAAATTATACTGCTTTACACCCTGCTAATACAGTAACATAAACTGTTCCACAGACCCAATTAATTCATTTTCAGAAATTTAAACACGGCTATAGTATTTGTGGATCATATTACAATTAGAAATGTTGAAAAGTGTTAAAATATTAGTATTGGGAATATTATGGTCTTAAGGAAATAAAACATAAAAAATTTTCAAAATGGAACAAAGTCTTGATACAAGAAACACCATAAACAAGGAAGATAGCCGGCAGCCTCGTGATAACTGCTTGCAAAGAAGTGGTACTAGTTTTAATTTTTAATTGCAAATGGCTATTTTGGCAGATGGAAATGCTAGAGCGCTTGTTCTGTCCTAGCCCAGTGGTGTGAGACTACTGAAAGTCCGGCTGTTGGACAGCCTCAATTGATAATGATGTTTAATAATTTGTAGATGTTTCCATTTTCATTTCCTTTTTCTTCAACCATTTGTAAGTATGCTATTTGAAGTTTTATTTGGTTGCAACCAGCAGACACATTGGTCACACAACTGCATTTTTTCGTATTATTGAAATTCTTTGATGAGTCTCAGAGTTCCAAGTGATTCTTCTGATCCTTGTTGTCAGTTTGGCTAAAGAATGAGTTTCCTAAATGTTTCTGATATCATCTTTTTCTGAACTTAAAAATAATTTGATCTTTTTTCAAAATTTTTATGTTAAATATATATATAATATTCCATACACATACAGCATATACATACCCTGTATCCTTTAGCAGAGAACTTGTTAGTGCAAATATTTACCTTATTTTTGCTCCTTCAAAAGTAAATAAGACATTTGAATACAATTCTATTTAAAAAGGAAAAGAATCTTGGTAATATATGATACTCTTGATAATATGGACATTAAATCATTTCAAAACCATTAAACTTAAGTGTATATCAAGAGATGCACTTTTTACAAACTCATAGTGTTGCTTGCTTCCATTTATAGTACTTGTGAGGTAATTTTAGAATCTCTATTCTTTCTTCAGTCGGACGTAAGATGTTTTACAATTACCATGTTGTAACTTCTCTTTTCTTTTTTTTAAACATTCAATTAAGTTTAATATTTAGTTAACAGACATTATGTGTACCAGTTAAGGTACTAGATGCTAATGGTTCAAATAAGGGAATGATACAGATCTTGACCTCCAGGAAATTCCATTGGGGGATTTCAATGAATAGGGAGTCAATTAGCAACTTTACTGATTTGATGACTATGAGCATATTGCTTTCAATGCCATCTACTTAATCTGTAAAATAGGAATAACGATATTACATCAAGGTATTACAATATTATATACATATTATATAATGTATATATATTGTATATATTATACACATGCATATATATATGCACACACATATGTTTATGTATATAATCATATTAACATGGTATCTGTTATTGAAACTGGAGAGAAAAATAGAGAATGTGGTGGAGGGCTGTACTGATATGCTAAAGGTTCCGGATTTTACCCTGTTGGTGACAGGTGGTCTTTGATGTAGGTGGAGTTTAGGCAGGCAATAGCGTCTTTGAATTTCATCACTCTGCCAGCTCTATGAATGATGGCTTAAAGGGGACAACCAGCAGTAGGAGACCTGTTGTGAAGCTGTTGTTCCAACTTAGACAAAAGGTAACTAGGGCTTGGGTGAAGGCAATGAGTAAAGATGGAGAAAAAAATAACGGCAATAGTGTTGAAATGTATTAATGAAAGAGTGAATTTGGGGGATGGAGAAAAGGGGCAGATTTGTTACGTCCAGATTCCTGGTTTGGATGATTGGCTAGATAATGGGGCCATTAACTGAGATCAAGAACACAGGTGGAACAGCAGGTCGAGGGGAATGTTGGAGGTGTTAAAATGAGCTTTGCTTTGGGGATTCTGAGCTTTTGGTGATGTGGGACCTCCAATGGGGCATGTCCAGCAGCTGTGGATGAAGGTTTAGAAGACATACAGGTGTAGACAAGAGTTAAAACCACAAAGAGAGCATGTAAAGAGAGAGAACAGCAGCTCAAGGACAGAAACCCGGGGAATACCTACATGTAAGGGGGAAGCAGAGGAAAAGGAGGGTGAAATGCAATAGACAACAAGACATGAGGAAACACTGGACCCCCCAAAAAATGGTCAGTTAGTCGTGGAAACCAAGAATATCAAGAGAGTTTCAAAGAATTGTATGAAATACAACTATGAAATGTTGATGGCAGTTTAGTAAGATAAGGGCTAAGGAGTAACCATTGGATCTGGCAATGTGGAAGTCTTCAGTGATTTTGTGACCTCACCAATATTTACCTTCAGTGACGTGGTTACTGCAGTAGCCAGGATGCTGTTAATTAAGAAACCACTCTGAAGTAAAGAAACAGTGAATGTAAGCCATAAATTCAGTTAGTTTAGCAAGAACAAAAGAAGCAAGATTTGACTAGCCAGCAGAAAATACAAAATTAAAGAGGAGAGGAAAATAGGATAAATTATAGTAAAGAAGATTGTATATCACCAACTACAGTCATTGAAATTATTGATTATGTGCTGGACATTGTTCTAAATATTTTACACATTAAATCCTTTAATTCTCAGAATAGCCCTAAGAAGTAGTAATGTCAGCTCCCACTAACAGACCAGAATACTGAGATAAGGAAAGGTTCAATGACCTGTTCAACGTCAGCCACTGAGTTAATGGCAGGACAGGGCTTTGAACCAAGACAGGTTGGCTGAGAGCCCACGCTCTTAGCCCCTGTATCTTGCTTGTGGATGGTACCTGTGGGCCCAGGGTTCGCCTATCAGGTGGATACCCTAATCATAAAGGCTGCCTTTGGGTCTAGTATAGCTCTTAGCAATATAGTGTTTGCTCAATAAATATTTGTCTAAGAAATGAATGATAGTTCAAATCTCTTATAACCTAGTATCAGAGAATTATGTGTAACTTAGTATTAGGATTGTTTGCTTCTCTGCCTTCAAATTCTAACCAGCTCAAGTTCTAATTTTTCCATAAGGTTTTTCATGATAGCTCTTGCTTATTTCCTTATCTTTATTTCCCTCCCATAGCTTTTATTATTTGGACCATGTATTTTAGTCCTTAATTACATTCTTGCATATTGTCTTCTAATTGGATCATTTATCTAATTCTTCACAAATAATTTGTGTCTAAAGAAACCAAAGTACCCTCTTTTTTTGTATCTCCTGTGGCATCAAGCCCACATTTTCATTCGTTACTTTTAATCAAAATTCACCTAGCTTATTGCTATCAGTGGGACTATTTGAATGTTATAACTTTTTTTTTTTCAAACGGGAATTTCCTTAAGTTCTCCTAGGTTAAATTGTGGAGCAACTTGTATTAAGGACTCAAATTGTTATAATAATTTCTTAATATGATTTCCTATGAACATTATTTTCTAATTTATACTTTCATTGTAGAATATCTAAGATTCATTTAAAAATAGCAGTTAATTCATTTAAATTTCATAATGGGTGAATATAGAGCCATTTGCTCCAAACTAATTTTACAGGGTTTTCTTTCTTTAAACTAATCAATAAAATACCTTGTTTTCTTCATACTAATATGAATGCATTCCATTTAACCTCTGTGCTTCTCTTTCTCCCCTTCCACATGTACATTATTCCTGGACATTTCTTCCTTTTTCCCTCCTATTTTTCCCATTGTTCCCTACCACCACCAATTAAACTACTCCTAATTTAATTTTTTTTTCCCTCCTCCCTGTGCATCTGTCTTTCTGGAATGGTGTTTCTCCTCAGTTCTTTTTATCATGTTGTATAATTTGATTTCTCTTCCTCTTAAAGCTGTCTGCCTTTAATCAGGAGATGCACTGACCCTGTAATTGCTTACAAGCTTCAAGAGTGCGCTGCATAAGTAGACTAATCTACCTAATTTACGCATCGCCCTGCAGTAATTAAGGCCTATCAAAAGATGTGGTGGTTAAAGGACGCTTCTTTTTTTTTTGAGTTTTACTTAGGCTCAAATTTCTTAGAAAATAAGGGAGTGAAGCCTTAAAATTGTTCTGAGGTTTTCTAACATCTATTATTTCTGAAATCTGTGAATACTCAGGTATTCGACTAATAATTTTTAAAAGATTATATTTTCCTTTTTGGAAAGGGACTACTGTATATAGCTGAGAAATAAATTAATAATTATTTTTATTCCAGATGGAATTATTACAGAAAAAGGCACATTAAAGAAATCTAAATACATTTGTAACAGTTAAATAGCAGTTAGTCTAAAAATATCTATCACATAGACTGTTCTAGTTGTCAGGAGTTCCCTTACTCAGTGAGCCAAGAAATAGATCCATAATTTGGCAGCAGAGAGCTACAGTTTTTCTGTGTGATTGGGACATTAAAGCATGAACTCAAAATGTAAGTTGTCCTAGGAGTACATAGTAGATAGAAAACCACTTGTATTTTTTTCCTAGTTGGGCATTTTTCTGAAGAGAGCTATTCCCGTAACCTTCTAAAGAATGGGTACTAACTTTTGGGGTCCCATTTCTCTAAGCCTGTTTTCTCACACCTGATTGAATCCAGGACCGGATGGAATGGAGAATTTGGGTTCTTCTCTCCATGTTTTAAATCATTGCATGCATTCCAATTCATGAAGTGGGGATGTAATTCTTCAATGTTTGTTTAGTACCCTGACCTCAAGCTACATGTAAGAGCCTGTGTAAGGAGTACAGGAGCTGAACAGAAATGAAGACACAGCCTGTTCCCTCAAGGAAGTTTTACTCCAGAAGGATATTAGATTACTATTTATTGAGCCACAAAACCATCTCTCTGAATTGACTGAGGATAAAAGCAAAATTTTGTCCCTTGTCCAGTGGCATTTAGCTATTGCCCATATTGAAGGGATTTAAAAGGTAAAGTCCAGGATCGCCACCTAGACAGCTGCTGATTGCTGGTTCTCTTGACCCCTTGGGGAACTTCGGAGCTGGGTGTGGGGCTGCCTGTGCAGGTGGGCGTTCTGCTCAGGGCATTCCCACACAAAGACCAAACACAGGAGTTCCCACTGATCATAGTAATTTCCAAAGAGTAGTAATTAAACTAGTTAAACTAAATGTTCTAGTTAATAAAACATTCTGAGTATGTTTAATTTGCTGCAAAGTATTTTTAAAAATAGAAAAGAAACCAATGCTCCTTCATAATACTTTGAGGATGTTATTTTTTTCTTCCAAAAATGGTTTAAGAACAATAATGTAAACCAAAAGTTTGTTTTGATTTAAATCAAATGAAATCCCTGTTCATCTTCAGTATGTGCTCTAGGTTTCTAATATTTTATTTTAATACCTCATTCTAGTGCATGGAGGGAAAGTATTATACCCAGCCTTCCATGGGGCCTAGAATTCACTCACTTGTTCATTCATTCATTCATTCATTATTTCTTTCATCCATTTAATATTTGAGTGCCCACTGCATACTGTGTCCTAGGAACACTTTGGAAATACTCCTTCCCATTTGATTGACTTTCTCCAGGCATGTGGAAAATGGCTCTTTTCTTCAACTAGGAAGTGGTACTTCAGAGTAAAGGTAAAATCAGTAAGTGTAAGAAAGTATGTTCACTATGGGCCCTAAGGTGTTCTTGGTCCATTTCCTTAAGACTACAACCTAACCTTCAAATGTATTTTTGACCTGGATAGGTTGTCAGGTTAAGAAATTATAAGATGAGATTAAATTAGTTTTAAATTTACCATGCCAGATGATAAAATCCTATCGTTCTGTTTTGTTCCATCAGATGGAAAAGGAAGAGAAGTTGAATGGCAATACAAGTGTCTTTGGGGGGACACCCGCTTGCTTATAACCTTCAGGATGGGATCTGGAGCCCATAAAGCATCTACTCTTACTCATGTGGTTCTTGACAACTAGAAGAAACGACAGTCACTTTTTTTAGGAGCAACATTTTTACCAAGCTTCAACATTCAAATCAGCACCCAAGTTTTTTTTCTGGAAGAAAGCCAAATAAGTTTCTTTAGATTCAGATCCACTGAGGAATAAACAAACTTATATGGTTTAGAATCAGCTGAAAGGAGCCAGCTACCCTAGTCACATAGTCTTACTTCAGTTTTGCACTGAGATGGTCCAAAGGTAGGGCAGGAGACACACAAGGAAAGAGAAAGTATCTAGCCTTCACATTTGTGCCAATCATCCTGACTTCTGCAGAGCCATGAGGCCACCGGTCTGGTGTGAACAGGCTTCTGTGGTCTGCTATTCCATTCTCAGTGGATGGGAAGAGAGGTCACCCCACACAGTGGAAGTTATCTTTGGCAGAAGAGATTCCCTTACATGGTACCTGAACTTTTGCTTCTGGTGTTGGACTTGATGAGTTACTTTACAAATTACTGTTCCCAAACCAGTTGGATCATGCTGCCAAGAGCTGTTTTCCAGAGCTCGTGGGTATGGAGTTTTATTCCAGGCTTCAGGGCAGGAAATGGATAATAAAAGTAAGTTTATAGGCGGCGCTAAGTGAGGTAGCCTAGACAACCGTAAACAAGAATAGTCAAGAAACTACCATACTTTGCTGGAGAAAACAGAATATTCCTCTAATTCAAGGGTAAATACCATAATTCACAATTGTCATCAATGAGAGATTGTATTTCCCTCCAAAAAAGGTGAAGACGGTTACCTCAATTTTCTTTTTTTTTTGGTTTGTTGTTAGTCCAAAATACCTTTCCACATTATAATCTTAATATGATTTCCAAAGCACATGATAATACATTTAAAAGACCTACTCACAATAAATCTATTATGTGTTTTTTTATGCTTGCTTCCAGAGCCACATACAAAGCTAGTGGTTACTGCAGAATAAGCCCAGCAACACAGCATGACAAGGTCCCCGCCTGGGGTATTGACTCCGGGAATGTGAGGGAGGGGAAATTAGGGGAGCATTCAAAGGGAGAAGCAGAGTTCTTAGTTCTTGATTACTTTTTGGTAGAACAGAGATGAAAGAATGAAAGTTTTCAAGGTTTCAAACAAATGTGACTGTGATCAAGCAGAAGTTACTTAATCCTGTTGCAGTGAGAGGCAGGAAGCAAAAGTAGACACGTAACCTGTTTAGCCTTTGGAAGAGAAAGACAGAGGGTCGTCAGTTACCAGTGGGGAGGTGATGGGTGAAGAAGTACTAAAGGTGCTGGGGGAAGAATGTAGGGAGAGAGGTTTAGGGAATTCTGGCATTTGGGGAAAAGAGAAGTTGAAAGGGGTTTGTGAAAGAGGCAGAAGAGAAAGACTAGGGTAATTAATAGAGCAGCACAGGAGGAACACGTCTCAAAGAAGGATTGCAGCAGGGTGAGAGTATTATAAAGAAGCTAATTGAAGATGTAAATGTGAAAAGAGGCCATATTATAAAAGGCCAGGATAAAGGAGGCGGGGCCAGAACCTGGAAGGAAACTCAGTAGTGATCTAGGAGTGGGTGGTGTCCGCAGCCATGTGCTAGGAGGACATGCAGTGTCACAGGTAAACGTCACATCCCTGAGAAAGGGCCAAGTGGACCGACAGTTAGGTGTCGTGCAGGCCCAGTGATCCGCGGCCCAGAAGGCGCCCTGCAAGGTGAGGGAGTCTCCGAAGGTGTAGCTGGAATGGGGACTGCAGGAGAGAGGGTGGCACTCAGAGAGCCGCCTGGGAAAGCAGGGAAATCTGGTCTGAAAGCGATCCTGGGGTCTCTACAAGAGACGCTGATAAGTACAAAGCAGTTCTGAAGAGTTTGAGGTAAGGCACCGAACAGTGCTTGGAAGGGAAAAGGAGGAGACAGTTTGGGCTGCAGGGTTGACAATTAAATGAGGAAGAGAGAGGGAGAATGGTAGATTTGGGAGCAACAGAGTAAAATGAAACCTTTCTTTCTCCCAGCAGCTGGAGGTGTGTACAAATACAAAAGCCTAGGGAAGGGGCCCCCCCAGAAGGGGTAAAATTAAAGTAATTGGGAGGAACAAGACCCTGAAAGAAGAGAGACAGGGTCTATGGCAAATAAGAGTTTGGGATGGTGGCTTTGCAGTGTGAAAAGGCAGCTGCAGGGGGTGAATAACATGGTTTCTTGACAGCCCAAAGGTGCTGGTGGAGGTTGGCATGACCAGGTGGAAGACTGTGTGTGATTCTGAGGCTCTCTTTAACAGCGGCAAGCAAGGAGACAAGCAAGCAGGTGGAGCCGTAACCCAGAGCTGGCACGTGTGCCAATGTAAAGGGAATGGAAATGCTCTGTAAGTCGCCCAGGCTGACATGGGCGTCCCTGGGCAAATCACCAGCCTCTCTAAGCGCCCACCATCTGATAAAGGCGGAAATGATAAATCTGGGACCGCGAGCTCGAAAGCTCCTCATGTAATTGCTGTTACAAAAAAAAAAAAATAGTTTTTCTATTCCCTAGCGAAATATAATCTTTTAAGCTCTTCAGAGGAGGAAATACTGCAATACGAGGCACACATTAAAACATGTGTTTAATGAATAAATGAGTGAATAAGTGAATTAACCTGTTACTTGTTTTACAATAGCATTGTATTTAGTGCTAAGACACCCTTGTACAAGTTCCCTGAGCTTAAACCAAAGAGATTTTTCTCACATATCAGGAAATATTTTATAATCTCTTTATTTTTGAATACATACATAAAAGTTCATTCTTAAAGCTTGAATTTGCAAAGATGGTCAGGGACTACAACTTTGACACATTTCAGTAATAGCATGACAGATCTGGAAGGGCCTCTGGCCACCCACTCGGACCTTTTCTAGATGGGAAAACTGATGCCACAAAAATGTTAACTGACTTACTCAGGATCAAACCCGAATGGTCAGAGGCAGAGCTGGGGGCCAGACTTTCCCACTGCCCTTGAAGAAGGGCAGCTTCAGGTCTTATAATCTGCCCTGACCTCACTCTAGTGAAGATTCTCTGTTTAAAAAGAAATGAATAGTGACATTTATTTCAAATACTATTGTTGGATCAACTATAATATGAAGAATTTTCTCACCTACAGTAAAATGCGCACACACACAGACACACCCAAGCCTTTTAGTACCTTTTCACTCTGCATAGTAACAGAGAAAATATTCCTCTATGTTACAAATTCCTAAAAACCAGCAAAAGATATTAATGTCTAGGATATTTATTCCTTCTAAAGAAGTCACATTTGGAAGAAGGGTTCCCTTCGTGGGTTAAACCCTATATCGAGTTGCTTTTTAAAAGTTCCAATAAATGAATAGATCAAGTGAGAAACAATTAATATTTAGTACCTTCAGTGGTTTCTTTCAAGATATGACGATTCTGTGAGAAATAACTCCAGAATGTGAACATGTGGGAGTTGGAAAGAGTGTGATCTTATGAGGATTCCAAAGCATGTTTCTTTCTCTCTCACACACACACACACACAATCTCAGTACACTTGGTAAATTTATTAAGGAAAAGCAAATGTGTTCACCCAAACATGGAAATGAGCTTAAACATCTGTATTTCAATGTGCCATGTTAAATTTAAATGGGCCTAGCACCCTGCTTATCTGCCCGAGAGAGCCTGGGCCATGACGGGCAAACAGGCAAGAGCGGCAGGATGAGACAACCTTAACTTCTGAAAATCCTTACCTACTTTATGAGAGGTGAGACACATCTCCAGCTTTGCAAGCGCAATCTCTCTTTTTTTTTCATGTGAATGGTTAAAATTAACTTCAGCTTGGTTTCCACCCTCTCTGTATTTCTTTGTCTCTATCTAATATGCTTTTTATGATTAATATTTTCATTAGAGAATGAATGGTTTCATTAATGAATTAAGAGGAAAGAGGTGGTTGCTTAAAATTGTTGGCCTATAAATGGCCATTTTTTAGCTATAACAGTTTGGAGGCAGAGAAAGGACTTGGAAAAAATGAAGGGCTCTCATTTATTTTCATGAGCAGATCTTCACGCCCTGAGTGATTCTTGTGATTTTGGAATAGTTATGATATTCTTCCTCGGGCATCCTAACCCCTCACTGGCTCTCCTGGTTCTGAGCCGCTCCAGTCGGCACCCGAGCGCAGCCAGCGAGTGGTGTGGGCGGAGAGAAGCTTGATTCTCCTGGACACGTGGCTACTGCTTTTTGTCCTTAGAGAGAGGGTCGGTTTGGTGCTTCAAGACCAAGAGCACGTTACAAAGTCCTCCCTTCATCATGGAGCAGATTTGGGCACGCATGCAGAACACTTGACTGCCCTCAATTAAGGGCCCTGCTAGTTTTGAACCCTGACCTTACCTATCAAAGAAACCAGACACCATGTGGCATTTGTAAAACCTCCTCAGTGTAGTAAATGCGGTTCAGCCACATCAACCTCACCGGCCAAATCTGGACCCCATGTAATAATATCAATCTAGTAAAAACTTGGATGGTGCTGAAGGATAGCTACAGCTGTTGTGTGTTTGTTACAGAGACCCGAGTTACTTTCATTCAGAGATCTGTGTAGTTTGCAAAGATGGATGCATATGAATGTTCCTTGAAGCATTGTTTTGTCACGAAAAAATACAGAAACAACATAAAACACTATCATTAGCAATAAGTTAAATCAATGATGGTAAAGCTGTCCAAGGGAAGACTGCATTCTCTGAAAAAAAAGGAAGTAAAGATGCACAACATGGTTTCTGAAATAAATTATTAGGTGAAAAAATCAAGCTATAAAGCAGTATATATATAGTATACACAAGCATCCACTTTTGTAAATCGAAGTATACATGCAGCAGATTCTCATTATCTGTTGTAGTCATGGCTCATGAAGTCACTGAAAACGCTGAATTAGTGAGTCCTGAGCCATGCTCCTAGCAGAAATCCAGGGTTAGGCTCCTTGGATCCTTCAGTCCCATTTTCATCAGCTGATCATACATAACCTTGTTTTATGTGTGTTTCTGTTTAAAGATACATTATTTAATAGATAGTTGATTCATTCAAATTGAACACATAGCCAGTACCACTATAACTCATGTCCAAATGAGGTTTACCTTATATATATTTTCTCTGGAAGGCAAACTGCAGCCTTCTTGCACTAAACACCACTCAACAGTGCTTCTGCACTATAGTAGGGGCCATTTTAAAAAGGAGAAATGACAAAAAAAACCCCCACAAAAATGTGAAAAACATGGGATGAAATAGGCCTTGAAAAGGACACTTGTTTACAGTATAAAAGCTGAAACAAGAAGGCAGAGAATCATGTCCTTTGGTGTCAGCTGGGAATGTGGGCATGGGGACACTCAGATTTCTGGCTGCCCTTCACTTGCCTACAAAAGACCGCGCATGGCCCGCAAGCATTGATTTTGGGGCTACAAATAAAATTAGGAGTAGGCAACTTTGCAAATAAGGTATCTGTTAATAATCAGGATCAGCAGCATATGTGTATGCACACACACAGGCACACACATGCACACACAGGCACACACATGCACACACAGGCACACACATGCATACACATGCACACGCATTTAGCATCCTTCTGAGAGGACTGAAAGAAGCTGCTTGGTGGAAATGATCCTTGGAGAATAGGACTACAGGCAAAAGTGAGGCTAGATGCACCTCCTACAGGAACCCTCTGTCCTCCGCATGATGTTCTTCCTGGGTGCATAACATACACCTTCTTCTCTGTCCTCTCTGTGCCTCCTCTGCCATCACCACTATCTCCATCCTTTCCAGACACCCTATGCATTTGCTGAGGAGCTGTAGGGCTTTAGTTGGAGCCAGGGTTACCATAGTGGGTACCCATGAATCAGGCTCTGGGCCAGTTTGGTCATTATAATTTTGCACTTGAAGGGTATTTTTCAAATGCTAGGTATCATGCTCAGAAGGTGAGTTCTCTGGGTAACCGGTGGTACAGAATACCCTGTCTCCCAGTGTCCCGGGAAGGCCTGAACTTCAGGCACTTAACTTCTGCCAACACTCTTGCTTAAATTCCTACCACAGGTTGTCAGAAAGAAGCTTACTAAGTAGGAAACTACTTAGATAATATTCATGATGTAATGACAACTGTCAAGTCGGCATATGACTTCCGTGTGGAAACTCCTTCAGGTAGAGTTCCAGTTTCTGGCCTTCACTCAACTCCCACATGGAGCAGAGGTCTGCGGGCCCTTGGCTTTGTGCTGGGCTCTGTCCCTCTTCTGAAGTCCCACCTCCCCCGGGGGTCCAGAACTCCAGACCACCTGCTTCCGGCTTGTCCTTGGCATGTATGTGTGGTTCTTTGGATTATCTTGAAATCTTGCCATTCATAATGTATAACTGTACAAAAGAGGGAAAAGCTTTGATTTTTTCTGATGTGTCCTCCTTTGCATATGGCATGATATTCTTTTCTTTTACTGTCAAATTAAAAGCCTGAAGAGAAAGTACCTCCCTGAAAGGCTTTCTTCCTAATTAATCTAGAGATTTCCTCTTCTCCCCAGGAACTTCCTGTGATGTACTTTAACCCTCGTTAAAAGCAAGCTGAAGCTAAGCTGACAATGATAAAGAGAAAAATGTATAAAGCATGCCCATATCTAATTATAGCTGGGATTCATTAGTATTAATGGTTTCCCACTGACTACCACCCTATGTCCATTGTTAGTGTGTAATCTAAAATAATTCAAATTTCTCTATAATTAGATTTCTGCCAGCAGTATTCCATCCATCACTGTATCTCTTCTGAAACATTGAGAACACTGTCTTTTAAATTTGTTTGTGTGCATATACACATACACAATTAAAATGTGTGAAAACACCCCTTCATTTGAAAAATAAAATTAACAGGCTTGTAAAGAATAACTTCAGCAACAAATGGTGAGTTTATTTTAAGAGTAAACTTTGTAAATGTACAGACCTCTAAAAATAAAAATAGTAAGATTTCTCAAACATTTATTTTCCTTACCGAATATGAGTTAGCTGCAAGTGGAACAGAGCCTACCTATTGCTGATCCTATGTCTACAAATCACAGGGGTTTTGGAAGAAGCTATGAGTATCTATTTGTCTGCGTAGTTTATAGCTGCATCTGTACATGGGGGCCTGCAGTGAGACTAAAGGCACCTTTTTTAATCAGAACCTCTGTGTGGTGAGTGTGCCCCATGGGCCAGGGCCTTCTTGAGCTCTTGAGGGTGCCATTTGGCTGGTAAATAGCTGGGGTCAAGTTTTCCATGATTGGTTTAGTGTCCTTTGTCCCATGAGTGTGTATTGTAAGGAGATACTGCTGCCCACGAGCAAGCGCACAGCTTAGATGCAAATTACCATCCAGCCACATCTATAAGTCCTGAGATATGAATCACTGTTACTTTGTCCACTGTAGTCACATTTGAAGGCATTCTCCTTGCTTGCTAGCTATACAGTTAGAATCCTCAAATGCACATAACTGTCCAGTGCTCCCCTGTAGGCAGAGCCATGTGCAAAACCAAGCCATCCTCAGAAGGTGCCTTGGTAACATAAGCACAGAGTGACCAGGTGTTGGTCAGGTCTTGTAGCTATGGAGCCCATTGCCAGTTCCTATCCTGATTCCATACAAGGGACGTCAGTAGGTGCTTCCCATTCGCACTCGCTTCTGAGACTGCCAGTGAGAAGGCCAGGAGTCAGCACATTAGAGCCCACAAGCCACACCAAGCCTGCCACCTGTTTTTATAAATAAAGTTTTATTGGAACACCACCGTGCACATTCATTTCTGTATTGTCCAGGTTTCATGCTACATTAGCAGAGTTGAGTAGCTGCAATAGTGACCTCACGGCCCACAAAGCTGGAAACGTTTACTATCTTGTCTAGGCCGAGAAACTGCCTTCTGTCATGTGTACTTGCCTGTTGGCAGGTGATTTATGGAGACATGGGATGAAAACATAAACATGGCGAGTCAACTATCGGTAGAATTGGAATTGAAAGGATGCCATTAGTTGGAGTTCAGGTCATGGCCAGTGAAGGAGAGCACAAGGTGAGTTATGAAGGAGCAGAAACCACGAGTTAAGCACAGAAACCTGGTCAGGAGACAGAAGGGCCTTAACAGAGCCAGAAAAAAAGCTGAGATACTATAAGGTAAGAGAGAGAAAGCCTGTACCACCCCGAGACAGAGATTAACTCGTTCCTCAGCAACCAGGGTTCCTGACTGCCATCCAGTCCACAGTATCTACATAAGCCTCCTTTTGTCTGTAGAAGGCAAGGAACAATTCTGCTTGCAATTAAGAGAGGTACTAAAAAAGACCGTTTTGTGTTTGACTATCATGGAGCAAAATTTAGTTCCCTTATTTCCAAGTTCCTATGTAATAACTTTAGATTTCATTGACCAAAAAAAATCAGATTTATTGACAATAAGCACTAATAAATTAGAATAGTCACTTGATGTAGTAGACAAGGGCCAGGTTGATAAAAAAACGAATGTAGCATTGACTGCATTTATTTCACACTTAATTAAATTAAAACTTCCCTTTTTATTTCATTTGTTCCATCACTCAGTAAATATTGCAGACCTGCTAAATATAAACAACTCCTGCAAGCCAGCTTGATGGATGAGAACATGTATATCACAAGACCCACTCCCAGAGAACGTAGGCGATCTTGTAAAAAAATTGGGCCAGGCACGCTGGCAGTGACCATACAGAGAAACCAGCAGTAGTTAAATGTAGCAGATATTTAGAGCAGGCTCTTTATGTGCCAGCATGTCAGACAGCATAGACACCAACAGGGATGATACGGAGCCTTTGACCTTGGAAGGACAGTGGTGCTGTGCACAAGGACACAGGGGGACCACTTCCTGCCACAGAGACCAGGGAAGCCATCGTGAGGTGCCCTGCAGTTGGGTATGCGAGATGTTAATAGAATGCCTACTGCAGAATCACTGGTAACAGAAAAAACATATGTATCTATAGAGAGAATAATGGGTAAACAGCCAGCAGTGTCATCATACAGTGAGAAACCATCCAGTGGTTTAAAGGAATGAATTAGAGCCCCATGGACCAATACTGATCAATCTCAAAGTAAATATGGAGCCAAAAATAAGGTGTGAAAACATTCTTACAGTATAACACCAACTATGATATTTGAAGACATGGAAACTAATGTATATTGCTTAGACTAGCATACATACGTGGCATAAATATCTGTTTAACTGTTTGGAATGGGTAGATACAGGACAGCTTTTAAATTTGGGGAAAGAAGAAGGGAAATGGGATTGAGGAGGCATATGCTGGGTTTCCACTGCATCTGAATATTTTAGTTCTCTTTTTTTTTGGAAAGGCCTAACCCTGAAGGAAATACAGCAGAATGGATGATGGGTACATGGACATCCGTTTTATTGTCCTCAGGCCTTCTCTGTTTGAAATATCTAAGAACAGAAATAAAGGAAGGGCTAAGTGTGTTTGTTTACATGGAGATGCACCCCAAAGCGAGGAAATATGGATGGTTGCCCTAGGTTAATTTCCTAGGCCAGATGATGTGGACTAGGGCCCAGTTTTAGCTCTGAGCTCCTCAGTTTTATTGTGTGTTTAATAGGATTAGTGAACCAAGTGAAATTCACTTTGTGATAGAGTCAAGGTGCCACTTCCAGTGATCAAAGTAATCAATGAAGCCTGGAGATGGTTGTGCGTGAATGGGCTTTGTTCTGCCCACAAGTGTCCAGCCACACATGTATGGACAGCAGCAGAGCAGGTCTGAGAGCTGAGCGGCGAATAGACCTGGAATCTCTGGCCAATACTTCTGCTGTAAAGGCTAAGGTTCCAAGTGTTTGGGGATCACAGACCCTTTCTGATGATGAAAAAGCTATGAAACATCTCCTTAAATAATCATGCAGATGTGTGTGCACGTACACGTTTGCATACATTTCCAGTTCATAGACTGTAGAATCCAAGAACCTTGGTTAAAGACCTAACATATAGATGCATTGTATTAGATAAATTTGGGCAAATTTCCAGTGAAGACAACTCATGGTGCAGTTTCTGTGACATACACAGAACTCTGAACACCCAGAAAGGCATCTGCCCCATTCAGTGAGACTCCACAGGTGCATTGTTTTAGCACCGACTTGGAGCACAAATGACCAAAATACATAGAATCTGTCCTTGCTTTGTTTTCTAAGGGTTCTTGGATTTGTTCTTTAAAGAATGAAGCTACTGGGCATTGCAAATTCTACAGCTAGTTCTGTCACCTCATGTATAATCATCTGGGATGCTGGGATCCTGCCGCAGGATCACATGTGAAAGGAAGCTGAGATGGCAAGCAAATTCTTGCTATCCAACTCTGACCACTGATGCAGAATATGACTAAGGAATGAAATTTTTAGTAAAAGGTCACAGACAACATGAACTTAACACATTTTTATTCACTGGGTGGCAAACAGAAATGAAATCCCAGAAACTTTGTTCAGTGAATAAATACTACAGTAGCTGACATGTCCAAATTTATTTAGTACAGCCTCCCATTGCAAGTGCTATGGGGTTTTTTTTACTAGTGTACATTTTTACTCATGATTTTAATACTTAATGACTCTTTTATGATATTAAACTACATTTTCCATTCTTCTGAAATGGTATTTACATCATTACGGGTTTGACTGGACAACTAAAATGCACTCTTGTGAGAAACAAGCTAAGTTTCTTTTTCTTGACTTCTTTCTTACAATTTAATCTGTAGAAGATCATTCATCTAGTAATTATTGCTCTAATAATTTACCATTTGTTTTTTCTCTGAACTGGCTAACTAGTTAAAGTATATAAAAACAGTGACTCATGGGCATCTATTTTGAAATAACCAGTATAAATAGGTACAGTCTAAACAACACATTTTAAACAACAGTCCAGCCAAATGAAATGCAAAAAGAAAAAAAAAGGTACTGCAAATACCTTAAAATGTGTGTTTCAAACTGACTTTCAGAACATTTATATAGCTGCATAAAAAGTAAGTAAAAGAAACCAGAAGTTCCAGAATATTTTCAAGCTGGTTTAGACATTTTGACACTTTACTGTTTTTCTCTGCCAGGAGAACAAATGAATGGTTTGCCCTCTGGGGGAAAAAAAATCCATTTAAAAGAGAAAATATTTTAAATTCCGACCTTTATGGAAGAAAACAAAAAAAGAGTGGTTCTTACTACTGGGGGTGAGGTGGGATATATGCATATGTGCATGGGAGAGCACAGTGAAACAGATCAGCGTAGGATCTTGTAATTCTGCCTTTTTCCATTCATCACACGTTTATGGGATAAACACTGGCAATACCAAGATGGCAGAAATGGTCACTGCCTTCAAGTCATTCCAATTTTAAGAGAAATGTGAGGAAACAACAGTGTGCAGGGAGAAGAGAATACACAGCATGCAGGAGGGGGCATCACAGGGCATGAGGCTTAAACTTGGTGGATGAAGGATGCAAAGGGTCCACCTGCTGGAGGGAACAGGGACAGAGGCCAAGTGCAGGGGGGAATATTTTGTGAACTGCTTTTGTGACCTGGAGATAGTGCCTGTTGTGTGGAGGGGAGGTAAGAGATGAGACATTTGCCTTCTTAGAGCCTTGTTCTCATGCCTTTTGTCCGTGTAGTTAATGTAGCTGTCCCTCACTGCAGTATAATAACCTGATTATCCTTTAATCTGCTCTGCAAAGTTCTCAAGAGCAGAAACAGTACTTTACTCATCTCTCTTCCCCAGTGTCTAGCATAGGGCCAAGCACCTGGTAGGTATGAAATGAATGCTCTTTTATTTGAGCTGTATGAATGAGAGGATGGATGGATGGATGGATGGATACTCTGTACATAGAAAGAAATGTACTCGGGCTATGATTGCTTCAGTGGAAAAAACAACATAGAAGGAAAAAATGTGATACGTTGGGTGTGGTGGTATGTAAAAATATTTTTATTAGAAATATGCTTGGACTTTATTACAAATTAGGAATTATTTCCTCCTATGCCTGGCCCTTCCAAAATTTCACACACAAGCATACACGAGTATACCTGTTAAGTTGTTGGACTAAACTCTGGTTTAGAAATATATTCTTTCATTGAGATGACAGTTTTTAACTAGTGAAGAAAGTTTTCTGATTAAAACACTCTTAATTTTACAATGTGTACCTGAATTATGTTAAAATAAACTGCTTCCTAAGTGGAAAAAATCTTAATTCTGTTAAACTCTTTAAAAATGGCATTCCATATCTAAGAATAATCTTTAAACTACCAATGGAGGAAAAATAAAATAGCTCTGGAGACACAAGGAGAGCAAGCCGACAGCTGGAATTTTTGGGAAATGTCTGTGGTATTTGGGTTTATTTTTAAGAGAAAGAAAAATTTTCCACTAAGTTTTATAACACAATAACATTTAAAAAACTTATATTCAATAAGAATCTTTATAATGCTGATACAAAACACAGATTATATTTTATTCATGAATTACAGTTTTTTATGTCGGTGGATAGAGTAAGAAACAGGTTTTTATAAGCTTCCTCCATCTCGTTGAATCGCCTCCTCCTCCTCAATGCACACACACATGTAGACTCATATCTTTTTATTTTTATTTTTCATGAAATCTATGTTTAAACAGACACCACACCATACATAACATCAGAAACACTACAGATATTCACTGGGACATTAAAAGGAACTCAAACATAAAACATTATGTAATATGTAGTCAACTTTAAAAGTGCTTGAGGCAGAAGCAAAAAAGAGAAAGGCTTTCTAGCCTTGTGTCTTTTTTAGTTAGATATTTCAGAAGATGAAGAAGTTTTAATTATGTGCTTCCTTAGCCGATGGGATATTAGCGCCTCTGAATCATCCTCTCCAGCTGGGAGTCCCACTTCCATTTCTCTCCGTCTTCTTTTCTCCCAGCTTTCCCCTCTCCTCACTTCCCTCTCCCTTACCTTCTCTTCTCTTCTCTTCTCTTCCCTCAAAAAGCCCGAAGAACGTGGCGATTCTCAAAAACGGAGCAGAAGGGTCTCCCTTCCTGCGTTCCTGCTTTGTCGCGAGCATGTTGAGCGGTGGAAGGAGGACCTGTATATCCTTCGGTCCTTTAGGCTTTTCTGATCCACGTCACAGCCCACCCTTCCCCTCACCCTGGCCATGCGAATTGCTCAGGGCCCTTTGGAAAGGCGGAAGGCACCCTGATTAATATCAAAATTGCTGTATTCTGTTTTACCCCTGAAAAGAGGGTCTGTATTAACGAAGGAAGAGCTCTCAGTCCTTGTCAGAAGACCAAGTCCAGTTTAGCTTCTCCAGTTACTGTGAGTGTAATCTGAAATAAGGAACCCTCCAGGTCCCAGCTTCCTCATCTATCAAAGGACGGCTAGCACTGCCTCCCTCACGTGTTCTGACAATTACATGACATGATATAAGCAGCCAGGAGCCTGTCGAGTACCCAGCTCACCTTTCCTTCCCTCTGTGCTGCTGTTCCCAGCATGCTGGACATGTTCCCCCGTTTCACTGGGCACCATTTACTCACAGTCACAGGTATTTGCAGATTGTAGGAATGATAGCAGCAATTGCTTACTGTAGTTTGTTTATTCCACAAGAGTAGTTTTAATTTATTTGAAAAGAGAGAGTCATCTCTCTTTGGGGTTTCATTTGAATATGTTTCACCTGCCACAATGTTTGAATCGTCCACCCCTTGAAGCCTTTGTGTTGGTGTTTGGAACCAGCCTGCAGGTTTTCAGAGTCAGTGGAGCACACCGTTCATTATGTGTCTTAGCTACGCTGAATGAGTCTCTCTTCCCCTAGTGCTTCAGTTTTTGCTGCAAGAGTCCCTTTTGGTTTGGGTTCATTTTTAATCAGTGCTTATTAGCATAATTTTATCTCTGTTTCTAATTGTGAAATTTGTCTCCTAGATATTTTCTTCCAATACTGTTCAGAGAGGAGAAGAAAATGGATGGCACCCTAAAGAAAGCTAAAAAAAAATTTCTTTTTTGCATTTTTATGTGGATTGGGGTAATTTTTATCAGCTACATTTTATAGTTGTGGTCATTATACAGCTTATTAAAAAGTAATTTGGAATTACCGCATGAATGCCAATCTCTGAATAACATGTTTGCAAAAATGACATTTTATTTTGCCAGTGCAAATATGTACTAAATAACAATTCTTGTTGCTGAGTGGATACAAAGTTAATTATCTTGCTAAAGATGGTTATTTATCCAAGTAAAGTGACATTGTCTTAATATCTTTTCAAGGCAGCTATTTCCAAATAGTCATAGGAAAACAAATTATAGATATTACATATTTGACTATGTGATGAAAACATAGAAACCTGGGTATCAGATAGTTTTGTATATAATCACATATCTCTGTATTCAATATCTATTTGCAAGACTCTATTTTCTTATTTGTAAAATAAAAATAATGATAGCATCTTCTCATAGAGTTACTTTGAAAATTAATAAGATAATACATACAGAACTTAACTCAGTGCCTCGTATGTGGAAGCTAGATATTATGGTTGGGTTTATCCTCTAAACATAGCTCAGAACAAGATCTGAAGGAATATAACAATAAGAATAATCAACATTTTAGAAAGGGAAAGACAGAAAGGAAATAAATAGAAATGACTTGCATGTCTTGAGACCATGTAATGTAAGAATAGAAACAAGAAAATTAGGGCCCAAGCAGATAGACTCAGGAGTATTTGGGGGATTGGGGAGAAACGGAAATACTGAGTTGTGTTTAGGATGTATTGAATTTAAAGTGATAGAAGGTCATTGTTATGAACATGTACTCTAGCCATCTCATGTATTGGACTAGAGCTTTCATGTTGTTGTTTACTTATTTCTGCAGGAGATGTTTACTGTGGAGCAACTGTGTACTAGATACTGTGCTTACATGAGAAATTGAGGATGGAAACATGTAAGTCTGTGAGTCAGTTTTCTGACAGAAAGATAGGTGTGAGGAACAATGTGTGGGGCATTAAGAGTTGGCCAAGAATTATGAATAAGAGAGGAGAGAAGGAAGAAATCTCTGAGGAACCGAAGCCAGAGTCTGAAGGCTTATCAAGAATGTTGTATTAGGGCTGAAAAGATCCAGGAAATTACGGCTGTTCAGAAGAATCACTTTATAGGCATTGGTTATGTTTTTTAGGGTTTAAGGTCATTATGTGTGACAGGGATAGAAAATGAAGGTAAAGAGATTATCCTTGGCTTATATCTTCCATGTTTATATATGAAAACAATTATACATACCTACTTATTCTAGTATGAAGTCATTGTTTTCAGATAAGTTTAGGTATTGAAGCAGTTGTTCCATGAACAATGAAGAATGCAGTTTTGCTTAAATCTTGAATGTGCATTGTTCAAATATTAGAATATGCTTACTTCTGCCATTTTCTCTATAATTTGTAGTAACCAGACATATTTCTGATAAATAATGTTTGCCTTCTTTTGTTATATTTAGTAGAAGGGGTTTTGTTTTGTTTTGTTCTGTTTTAAGAAAAAAGATGTGTGTTCTGTCTCAATGGTTGTGGGCAAACAAAAGAGAAAAAGTGGGAAGAGGTCTTTACAGTAAACTGTGATGGATCTCTGTTTGCGATCCAACACCCAACCACCAAAGGAAATACCAAATACTGCTAGATTTAGCTCAGATCAACAAATAGGTCTGTCTGATGGCCCATTTTTAAGCAATGTGTTAGGTCCTACAGACTATAAGTTCACAATCTTCAAGTGTAAGGAGACAATCATGTCAATAACCAGAGCATGAAGGAGAGGGTGCTGATTGCCAGGACACATTCCCAAGGGACTGTGAAGATTCTAAGGAGGACACCACCCGGTTGAGCCAGAGCAAGGAAGGGTTCATGCACGGAGAAGGTGGAATCAGGGAGACCTGCGAAGTGGAGCCATGTTCCCGACAGCAAGAACGTCATGAAGAAGACGTGGAGACGCGTGCATGGTGTTCCTGCACAGGGGAATGCCTGCCCTGCTGGCTGGGGGAAGGGGCAAAGCGGGGGCGGGGGAGGAGTAGGAGTATGAGGTGTAGAGGGCGGGTGGGAGCATGCTGTGAGTGCTAAGCGAGGGAATTCTGGTTGGGTCAGCAGGCAAAATGGAGAGCCATGAATGGGTTTTGAGTAGGGGGATGATATTACTAGAGCAGCAGTTTAAAAGACTGATGATAGGGCAGCAGTGCCTCCCATGTTCTTCAATGAAGACAGATGGGAGTTAGGGAAATTGGCTGGGAACCTATTGTTATAGCCCAGCAGTTAATGAAAGTCTGAACCGGGATAGACTGAAAAGGAAAGAGTCTATATATGGGTATTTCAAAATGCAAATACTTGGAAACATTCATGTGGACTCCAATAGTGCACATATTTGGGGAGCTGTTTCAATAATCCACTTTGCCTTCAGGTATTTGGCACAGAGCATGCTGTGCTTTGATTTGGCACAGGTAGATCTCAGCTGTAGAAGACTGCTTTGTTCTGTATTAATGGGATTCTTACCTTCTCAAGGCCGTGAAAGTGGTTACATTAGTCAAGTCAGTTGCTGCTTCTAGACTGTTCCTCCTGGACCCTCACACAGCCAAATCTCTAGAGATTCAGGACCATATGAAACAGCCTGGTGTTATGAACAAGTTGTGTTATGAACTAGTTGCCTTGGGAGTTTTAGAGACACTTCTGAATTACCTTAGATAGACAAGTAACTGCCCTCTTCACCCACTATAACTTGGACATTACATGTTTGCCCTCTGGGTTCAGCCCTCAAATGCATGTCTACCTTGTAGTCCATGAGGAGGAGCAGTTGGTATGCTTGAAAATATATTGCTTTATTTATTTTTCATAATCACAATTTCCCACTCACTAAAGAGAATAATCTCTGAGCATAGAGCATTTCTGTTAGCAATATATTATTTATCCATCTATTACTTCTTTGCAATATTAAAGTACATGTAATTATAATAGAGTTTCTAATGCAAATCACTATAAAATAAGAATCGATCAATTAATCATTCTTAGCTTTGCTCTTATGCCTTTTTCACCTATAAAAAGTAAATTTACTGTTGTTCATTTTTGAATCAAATAAACATCATAGACTCAAATTCCTGATGTCTGTGTTCCATGAGGGTTTCCCCACCACACATGTGTCTGTCCACCATGAGCCCTTATCTCTGTCTCTGACCCTTTGGGCCTGGACCTAATCACTCCCATTGGCCAGTAAATCTGGGATATGTTTGGTTCTGGGGCTATGTGCTTTAGAACATTATTATACAACATCATGAAGCAAATTATTTCATTTTTTAAACCAAAATCCTATGAATCAAGGTGCAGTTTAAAACCTGATAAAATGATGGGGGGAGGCGAGTGGAAATGACCTTGGTTTTAAAAATCCATTCCACAAATTCTTTTAGCCTCTGCTCAAATACATCAAGTAATCAAGTCATTTTATAATTGAGAGAGATCTTAGAAATGTGTTACGATTTTCAGTTTTTAATAGTCATTTGTGATTTCGTCTCATCCTCTTTCAAAAAGCTATCTCTTCATCAACTCACCCAGTTCATAACTGGGGCCTTTTTCCAGTGAAATCGATTTAAGTATTATACTTCTCAGAGCAAAAGGGATTATTTATTTTAATTCTGAAGCTTGTGGAGTTTTTCACATGGACTGTTAGAGCCTAAGGGAAGAAACAGGGTCTTGTTCACTCAAGGGTTTTAGGAAGTGCTTAATAAGTTTACTTGGAGCTGCAGAATGGCCTTGAAAGGCCTTTATAGACAGAATCCATTACCTATTTTCAAATGATGTTGTCATGTACTCACAGCTTTCATGTTTGTCAAACTTATATAATTGCTACACCTTTATAAGACAATCTAATACAGCCTGTGGAGCAACATGGGTTTATCTTAGATATCCTCAAATCTACCCATTCTGTTCTTACCTTGCAACTTCTTCAACTTCACTGTCTTGGGGAAAGTCTTCAGAATCTGATACTCTAGTGACATAACATGTAAATATCACCAAACTCCTCGCAATTTTTAACCCACAACTTAGCTTCAGATGAGTCATAGCCCGTCATGGTTTTGGGGCACCTACAGGCCAGGAAGTATGATGGCTTGCCCCAACAAGCTTCCCGGAACTTCTGAAATCCTCCCCTTCTGGGCTTAGATCATTTATGAAAATTCAATCTACATTCCAAATGTCTGTATTGAAAGAATAAATGCCTAAGTAGGACTCCTTGGAAACAAAAATGGTTTGTTCTGTGCATCGGTTACATTTATTTTTGTTAATTTACAGAGTCATCCACTTAATTTTTAGTGAAGACAGTTCAATTAAAAAAAAAAGAATAGAACAGCTAGCTACAGGGACAGAGTGAAGCCCATGGAGAATTGTCTTTCTTGCGTACTCCCTCTTGGAGCATCTTCCACCATATACTCTCAATATTGCAAGTTCCCAGGTTCCTTTAGACCCTTTTAAAGAGTCGGACCCTCTCTGAGGTCTGTCCTGGGACTGTGCGGACCCTGTGACTGACTCCACCTCTGTGCTCCCTCAGGCCTCGAGAGCCTTTGGTGGGACATGGAAATTTCTCCCTCCAGTCATGTCTGCCTTCCTAGGCTCCTGTATAGATAATGTTTGAACCTTGCAACTAAGCAATGATTTGTACTCTCTGGATCAGCAGTTGAGATCTGTTGACTAAATGGCTCTCCTTCCTGAGTCTTGGCCACTTCCTATGTTCTTACTCAGATATGTATATTGCATGACAGACATTTCTTAGAATCATGATTTTTCTTTTTTTTTTTAACCATGATCTGTGGTTTGAAAGAGTATGAGATTCTTAGAAATATTTAACAACATTCAGGCAGTGCCAAAGTATGCCATGTACACAACTTAGCAAATATCCAGATAATTTAATTTATGGGCTTTTAAAAAATTATTGAAGGAAAAATTAGTTTACCTTATGGTCACCATTCAGTTGGGATTGCCCTGCTCCACTGAGGATCCTTCGGTAGAGTGTTATTTAATCAGTGGTGACTCCACTCATCAGTCTTCAGCTCAGGCCTCTCCTTCTGATGACCCAGGTGGCTCCTTGACACCTCCACATGGATGCCCGAGAGGATGCTCTACCTCAACATGTGCAAAACCAAATTCCTGGTCATCCTCATCTCTTCATCCCAACCCTGCGCCTGCATTATCATCCCCATCTGGATATCTGCACCTCCAAACTCCATCCTTCTCGCCACTCAGACAAAAACCCCAAAACACCCCCAACAAACAAGCAAATAAGTGACCCTCTCCATACACACACACAAAAAACAAACAAACAGAATCCACAACTTTTGGTTATCTTGCCTTCTTTCTCTCAAACCCCATGTCCCGTAGGTGAGGCAGTCCTTCAGGATGGCTCTGCAGCCTCCCCACGCCACCATGTCCTCCCCTCTCAAGCTGGCAGGTACTACAGTGGCCACCTGCGTGTTTTTCCTGCTTCTGCTCTTGTCCGCTCCAGTCTGTTCTCAACACTGAAGCTTGGGGGAACCTTTTAAGACCTAAGTTAGATCATGTATTTTCTCCATTGAAAAATACCACTGAAGTGTTTTGAACATCATTAATAACTTGAACTAATTTGTGTTGATTGCTTACTGTGTAACAGAGCGTGTGCTGAAGGCATGCATTCCTCTTCTCATTTATCCTCACTACAGTCGTTGCTATGTTACACGTGAGGAAACTGAGCTCAGACAAGATTACACAGCACCCTGGAAACCACTCGGATAGTGAGGGGGCAGCACTGTGCTCTGAGCTGAAGCAGTCAGATTTCAGGGCAGGGACACTGAAAAGCTAAGTTCCATTTTCTCTCCTTTCTTTGTAACTGTTTAACCTCTGCGCACGGCATACTGTTATAAACAAGATGATAATCCGTATTTATCAGTGAAAAATGCTGACAATAATATGGAATATATTTTGAAGGGTGACTCTGGGATACGGTTTCTTAGCGTCCTGTTTGCCTGAGAAGGGGTCAGCAGTACACTGAATAACCACGAGGACTTCTCTTGACACTGGTGGTCCTGGTTGTGCTGGAGTGTTGCTGGGCCTACCACCGCTTACGTTTTACTCTTTATCTTGTGCTTTTGTTCTCACTCATAATCTGTTATCAGTTGTCTTATTTTGGCTTTTTTGTTTTGTTTTGTTTTTTTTAACCCGCACTGCACTGCATTTTTTAAAGCATTGCTCCTCGGGTGATCCCTGGATAAGTGATAGGCATGTTCTCAGGAAAATCCATTAATCCATTCTTCATGAGAACCGGTCTGGACTAGAAGGGATGTGATTGTAGATAAAGAAGAATTTTATCTCAGTTGGGAACTGTTCTTCTTACTGTATTTTATCAAGCTAATAATGATGACTGGAGCCAAAATCATGACAACCCAAATACTGGCATATAATAAAAAGCAGTGTTAAAAATTCATAGAAGTTTCACTTTTGTGGGTGATGGCATTCTTAAAATCACATCTGAATTTTACTATGAAGTTTAAGCAAGTATAAATTTATATGTTTTATATAACAAAACCCAGTCCTAAAATATTTCTTATTTTCTAATATTTATTAAGGTATCTATACCTAAATAACCGTCCAAAGGAAACCCATTATTTATAGTGAGATGTAACCCTCTTGCCGAGAATTAAGCCAGTAATATACTGTTCATATAGATAGATATATACACATACACACACACATGTTTACATAAACATACAAATACATTTGTACATAAACATACATATGTATGTAATATAGTTTTTATTGTTTTAGAAATGGAAAATTCTACATAATTGATTATTATTTCTCTTTAAATTCTAATAATCATTCATTATGAATGCACTGAATGGAGTACAACATAAAACTGATGTGATTTCACATCTTAATGTACTTTTAAAACTTGATTAATTTTTCTTTAGTCTCACCATGCAGGCTTAACTTATTTAACATGGTCACTGTTGCACAGCTGTATGATCAATATAATAAAAAGTGGATGCTTGCCTCAAGGTAGTTTTCTTAAATTGAGAGTTACTCTTGGAAAAATACAAGTCAACCCACCATCCATAATATTACCAAATTACTCTAACATAGTTAAAGCACATCCATGATTTTATCCCCATAGGAATTCATTTCTTTACATGTTTTCCATTCATTTGGCTTCATTTTTTTGTATTGAGTCCCTTACTGAATTTTGTATTGAATGTTTTTTGTACTGAGTTTTGTATTTTGTCTTGGAAATGTTTTTAATATCGTCCTATATTTTTGATGACACATGCACGACTGTGGATCACTAGAGTGAATTAAGGGACATAAAGACTTGGGCTTAGAGGCTAGCCTATTATTTAACTAGATTTGGCTGACTTTGTGACTTGGTCACACCTCTCTAATGTGTGCTGTTCACAGGTTCATATATGGGAAGCATTTAGCTTTCTGCTTGGCGCAGAATCATCTATTATTCTGGATTTATAAAATCTCATCTTGGGCTAGAATAAGCTCCAGAAGGTGAAAGGCTGGACGGCTTCTAAATTATTTACTTATTTTTTCCCATCAGAGCACCTAATATAGTAGAGAGGGCCACTTTCAGGATGAACGAATGGTGCAGGAGGCACTGTGTTTGCAGTTGCCCAGACGTTTGATCTACTTCCTTTGATGATTGTTTAATATTGTCTTCCCTGCCCTAAACCTCTGTGTGGCATGACCTTTCTTCCTCTTTCTCTTCTTATCTGATGCATAACTGTTCACTCTTTTGAAAGCAATATTTATTATTCTCCTCTCACAGCATGTATATCCCGTGTGCAGCTGAGTATAAATGATATTGACATAAACCCATTTGCTTTAGTCACAAATAGTGTTTAATATTGTTTAATAATCAAAAATACTACACACAAAAAATAGGTATTTATATCCTAGCCATAAGATGAAAAGTAAATAAAATTCTGTCCTTTCCCTACAGTCCTATATCTGTAGTTAGTTTCAATTTTATTCTTTTCAGCCATTCAAAAAAATGTGGTGGTGATGTGAGGGCAGGCAGAACTTTTGTCTGGAATGCTTTAAGTCATTGAAAAGCAGGTGTGGAGCAGCTCTGAGATATACACATTACACTGTGCCCTGAAAGCCAAAAAGGAAATTAAAGAATTAGATAATGTTCACAAATAATCAGATTGAAACAAATCAGTGATCAAAAAATGTGGCTACTTCCTGAAAAGGACTTTTTTTTACACACCTAAAAGGATATTTGTCTTTTACCTGTGGGAAGGGCTGTTAGTGTCAGTTAGCAAATACAGTGTTTTGGGCAAGGTTAAAAACTGACTCTTCATCCTTTCAGGAAATTGATCTTTTGTGGTTATTCTGTCTTGTTTGAATCACCCAGTTATTGGTAAAAGAAAAATAAAGAAGGCTATTTTTGACAGCTAAAACCTATAAATACAATGATCCACAATAATTGCCAAACTTTCTCTGAGCTTTACAGAGGCACAGCCAGTGATATTGGTGAGTTTCATGTTGCTCTTTTTAAAAACCTGCCAATAAGAAGTGTCTTAAAGTTCTTCTGGAAAGCTCATGCCTGCTACAGTGGTGCTTGCCTGATCATTAAAATGCTCATGTTTCCAAGAAGGCTTAAAGTTTCCTTTCATTAAGATTAGTCAGGGGTGTGAAGCGTCACGTAGTGCAGCTGTCGTCACCCTCGGTATTTAGGGTAATTCACTCTCTGAGGGATGCCTTTTGGGTCAGGGGTTTCAAAATATTTTTTTCTGGCATATAAATGAGGCATGTCTCTGAGCCCTCGTCCTGTTGTTCTGCTCCTGTGCCGCGTTTCCCCACCCCATGGCTCCGGCCCACCTGCCCCTGGCTGTCCCCTCACCTTCAGGGGCTGCTCCAAACACGGCGGGGGCTTTGACCCCCCACAGAGAGCAGAGGACAGAGAAGGGAGGCCCGTGTCAGGACGGCCAGCCTCAGGGCCAGAACACGTTGCTGACTTTGGTCCACGCTCTGCTGTCCCCACCCTCTGCTCTTCGGGACCGCCTGGCCTCCCCAAGGAGAATTCTACAACCAGGGCACTGGGGCGCCCCTCGGTACTGACAAAAAAATGCTGTAGTTTCTCCCAGTATTCCAACAGCTTATCTAGAATTCACTCTTTGGGCACATCTCTGGTTTCATAAGGACGAAGAGCAACCTCACTGGAGGCCTGCCTGACAGTGCTTTCGGCACACACCAGCAGTGGACTAAGAAGGGAGCCTCACGCGTCATCGCGCTCCCGGAGCAAAGGCCCGATCGGCAAGGAGAGGCCCCGTGAGAAGCCCCGGTGCGGGCGCAGGGAGCAGGGAAATCCTTCTTCAGGGGGGCAGTGTGAGGCCTGCAAGAGGAAGCCTTAAAAACACACGGCAATCAGTTTTACACTTGTCCTCATACTATGTGTAGCTGGAGTAAGAAAACCGAACATGCGTTGGTCTGGCACCTGACCCTTCAGGGTTCATGGAAACCCATTTCTGAGGTGGGAAAAAAAATGACAAAATGTCTACCCTTTCCCATGGTATTTAGAGGCGAATTTACCACAAAGCAACCGAATCTTACATTTGCTATTTATTCCTCACTGGCACGGCCCCTTCCAAGGCTCTAATTTTAATTTCCCAATTTTCTATTTGTAATTTTGCATTTTTTTTCCTCAAAGAGAGACTTACCTTTGAATCTACCTTGTGACTCTGTGATAAATTCTACCTAGTTTTGATGTAAGCCTAGTCCAATGTGAAGGAACTCAAAGATACAAGCTGTATGAGTTGCTGAACAGTATGATCGTATTACAACACTTATAAAACACTCCATAAACACGGAAAGTTGAAGCCTGGGATTGCCAACCCAGTGATCCTTCGGGGCTGCTTCCCGGCTGACTGAGCCCCCTGACTCCCTGCTCTGGCATCTCTGGCCACCTGCAGTGTTAAGACTAATTAGGATGCCGGGGGGAGTGAGCGCCCTGGAAATACACCCTCTTCCTGTAGCTGCTGCCCCACATAAAGTTTGTAGGACTTCCCTAAACTTAAGTGGCATTTCTTAAAGTAATGTGCAGATTTGGGTTATAAGGATGTAAGCCAAAAACAAATCTCAAATTGGCATGCCATGTCAAAAAGATAAATATCCAAATAAAGAAGTTAAAGATTTGAGATGTGACCTAAGCCTAGGACTTCCCCACTGAAGTGCGGTGCTCTTAAGACATAGACTTCAGATCTAAAATAAGATTTTCTTTCAAAGGCGCATCTTTAAAAAATTTTAATGGGTGAAATACAAAATGCATCCTATAAAAATACAGCTCATCTTAATGAAATACACAATTTTAGTGAATATTTGGGAAGCTATAGGAGAGGCAAAGAGAATAAACTGAACTCAGGAAATGACATGCTGAGAAAATAATATGATCAAATGCTTCATTTAAGGCCATAACTCAAAAAAGTGTTATTGGAATAATGTGAGTTAAATAAATAAATAAGAAATAAGCTGTTACTTAAAAGCTTGTTTAAGGCTTGTTATTGTCATCATTTCTATTAAATCTGTTTGTCATTAATCTTATAAATCTCCCCTGAATTGGTAGAAGCATGAAGTGGCTACCTACATAGATATTTTATGTAGACAGATAGACTGTGGTTTATTGTGGGCAAGTATATTTTAGGATAAAAGCATTGTTTTTGAGAGCAAAACACAGCCTTTTAAAATATACAGCTAAATCTTGCTTATAAACAAAAATGTTCCCCTTTTCACAAGATAGTATTCATACATTACCTGTTGCAACAATTATAATTTTAAATTCTAAGGCTGTGATTTGGGTTCAAAATCCATCTGTCTGATGTTTGAAATTTTCCAGCATCTAAAGCTCTGTTGTCATCATTTACATCCATCCAAGAATTGCCATGAGTTTCTGGCAAGAGCATCCGTAGCAATCTTGTAAGGCCCTAATTAGCTCAGTGTGGATCATTCACATTGTAGATTGGCCATTACGTAAGGAATTACTTTCAGAATCAGGACTCGCATGAGGTTGTTAGGAGCCCAGTAACTCTGCCCTGAGCAGTGAAGCTGCTGCCTTTCTGTGACTCTATTTCTCACGTGTAGCCCACTTTTTCAGGTGCCAACTTGTTTACTCTTGGGGCAAATCAAGATGCCTGTGTGAAGGTGGTTACAGTATCAGAGGTCATGTAACCCTGTTGTCTTTGAGGTAATATCCCTAAGAGACTATACCACTGGGATGTACTGCAGGGGAAGCTGTGTCTCAGCCTGGTAGGAATTGTCCGCACTCAAGGAACCACATGAGAATTTCAGCCATTATTTGGCATCTGGTCATGAATGAAATCCCACCTTCACCCACCTTCCTCAGTATTCTTGGCTTCTCAGGACTTTATCTTTGTTTCCATAATCAAAATAAAATGAAATAATTCTAAACTAGGAATTCCACAGATGAGTTCAGCTGTGGGAGTACAATAGAAAAAATTTTACAGCTTCTCCATATGATTGCACCTTATCCATGAGAGGAAAAGACTTGAATATTCAAGGATTTGAGAAGGTCATTTCCACACTTTAAAAAATGAAATTAAATATCATTCATTTTTCAGAATAACAATCAGGAAGGAAGAAATAGATCCAAGCATCATGATAGTAAAAGGCCTTAATGTCATTATACAAAATTCCAAGTCTAAATTTGTATTCATTTTAGTAGTCCATAAAAAGAACATAACAAGTGAAATAAATCCACATATTGATTTCTGTGGAAGCCATGCCTTATCCCAATTTCTTGATAGTATTAAATCATCAGTATCAATGTCATAATTTAAAAATGAAGGAAGATTAATGTTTTTCACCAAATTTAATAGGCTGATAACTGATTTACTCCTATTTAATCAATTTAGATCTGTAAGTTTGAATCTTATTTATGCCTTTTAAAAAAATTCTGTAATTTCCTTTTTAATAACTGAAAGTAGTGAAATTACACATGTGTATATGAAAAGATTCAAAATACAAAATATACTAGAAGGTTATTTTAATGTAGGTTTATTAAATGTTAACATGAGAACATTTTAATAATTAACTATAACTGCCTCTTAATTATTTTATAATGGACATTTATACTTAAAAACTTTTAAAGTGCATTACTGTAAGATTCAAAATAAAGTGTAGCAGAAAGCCCAATAAGAAAATTATCAGGTGTAGTTAATATAATGGTGAACTAAGTGTTAGGGTCCCAACTAAATGTATAATTTGAGAGTTATTGTTTCTATCTTCCACAATTATATGTCTCATTGTTTACAGATACACTGCAGTAAACATTCCTAAAATATTGGCTAAGATCAATCACCAAATAAATCAATTAATAAAAATGTTAAAAGGTGTGCTACTGTAACATTAGTAAATATTCATAAGGGATCATGAAATACTGTTGTTGTTTTTTTTTGAAAGAAGATGTGAGAAACAGCCCCTGATAAGAAATATGGCTAATGCCTGTCGGCCCCTCTTCTCCCCATACATCTATTTCCAGTTGCCTTTACAACATACCTTCAGGTTCAAACACTGGGTCCCAGTATAAAAGGAGAAAAGGAGTGTCATGAGCTTGCTCTCTCAAATCAATGCGGCCACCGAAGTCCCTTATCCCTGATCCCTGCCCATGCTGTGGGTATGGACGTCCCTAGTCCTCCCACTGTACTTGCCTTGATCCCTTGGACTCCTGTTTGGACTTCACCCCTTGCCTCAATATGCAGAGAAATCCAGGCTTTGTCTTTTGTTCCTCTACAGAGGATTTCAGTTAATCAGTTTGTTTTGAAAGTTGACAGTTCAAAAGAACAGCAGAATTGAAAATCAACATTAGGTAAACACCACACAATAATTGCTGTTAGCAAGATGTACCAACGGATGCTAAAATGAGTAGATGAAAATTGGAGAAAAAAACAGGATACCTGCCTCATCTCAAAGTATCCATTTCAAGATATTTACTAATTACAAGGGAAAAATATAAGTCGCTCTATAGTGGAGAAACCCAGAAGTCACCACTTTATAATCAAATGATCAAGGTCAGTATCACCAGTAATAAGATATATCTATGTCGTGTTTCCCAATATGATAGTAACAGGACATATTAAAATTACATGTCCCTTTATGAGGGTGTTCATGTTAGTAATGCATAACCTCAATCTAATAAGACAAGTATCATAAAAAGTCAATATGAGGAATATTCTACAAAAAACATTGACCAGTGTTCATCAGAAGTTTTAAGGACAGGAAAAGGAAGTAAAAACGGTTGCGGACTGGAGAAAACCAATGAGATAAGACAAAGAAATGCTATGAACATTCATTTCTTGGTTTTGATAAATGTACTGTTGATGTAAGATGCTGTCATTGGGGAGGCTGGCTGAGGGGCATATTGGAACTCTCTGTACTGTTACTGCCTCTTTTTCTGTAAGTCTAGAATGAATTCAAATTTTATGAAATGATTTTTTGAAAAGGTAACTTGACAGTTCAAGTAAATGTAATGCAGTTGTATTGACTGAACATAATCACTGAGCACCCATGATGGGCTAAGTACTGCAGAGGATATGATGATGAGTAAACAGTTTCTTCCCTCAAAGAATTTATAGTTTGGTGAGAGCAACAAAATAAATTAAGGCAGTGGCACAGGGGCCAACACTCAAGAGTAGAGGTGACCTCCTCTGGGAGCTGTGTGTGTGTGTCTCCTGGGCAGAGTAGGTTTAGAAAAGCTTTTTGTGAGTATAACATGACAGAACTTGAAGAGTAAATTGAATTTTGACCAAAGACAGAGAAATATTCCAGTTGGAGGGATCAGCATGAGAAAAGGCCAGAGAGTGAGAACGGAGCTTGTCAAGGCAGAGCCTCTGTGTTCCTCCAGGTGGTCAGTGGGTATCTTGGTCAGCTCGGGCCGCCACAGCAAACCATAGTGGTTTAAGGCACAGAAATGCATTTTCTCACATTTCCGGAGACTAGACGTCCCAGAGCAAGGTGCTGGCCAGTTAGGTTCTGGGGAGGAGCACAAACATGGAGTCCATAACATTTCACCCCTAGTCCCCCCAAATTCATGGCCTTCTCTTATACAACATATTCCTTCCATCCCAACGTGGCTAAAGTCTTAACTCAGCCCATGACCTACTCTGAAGTCTCATCAATGTGTCACTTAAGTATGTGTAATACTCGAAGTACAGCTCCTTTTGAGGCAAAACTCCTCTCCCACTGTAAACCTGTGAAACCAGACAAGTTAAGCGCTTTTGAACACAATGGTGGGGCAGGCCTGGGATAGGCACTCTCACCCCAGAAGGGAGAAATAGGAAAGAGGGGAGGGATGACAGATCCTTGGCAAGTCTGAGCCCTAGCAAGGCAAATTCCTTAACACTTCAAGACTTGAGATTAACCCTCTTTGACGCGATGTCCTGCCTTCCAGGCCCAGTGGGCTGGTGCGGACCCCCGCAGCTAGTAGGGTGGACCCACCAGGTTCATTGGGGGTGGTGACCCTGTCCCCTCGGCTCTCTGCCAGGCTGAGCCTCTGAACCCCAGGAGGAAACAGCCTTGCCTTGGACTTGTGGGAATGGCAGATCTCTGACTTGCCTTAGGGTCACCGTAGTCAGTCCCTGTCCTTGAAGAATAGCCCTCATTCAATACCAAGTAGCATCTTTGTCTGTTCCTATAGAACTCAAGAAGTCTGACAGCCTGCCTTCCTTCTGTCCTGCTTTCTCTGTCTCCTTTAGTCCAAACTGGCAGCATCTCTGCCGGTATGATCTCATCTCTGTTCCTGGCTTCTGCTGAGGTGGTTGATTAAATCCATGGGCCCAACCCCTGATCTCTTTACCAAGTGATTGTCAGCACACCTTTATTTATCACTTTTTTTTTTTACAATATGAATAGACTGCAAATTTCTGAATCTCCAGTTTTTGGTTGCTTTTTGCTTAACCATTCCTTCTTCAGTTCACCCCTCTCCTCTCACGTTTTGCTATAAGCAGTAAGGGGGCCCAAGCTGTAACTTCAGTACTTTGCCTGGAAATCTCCTCTGCTAAGTATCTAGTTTCATTGATCACAAGTTCTTTCCATGAAACCACCAGATCCCAAGTTCAGTCACGTTCTTTGCCACTTTGTAGCAAGAACTGCCTTTTCTCCAGTTTCCAGTAGCCTTCTCACTTCTGTCTGAGGCCTCGCTAAAAGGGCCTTTACCCTCCCCGGTTCTGACTACCTTCTGTTCCTGATCCTGTATTTGTTCTCTGCGATGGAAGCTCTCTCTGCAGCCCTCCTCTCTCTGAGCTCTCATCAGAACTGCCCTGCAAGCCCATGGCTGTGTCCATGGCCCATCACAGCAGCCTCGACTTTCTCTACCATGAGCCTCAGAACGCCTCCAGCTTCTCCTCACACGGTTCCCTCTGGGTCCCAAAATCTGCCTTTAATTTCCTCTATAAAGACCCCATCTCCAAATGCAGCCACCCTGGGGGTTGGGGCTTTGGCATACAGATTTTAGGGGGACACAAGATTCAGTCTGTAACAGTGGACAGTCTTTGCTTTAATGAAGCTTACTGAACCCCTGTCTGAGAGAGAAAGGGGTGCAGGCACTGCTGAGCGGCAAGGCACAGCTGAGTTTCAGAGGGAGTCTTCAGGGAGGGCTTGCAGGGCTGTTGAAGTCTTAGGTTTGTTTATTGTCGGAATAGCCAGAAGGGTTTCTCCTAGTTTTGTTACCAGCATTTAGATAAAGTCTCAGTAATTAGGATTACTCAGGTTATCACGAACCTTATCTCCAAACCACACACTTTTGTGTTTTTGAGTTTTGTTTTCTGGAGAGACAAGATAATGACAATGAATACATTTTTATTCACCATTTTAAAATTGTGCTACCTCTTGGGTTTAACTTTTCTAATATTGTTTATTCAAGTAATAGCATCAATTTTATATGATATATAGTAATTTCACCTTTCTATGTAATGAAGTATATTAGGATTATCAAGGTAACCATGACAACATGCTCCCTACTATGCAGTCCATGATGGCAGAGCACATGGGCATGCAGATTCTTAGCAGGAAATATTTGTGGTGATACATGTGTTTGTGGAAATGTTTGCTTGTGGATATATATATATATGTTATATATATATATATGTATATAAATAAAAACTGTTAATCTATTGTATATTTAACAGAATAAAGACAAAAAGATCCACTAGGAGTCTGTCATAGGCTTTGACCTAAGTAAGCAGCCTCGTATTTTTAGAAATAAAAAGTATAAACATTTTGGTGTCAGAAGTCCCAAGTTCTAGTCTAATCCTTGGCACTACATGGCTGTACATTCTTTGGAAAGTGGCAAGTTCCTAGGGCTCCAGTTTCCTCATTTGAGGAACATGGGGACCATTCCTTGCCATGCCTCATTTACAGATATGTCAGAATCACAAGCCATCAGGCCCAGGAAAGGACTGTGCAAAGTACTACATTGTTTTCACTTAGTATTTCATTACTCTAATAGTGGTTATATTCCAGTGTATATCACTAGCACATTTCATGATTAAAAGTGATAGTAAAAATCTAAAGATATCAGTATTATAGTAAAAACATAGTAGAAATAAGAAAACACACTGTGACAAGGTTAAAAGATGTGTAGAGATGATGCACGAGGCAGAGAAGACCAACAGATGACCTCATGACCACCTTCAAGCTCGTGAAAGCGTCCAGAGAGTGAACATGAGGAGAAGGGGAAAGCTCAGCATCAGCCATTTAGGCTAATGACATGAAGTAACTTTGCAACTGTCACCATCACTGAGGAGTAGAATCAGCTTCTGGGGAGGCTATGGGACCCCACCTTGTCCCAGCTGTCCCAGTGGCTGGAGACGATTGACCTCCAGCCTTCCTGTGAAGTCAGGGACTTGGACTACAGAAGCCAGCTCCAAGAATTGTGCTCTGTGCTTCTATATGAACCTAGGGTATTGTGATGGTGAGTAAGGGAACTAATTATTTTCCTGGTAGTAATGGTTTCCCTATAGAAAAATAAACAACAGAAAGTCACACATTGAATACATGGTACGTCCTGTATAGTTCTCTCCTTGAAAACTAGAGTGTTCCATTTTTATTTTAAAATGTTGGAAAGAAGTTTATTTAATGAATATAGTAAATAGTAAAACATACTTCTTTCCTAGGTTTTATTCATTTAAAGTGATTAAGTTGAGGGAGAAGACAAGAAAAAGGGGTGGAGTAGGAAGGGAGGGGAGGAAGAAAAGGAGAGGAAAGGGGAGAGATTTGGACAATGACGTTATTCAGTGAAGAGGGGAAGAGGGGAGAGAGGAGAGAGGAGGCAGGAGGGTGTGATGTGAGGATACTTTAGACCTGGCGAAGGGCACACCCTACTGTTCATTTAGATCGGAAGTAGGCATTGTTATCTCTGCCTTTGGAACGTGGGTGAGCAGGTGAACTATTTCATCCAGATTTTCAACCCAGTGATACCTTTGCTTTGGTGCAATAACTTCAGAGGGCCATGGGAGGGGTCACTGGAAATTATTTTCCAGACTGAAGCAGAAATGACAAAGCAGTTCCATCTGGACGAAATCAAACCAAATGCTCACACACCAGTTCTTCACTCCAGCTGTATGAAAACGCTAACATGAATCAGCTTTTTATTTCTAGGTTTCCAACCAGTCTTAGTACAATATGTTATAGTATAAGCATTGATAAATTATTTTATTTTATTCTAATGAAACATTATCTTAATAAGCTTACTTTGAGGATTTGAAAATGGAATTCATGCAATGAATAATAACTGTCCACTGTGACTCCAGATCCTTTGTGGAAACAGAGGAAGGCTCTGTTTACCAACCTACATATCTATCTCCAGTGTTTTTTCTATTTTGTTTTGTTTTTCAGGAGAAAGTATTTTTCACCTTCCCAAAGCCTTGATAATAATTAGAATTAAATTTTTTAACTTGATAGGTTGGAGGATGGATTCAAGAGATGCTAAATGGAGGTCCTTAAAAAAGTTGGGAGTAGGAGTGGCAAATTGTCTTTTGACAATCCAAGTAAAGCTTTGCTGTCAACTAATGGTATCCTGTCCTTTGTAGAATAGCTCTAGGTGTTCGACGAGTATGTGTGTGACTATAACTGCATGGATGCTACTAGATCTCTTACTTTAACTAATATAATTATTTAAGAAAGACTGTTTTGTAGGAAGTTCTTTGCCAAGTTGCACTTTACATTTTCATTATGTAAGACACTGCAATTCAGACTTTTAAAAATCCAGTAGTATTTTTTTTTTTTTGCTTTCTTCAAGTCTTTCTGAGACAAAAAGAAAAAACACATAAATCTTCTCTGTTTATATTTCCCAGAAGACATAGTATGTTGGTACCTGGGGGCTACTTAATTTTTAAACATGAATATACAAAACTGTCTTAAGGACACATAAGCCTGAGTCATGAGCTTATTTGTTAAATTATCAAGTTAATTATACTTTATCCAAGGGCTTTCCAAGGAAAGGATAGAATTGTCATTTGTTGCAAATAAAAGTTTAATTCCCAGGGAGAATAAGAGAAAGTGCTCTAAACTGTATTAATTTATCTTGGAACTGAAGTAACATCTAAGTGAAAGCATTGTGCTTTTGAATTCTGTTGTGGAAAGCAGCCTTTGTCTATGGGCCACCGATTCCGATCTTCAGTTCTTGCCATAGTGCCTGTGCCCACCTTGTCTCATGGTCTCGCTTCTTACACAGACAAGCAACGGCCACTTGAGATTAGCCATCAGTAGCTGAGATGAATGACTGGATGACCGTGAGAACTGTCACTGAGATAGTGGCTGAGTTTCCCTGGCGCGCTTCTGAAGACACGCGTCTCGGTGTTCCAGAATAATCCCCAGTGAGACTCTGCCTTTAGGGAATTCATCTTCCCTGTTTCACTAAAGATTCTTTAAGCTAAGCTTTAGGGTTTTATATTCCTGTACCCTTACACTATTAATTTTTAGAGTGGTGATTTTATGAGATGGGAGCAGTGGCTTAGAAGAATCGATCCATTTTAGAATTGAGGGAGCAATTGCTGGGGGTTTTTAAACCGAGTTTACTAGGACAACCTTTCCTTTGTTTTAAAAAATATATCCAGTCTGAGCCTCTTGTTGATTTTTAACCTGTGTATTGCTCCTTATGTGACTAAATAAATTCTGAGCATTTTATCTTTGGAGCTACTAATATAGGATCTGATTTCATTAATTCTTACAAAGACCTGCTGACTTTTGAGGTTAAAGCGGCTGGTGACTAACCTGCCTTGATCTACTATACTCCTATTTAGCACTGCAAGAAAAGTACTAATTATTCTCTACTCTTCTCTTGAACAGAGATACCTGCTAGCCTGTGAGCTACAAATAGGACGAGTGTGTAGGAATGCAATACAATCAAAAGAATAGAAAGTTTCTTTCTCATTTTTCCTAGATTGTTTAAATACTGTTTTTACTCTCTCATGAAGTAATAGAATAAAAGTCCCATTATAAAGTATTTCACTCTAGTATAAACTCAATTATACCGAGTCAAGAGCGTGCTCACTCACGAGAATGGCAGGAGGAGCAGCGTATTTCCATTATATGGTGACTCTAAGAAGAAGCAGGTTGATAGCTGTGTCCCTTGTTTTCAAAGTGAATTTCGGAGTAAGCATCTCAAAATTCCCTAGATTAAAAAAAGAACAAGAAGACATCTGTGTGGAAATGATAGAAAACAAGAGTTTGGAAACTAGAAAGAAATTTCACTATTTATTTCTTTATATTGCAGTTGTGACATTAATTGACCAGCATGACTGTTTTTTAAATGTTGTCATTTATCTTTTCATTAGTACTTAATCTTGCTTCTTACTATAAATAGGACATGTTCTTTAAAGTCTGGATGAAATCTCTTATGCTAATTTTATCCTGACTGCTTATAAAATGCTGATTTTTAAACCTCTTTAGGTGGAGATGGAATTGATACGTCTAGATCTTTCAGTGTGTTTTCATTCAAAAACCTGACTTAGAATAACATAGGACCAAATGTTAGGAGGTCTTGCTGGCCTAAATCCAAAGCAATATTTTTTGGATAACAAGGAGTGTTTAGGTCTTGGGTACAATTGCTTTTTTGGTTAGTACTTTTCTTTTCAGCTTTGTTTTGGCTGTGTGTGTGTGTGTGTGTGTGTGCGTCTGTGTTTCCATAATAAGCTTTGAAATTTTGAAGGCTTATTTCCTTGAGCTACCAAATCAAATTAGTTTAGTAATTGTGATCTCAGTTCGTTTTGTCTCCCTACCGATGGGTCAGCCAAAACCTGGTCACCTGATCGCAGGATCCGATGCACACCCCTCGATCCTCTGCAGCCCCCATTCCTGCTCCCAGCGGTGATCTGGGACCAGCCAGCCGGGAGGCCCTCACACCAGCCCCTCAGTGACTAACTGGTGAGCTCTCCAGGCCCTCAGGGCCCCCTCCGGACACACAGGCTCCAGCCTTCGTGTTTAAGATCCTCTGACAGGATTACTCTGGGAAGAGTGGGGCGGGGGGGCAGCTCCCAGATAAACTGGGAGCCCCAGGACTGGGAATGTTTGTATGGATGACATAAAGTCTTCTACCTGGAAGGTGGGAATCTCCTGGTACAGACTGCATCACTGTTTGCCATACCCCGAGCTTTTCTAAGCTACTTAAATTTATTTTGAAATGTGATCCATGTCTAATGTCACCGAGGATAAGTATCTGACATGAACGTTTTACTGATGTTTGCCCAGCCTTTACTGAACCTTATCTTGTAATTAAAGAACTCTCCTATATTTTTGTTCTGAATCCAGCAAGTTTCAGAATAAGGTTTTAAAATTCAGGTAAGAGAGCATGTTTTAACCTCTTTGTCTCTGAGACAAACTATTTCCTAGCATAATACTGGGAAGTTCAACTGGACAAGAAATTTATTCTGTTCAAAACCTAGTGAGTACCTAGGAATTGCAGGCGTACGGCTTCCGAACTATACATCAAATATGAACACATAAAATTGGACAAGCAGCCTTACTGGCTACTTTTCATGTTTCATTACGTTGATGGATCCCACATGTCTTTCTGAGGTGATTTTTTTTTCCGGTTGGTTAGTAATTACTGTCATTATTGTCTGTGATACAGCACCGCTCAGATAGCAGTTATTCTGCTCATAATCAGATGAGCAAGATATTATGTTTGGCTTTGTTTATGGAAAAAGAGGACATTTTATGAAATTGTGGTTAAAGGCCTGTTAGCAAAAAGGATGAGTGGTTTCTTGGCATTGTAATTTGGATTTTTGAGCAGAACAGAGGAAAGTGTCTCACTGTAGGGCTGAATTGGTTTGTGTCATTGCTTCTCTAGCTGAAAGCTGTGTATTCTCTCAGAAGTCTCACTGGAATAAGAAATGATCCTATACAAGAGCACTAGCAATGCTAAAAAAAGATGACGATGAAAACACCATCAGCTCACCACGTGCCGCACATCATATTAAGCACTTTAAATGTATTATCTCATTGAATGCTCACAACCCTATATTATTATCCTCATTTTACAGATGGAGAAATTGAAGCCTAGAGAGATTGTGTAACTCCCTCAAGGGCTTAGATAGGAAAATCAGAATTCAAATTAGCCTGACTCTAGGGTTTCTGCACTTAACCGACTATTAGATAAAGCCTTGTGAGAATGGCACTTCCAGAGCATTACATTAAAAAATGAAGAAAAAAGTAACACTGGCCATAGGTATGCATACATTTTTTATAAATGTTCCATTAATCTTTTTGTTTTTCTGGAAATTTTCATTGCCTTAAGTGGCTGGACGACCAAAATGTAAAACTTGGCATTTTCCCTACGTATGTGTGTGTGATGCTCCTGTAAGTGTTTAAGATGTGTGTGGAACAACATTTAATTTGCAAGATCTTTTTTTATCAATGTGCTCAATTAAGTAATTATTTCTTTCCCTCTTTGAGTATATCCCATATTTGATCTTCGGCGGCTTTTGAGAAGCCACCCAATATAATTCTTACTTAAGTCCATGTTGATGCTATTTCATTCCAGCAACAAAAGCTAAAAATGTGAAGCACGTCTTTTAACCTGTGAAAAAAGCCAATAAACGGGAAGAGCTACCCAAGGCAACTTTTCTTTCAAAATTGTAAATTGGCAGTGAATTTTGTTTACAAAACTATGGAAACCAGCTTGAGATTTACGCGAGGAATATCAAAAGTGGTCTTGCTAAGGCGGCGTCTCTCCAGGCTCCAAGCCCCCCAAGGAGAACTCGCTGGGAATGTTTGTTTTGGAACATGACGGCGATGACGGGTGAGAATTTTCTACGTAGAATATTGAGATAGTAATTTGCATACCACACAATTCGCTCTTTTCAAGTACAAAATTCAGTGGTTTTTAGTATATTCGCAGAGTTGTACAACCACCATTCCTATGGAATTCCAAAACATTTTAATTATTCCAAAAAGACACCTCCTACGTATTAGCAGTCAGTCTGGGTCCTTCACACCACCACCGCAGCCATAGGCAACTTCCCATCCGTGCCTCCATGGCTTTGCCTATTCTGGACACTTAATATAAATGGAATTAAACAACACCTGGTCTGTTAGGCCTGGCTTCTTGTACTTGGCATAACGCGTTCCGGTTCCTCCGTGGTGTGCTGCGTTTCAGTATTCCATTCCTCTTTGTTGCCGAATAATATGCCACTCTATGGCTAGACCACATTTTACCTACTCATTAAATAGTTGATGGATGTTTGCGTCATGTATTTCTTTCTTACTAAAAATCTGAAGAGCAAGAGCAGGAATATAACCCATGCTGCTTTCCAGCAGGAGATCAACCTGCCTTCTCTGGCATGTTAACAGAATCAGCCTATGAAAAGTAGATACCTTGGGAAAGAAAAACCCTTTATTCCATTAGTGCATTATCCAGGTAATGGAGAACCGTGAGATTTTTTCTTTTTGCACTGAAGTGCCTCAGCAAGTTAATTTTGCTTTTCCTTACTTTGCTTGACAAATAAATTCATTGGCTGGAACCAAAAAAAAAAAATCCACATTAATAAAAAAGTAAGAGGAAAGACCTCTTTTAATTGTGCCCCAATTAAGTCTGAATATAATCAGTGTCATAGTATGAAACCAAGAGTAGAAATTAGCACGATGTTTCCCTCCTCGTCTTTGTTAGATTATTCCCAGATAACCCAAAAGGAAACATGTATTTCAATTTATAATTTTATGATCTGATACTTTATGTGGGTGTCTAGCAAGTAGCAAGAAAGAGCCCTAGACTGCAATTACTTACTGCGAGTCTCAAGCTGCTAGAAATACCCCTTACTAATTGCATCCTAAAGAGCTTGAGTAAAACAGCATCGCCTGGGGAGGAAGCATTCCTCAGCCTGTTACCTGCTTCTGTGAACCACGGGGCACCTGGAGTGACCCAGGCAGTTATTATCAGTGTCCTGTGGAACAGTTATTGCATGTTTGGGAAACCCCAGGAGTGGATGAGAAGCAGGCGCGAGGGCTCTGTGCGGAGCGCTTGTCTGTAACCGCGACGCTGGAAATGACACGGATGGTAACAGACAAGAGCAGCCACTGTTGCTCATCACGTACTTACTGTTACTGGGCACTTTACATCTGTATTTTACCTACCAGCTCCCTAGCTCTCTAAGAGAGGTTTTGTCATCGCTGCTTTACAGATGTGAAAGTGTGTCCCTGGAGAGTCAGGTGGCTTCACTTGTGTCACACAGCTGATGAGTAATGGGGCTGGAGGTCCAGCACAGGCTTGACTGAATCCCAGGTTCCTCTGTCTGGACTAGTCACAGACAGGTAATTAATGTTTGTCATCAAAACCATAGTTGTCACACACCCATCACATTGATGATAATATGGTTTACGTTGCCCCAAAGATGCAGACACAGTGTGTGTGCCTCCAAATAAACTTGTTTTGCCTGCCTGTGTTCCGGATCCCACACCTTTAGCTGCCCCTTAAGCTTACCCCGTTGCTCGCCATCATCCCCATGCTCTGACCTGCTGTTCAGGAGACGGTAGGACAGTTTTAATGGAATCAGCTGGGAACCATCATCCCCTTTCAGTACCTCCAGAACCCATTTCTGACTTGTAGGACCTAGAATCACCCCCAAAATACTGTGACTCACCTGGAGCGGTCTCCAGATGTGCCCTCGGCGCACTCCTGGGCTGCCCCAGAGGAGGAAAGGAGCGCTCAGTGGAGTTCTCCAGGATTCAAGGAATTCCTGGAGTGTCAGGTGCTAACTCACTTCTTGGGAGATCTCCAGATGTGACCCAGCTTTCAAGTCCTCACTGAGCTCTTTCTGCGCAAGGCCACATCATACAATATTCCATACAATTTTAATGCTCAGAAATTCCATTTGTAACCTTGAATGGACTGGACGAGTTCCTCCCATAGCCACGCTCTTTGGGCCAGCACTGGATCATTATTATCATTATTAATTACATTGTCTGTAGGAAAGACACACTTGCTTAAGTTCTGCACAGTCGCCTCTGGGATCTGTGACATCACATCCACCCCACTTCCCTGGTTGGTATGCTCTGCCTGATCTAGGAGCCATTTGGTTCTGAAGCCTCTCAACTCCTAGCTCCCCTCTTCTCTGATTCTCTGCTTATTTCCAGTTTACAAAACTGGACCTGCATTCTTTTCCCTCTGGCCTCACACTTGGACTTGCTTCCCTCCACCGCACTACCCTTCGCTTCCCAGAGCCCACACACGCAGCCCCCCCGCCACTCCTGGCCGTCCACATTCCCTGCCACAGCCCCTCACTTGTACCTTGACACCCCCAGTGCCCCAGCCCCCAAAGTGCTGCTAACACATCCCGCTACACCTTTTTTTTTAATTAAACTATATAAGGAGCCATAAAAATAAAGCCGTGTAAAGTGATTCACATGGAGAATGACTGACACCTGGTATCTCTTACTCTCAGGAAGGGGATGGGGCTGGGGGAGGAATTGCTTAGGAACCTCATGGTTCTTTAGTTGGTAGAATACCAGGGTGGTGAGGGTGAAAGGGCTGGGAAGGGAAAGGCAATTCTACTGATTTTGTAACACTTCCCAAAGAGAGCAGAGGGGAGGAGAGCCAGTGGCCCCTCCTTCCTGTGCTGGCAGGAGGAGCCCATCGCTGCCCGCATCCACAGGCCCCCCGCCCTTCCTCCCTGGAGGGTGCACTCCCTCCCAGGACTGCTCTGCCCCCACCCACACCCAGCTTGGGACCTCAGAGGCAGGGGATGGAAGACGCTGGGCTTCATGCTTCACATGTTTGATTTGATTTGTTTTTAAATTTGCAACCAGTTCTGCAGGGGCTTTATCACAGCTTTGTAAGTGGAGAAATTAAGAGTAGCTAATTCAAGGTCACCCAGATGGTGAGTGCTAACCTTGGTCCTCAGACTAAAGTGTGCCTGGACCCCAAGCCAAGCCTTTGCCTCCAGACGCCCTTAGGCTCTCCGAATCTGCCACCTTCAGAAGCCTGGGTCAGAGGAGGGAGAAATCCACACACCCACACCCATCCACTCCTGGACTCTGGTCTCCAGAGGGGCCCTAAGCAGGTCCGTGTGCCACACACCTTTCCTGTTGTCCAGCTGATCTTAACTATACATGGTTTAGCTGTCTCTTAGCTGGCTCCAGCTCAGCCGTTGTGTAACTGCTTACCAGCTAACTAACCTCATCATGATGAACAAAGTGACTTGTCAAAACATTCAGATTTACGTTGCTGGGAGTTTAGCTTTATAATTACTGTTAACAACTAGCTTTTCTTTTTCACATCCACATAAATCACCATTTCCCATCCTCACAGAAAATCTTACTTATGAAATAGATTTTAGTCCCTTTATTTTTACCCAGAGCAACACTGAGACAGAATTTATACTCACCTGCAGGGTCAACGTTGACACACAGATCTTGTTTCAACTCCTATAAGTAAACTCTGCTCATATATATATAGAGAGAGAGAGAGAGATAGATAGATATAGTCTCATCAACCTATCATGCACATGGTATGATTACCCAGTCTCTACAAAGCAAAAATGAATGAATGAATGATGAAGGTCCCCCAGCCCCTTTCTGGATATGTCTGATGCCACTTTACTCATTCAAGGTCGCTCCTCAGTCAGGTCCAGGAGCTCTTGTTTTGCATTACCAGAGACCTCATCCCACACTCCCTGGACACCTGGACATCACTGACAGGCACAATCCTAGCCCATTGTAAGGCATGTCCACATAGTGGGGTGAACGCCTGCACAGACATGTTTGGCTTTCCTCCTATTTACTTACTATTTCACCTGAAAAACTCTATCCAATCTGACAGACAGTAAAAGAGTCCAAAAATTTTTTATCACTGCCTTTGTGGGCCGACCCCCCTCTGCCACCCAAGCATTCTGACCAGGCTCCCCGTGCTGCTCTGTTCCCACCTGCATGATACTTAAAGAACATTTCTCTTTGTATTGCCTTCCTGGCACAGAACAGTGTCCCTCCTCTGCTCTGTTTGTTACAGATCAGGCCAAAAACAAGCAAGTACAAATAAATACATAGAATGAAAAATGAAGAGGGGCAATAAAAAAAAGAAAACATTCAGAAACATGATCAAGAACATCTTTTGTGCAACACAGCACCTTTCAGGAGCTATTCAGGACCTCCCCAGGGATGAGGCTCTGAGAGTTCACACTTTCAGGAGTTGTTCTCCCTCCTGGACTAAGTCTGGATGTGTAGCCAAGTGTGTACTTCCAGCATTTCTTTGTCTCTACCCTTTTCTGTTTGCTTCTTCTCATCATGCATGGTTTGGGAAAACAGAGGAAGAAGCTGGTCAGAATCATACTAAAAGAAGGTGCAGAGTCTCTTGGGCAGCATAAGGGCCTCCTACAAAGACATGCACGTGCATGATAGTGTGAGAACAGGTGCCATCGATTTTGACTGTCATCAGATCTTTTGAAATTATTTTTAGTTTTTTCAGCAACATTCAGTACAGTTGGGGATAGGTGAGGTATGACGAAAAATAGAATATGAAAGTTTTCCAGGAAACATTTAACATCATTCTTTATATCCTTTATTAAAATTGCATCATATTTGTCTATAGAAAATATTTACTTTTTAAAATATTTATCCATCTCACTTGTTTTAGTGGTATTTAATAATGTAAAATCTCTATGATTGCAAAAAATGAGCCTTTAAAACACATTTTCATCTCTTGGCATGTTATTTTCTCATTGAACTAAGTTGCCAAAAAATATAAGCTTTAGTAAATACTCATCACCTCCAGAAATAGTTCATGTCAAATGGAGCATATGTAAAGTAAAAACAGTTCTTTAGCATGACAGAAACCTAGCTATAAAAATGTGAAGAATTTTGAAAAGTGTCACATTAAGTCAAATATATTTTGCTTATTCATAGTTCTTACAGTTGAGAACTTAATTTACTTATGACCTGTCTACAGTTAATTTTGAAGTTTAAAATAACATTCACAGACACAGCCCTCCGGAGTCCTCTAGTTAGAGTTAGAACACTCTGTAGCTACTCCTGTCATTTTCCAAGTGTGTGGCGATCTCTAAAGTCGGAGCCGCGTACATGAGGCTGAGACAGGGAGGCAGTGGCTAGCAGACCTCAAGTCACGAGCCCAGTTCTCCTGTGCATGGAGCCAACCTGCACCAATAAAAAACAAAACAGGAAATCTCCAGCGAAAAGAGACGTTCTGCAGCCTCAAACAACACACCCGGCTCGGCTGTGCCTCTCACAGAACCATTTGTTACAAGGGACACAGGGCGACAGAGCCTTTGCGCACCAGTGCAGAAAGACAAGGAGCAACTGGTGGGGTGGGTCTGGAGCAGCGTACTTGCTAACCGAGTGATGCGCGTTCGTGATGGATACACACCCAAGGACTGCAGTCCGCTTGGAAAGACGAATTTCAGAGGTGGCAGCCTTTAAAGTAGCTGAGAAGTTGTGTTCAAGTAAATATTCAGAATATATATATTCATGCTTACAGATATAAAGCAAACTAGTTTATCTGTGCTCATTATGTCTTTTGTTATTATTATTGTTCAGTTAAAGTTTACATACCTGAGATGCATTACAATTCAATGACATTACATGAAGTTTAAAAGTAGCTTCATAATTTTTAGTTTTTCTTAATTGAAAACTATAGTGTTTGATGCGGCCTCCATGCTGCAGGAAAAATGAGAAACAAACAAAGCCCCATAGTAAGTTGACAGTATCTGATTCGGTAACTGATTTATTTTCTATTTCAAGAGTTATTTAAGAATTAAAGAATACAAGATTAAATTTGTAATGTGGATTTCAGAACAGCTGGAAAAGCTTGCAGAAGCATGAAAACAAGCTCTCCTGTAGGCTCCTTGGGTAATAGAGTCACTCACAGTCCCATCCCATGCTCATTAACATAATTTCACTGTCATCATTGCCATCATATTTACGAGCTACTCTCCCTAAATTTTTTACCTGCTTCCAATTCTCTATGCTTCACTTGCCACTCTCCTCTTTGCCTCACCCCCTGGTTACATTGTTTCATGAAATCACAGCTTGTGTCCCATCTAGGGCTGTGGACAGAGCACTAGACATGAAGTTTCTTGTCATCTATTATTGCATTGAATTTGCTTAAACAATGTAAAATGCTGATATTAGCAATGACTAGGCATATTTCTGCAAAAGACTTACAGTGGAAGAGGCAAGGCCTGTATGGTGCCGACATGAATGATGCTCCCGGTGCTGATGTCAGCACACTCCTCCGAGCACACGCAGAACCCTCATAGGGAGCACCTCGCGTCTTCCAGAAACTGTTGCCAAAAAAAGCCTAATAGCCTGATAGTTTAGATTCCTTAAGGAACAATACTGAGGTGTATGTTATTTTGTTTTTTGGTTCTTGGAGTTCTTTCCATTGAAGGATGCTAGTGTGTAGCATATATTAAATATCACTTAGAGCTTCAGCAAGCACAGAGAATGAAAATTACATTTAGCCCTTATTTTTTCTCAATAATAAACTACCAATTGTTATGTATCAGATAATGATTCAAAAATATCCAGAATCATTAGCTGTTTAATCACTGCATTTATCAGCCCAAGTTAATAACAGACAGCAAATTGGCTTCACTTCTTAACACTGGAAGCTTGAATTCAAATTAAGGATCAGTAAATTCAAAAGGATTTAGTTTCAGCATGCTCGATGTAACATATTTGAAATTATATTTATTCTTTTCACCTATCTCTCTGTTTGCATGAGACTTATGTCAATTATATGGTTCCTCTCCATAGCCTCAATAATAAAGAGATTTCAGGTTGGAATATATACTTCTATTTTTACAACTATTGTTTAGAAACCAATTTATAAACCCTGTGATTTATGAAATATTTGTGAACAAAACTCCCAATGTCTTTGGAATGATCCATATGAAAGAGGGTCTTGCATTTGCCAGTTTGAGACCTGGCTTTACAATTTCTCTGCAATTGACCCTTCAGTCCTATTTTGAGTTACCAGATGAAAATAAGGTTTCCCTTCAAGTGGTGGTTGCTAAGGGCAACTGGTACTGATGCCAAAAGATGAATACTCTACCTCCTTAGTATAATGCCTACATTGTGAGCTAAATAAAGAGCTAAATTGCAGAGAAAGGAGTCACATAAATGTGAAATATCAGGAAAGGAATAGAAACAGGAATATTAGAGATGTGAACATCAGAAGGAGAATTACTAACAGCACTTTCTCAGGAATTGCCTAGCATTTTGGACAGATACCCAGCCCTCCTGGGCAGTCTGCATTTCCTCTAGTCATAGCTAGGATATTAGCACTATTGGCCGGGGCAACACTTTCTTCTGTAACACAAATGCATACCATTCGTTCTTAGCGAAGTTTGAAAAAAAATCCAGGTGAGATTCTGATAGAATTGCACACCGAAGCATTTGGCAATTTTTTTCCCTTGTATCTTCAAGCACAAACAGTTTTTGCCATCAGAGATTGCTTTATGCTGTTTGGAAAATCGGTCGTGGATAGGGTCAGTTACCTCTAATGGGAGTTAAGTAACAGGTTGTTTTTTGAACATGTTGGTTTAATAAGAGAAACTTCTTAGTCCATAGGATGCATTTATAGTGACATTCATTATTTCTTTGACCAAATTGTGTTATTTTAATGCAGCCGTTGCTATGATTGCAAAAATCTTAGGGAAATTTCTCCTTCATTATATCCTGGGCATAACTGTGCTTGAGGGTGAGTTCATTACTCCTTTATTGGCATCTGCTGTGTGTCAGGAATCAGGGACTGATTGGGAAAATGGACATAAAATCAAGTAAGTGTAGATTAATATATGCTGTGAGCTGTAATCAAGGCATAAACTGGGTGCTGCAGGAGCAGAGAGGAAGAGCTGTGCTCACTGATTGTCGCAGGCAGCCTGTGGGTGTGAGTGAGGAACCTCTGTCTGCAGCAGGGCCTCTTCCTTGATTAACAAGGTTCATCCTTGCTAATGGTCTGTTTCTTTGTATGTGTCTTTCTTTCCTTTCCACTCTGAAACTAATTTGTTGGTTAAAGAACACCAGCTAGGGAAAAATTCTTCCTCCCAGAGTGGGAATTCTAGAATGTAGGTTCCTCTACCCTAGATTCTGCAAATGCATTTTATGTGAGCATGAATGTTTTTGACGTTTTCTACGATGATGGACAAAGAGGAGAAGGAGCTTTGTAGGCGCAGCTCGGAACAGCCTGTTTCCCAAGATAGTCCTGACTTCACATGAGTCATTGGACTCTGATAAGAATGTGCAGATGCTCTTGATGCTGAAAATATGGTGAATGTAGCGAAGAGAGAGACGAATGAAGGAGGACTGGCGAGGTGCTGATGGTAGGGCAGTGCAAGGTTTATGATAAGGAGCAATACAGTTGAGACTGGGAGGGTATATAAGGACATGCTAAAGAAAGTCTTGTACACAATACTAAGGAAATGTGGACTTAGTTCTCCAGGCAGAAGAACTATCAGATTATGTAACATGAGCATTTTTTAAAAAGAGAATATTTCTTATAGCAGGGGGAGAATGTACTGGGTTTGGGTTTTCAGGAAAGAGATTAAAATTGGAGTCATGAATTTGTGAATTATTAACTTACAGGTAATGATTAAAACCATGGATGGGAGGATGTAGGGGGAGCAGGTAAAATAAGACGAGAAGCGGGAACAAAGGAATCTTTCGAAGTAACTGTGATTGAAGGTGAAAGGAGTAACTAGCAAACAGGACTGGGAAGGAGGGATTAGAAAGAAGAGATCCAGGGAGTGTGTTTAGAAGCCAATCAAGGAGAACATTTTAAGGCAGAGGACTTGGTAAGGGGTCCCAAATGCTGCCAGGGAGTCAAGTAGAATGAAAATTGAAAATGTACCCATGGTTTTAATGTCTGCAATTAGGAGGTCATTTGAATCTCAGTGCTATTTGTGTTCACTTCATAAGGTCCTGCTTGTTAGGAAAAAAAAAAGCTGTTAGTAATGGGGGTAAAGGATTTTCTGGGGGCGAAGAAAGGGAACCTAACAAAGTAAAAGTTTTCTTTGAAGGAAACGAAAGGAAGCATTGCAGGAAATTGAAGCTAATCTTATGGCAGTCAAGAAAGCTTTAACCATAGAATTAGAGGATTGCCTATTACTGGTTGTTCAAATTAGACCACCACAGGCCAGTATTCCACCTAAGCTACAGCTTACACTGAATCCAAATTATGAGCTAATAAGCAGACATATTAAAACCAGCACCCCACTGGTTTAATTTGGAGAGAGACATTTATATTAGCTCTTTCGAAGACTTTTCTTTCAACCTTTCTCAAAACCACAGTTGTTTCACAATTGGTTCTCAATTTTGAAAGTAGAACTACTGAAATAAAGAAAGAAATATAGCTTCTATGTTCTAGTTTCTGAAGGGGTAAGAACTCCATGTTTCTCTTATTTATCCTTTTCTCTGGTTTCTGGAGAACATCAGTTAGTTTAAGTTTTTAGATTCAGTTTCTTTCTTTGGGCCCTTACATGCTCATGCCAGCTGCCCTCTGCCAGCTTAAACTAGGACTGTCCCATTCCAGCCCATCCTGTTTTAAGCACCAAGGTCACTGAGGATGTAGTGAGAAATCGTACATTGTTGACTGTGTAAAATATGGACAATTTTTTTTCTGGCAATTGCCCTCTTCAGTATTTCACAAGACACCATTTCCATGAGAAATGGTACACAGGAAATAGGCAACATCTGTGCCCCTCAGATGGGGCGCCCACACTGCGGTCCTCAGAAAGGCCTTGCATGGGTGTGGCTGATGGGAGGAGTCGGTCTGCAGATAGACTGGCTGGATGTCGGAGGCTTTCGGTTGTTTTGGCCTGAATGCTTGACACGGTAACAGATGCATCCTTTCCTGGTGTCTGTCCTTTCTCCTCGTGGGTTGAGAGATGTAGAGGGGTCATGCGGCAGGGTTAGGAGAAAATATTGGCCCAGAAAGAAGGCATCTGGGCTCTAGTACTGAGTTGGGCCCCTACTAACTCTGTGACTTACTCTAGGCAAGTCCGTGAAGCTCTTTGAGTCTGAATTTCCTCATCTTCAAAATAAAGGCAGTGTGGAAAGCAGTATGGAGGTTCCTCAAAAAACTCAAAATAGAAATACCATTTGACCCAGGAATTCCACTCCTAGGAATTTACCCTAAGAATGCAGCAGCCCAGTTTGAAAAGACAGATGCACCCCTATGTTTATTGCAGCACTATTTACAATAGCCAAGAAATGGAAGCAACCTAAGTGTCCATCAGTAGATGAATGGATAAAGAAGAGGTGGTACATATACACAATGGAATATTATTCAGCCATAAGAAGAAAACAAATCCTACCATTTGCAACAACATGGATGGAGCTAGAGGGTATTATGCTCAGTGAAATAAGCCAAGCCGAAAAAGACAAGTATCAAATGATTTCACTCATATGTGGAGTAGAAGAACAAAGAAAAAAACTGAAGGAACAAAACAGCAGCAGACTCACAGAACCCAAGAATGGACTAATAGTTACCAAAGGGAAAGGGGCTGGGGAGGACGGGTGGGAAGGGAGGGACAAGGGGGAGAAAAGTGGCATTACAATTAGCAGATGTAATGTTAGGGGGGCACGGGGAGGACTGTACAACTCAGAGAAGACAAGTAGTGACTCTATAGCATCTCACTACACTGATGGACAGTGACTGTAATGGGGTTGGTGGGGGGGACCTGATGAAGGGGGTAGTGTAATCACCATAATATTGCTCATTTAATTGTAGATTAATGATATCAAAATAAACTTATAAAAAATAAAAATAAATAAAAATATAGAAGACTTGAAAATAGTTAAATAAAGAGAATAAAACATAAAAATAAATAAATAAAGGCAGTGATGCCGCCCTGACATCCTCATGAATGACTATGAGGATCTAAGGAGAAAAGACCTGGACAAATGGCCTGAAGTGTGTTATCCTCATACTGGAACTACACCTTTGTCTGTTATGAGACAAGGACGATCTAGATGCTTGTACATGTAATGATCACGTCTGTTCAACCAGGCACCGTGTGTCTGTAATTCATCACTCGGTGCTATTTCAAAAGGACATTCATTTCTACCTAAACTCAACGGTTCCATTTCTAATTTTTCATTATGAATTTTTAAGCTCACAGAAAAGTACAGGAAATCATAAATATTCTTGTACCTTACTCTTAGCTGAAATGTATTCCCATTTTGCCTCATTTCCTTCAGATCTGCTTACAAATAAATGAAGTTTACAGATACTGCTGAAGCCTGACCTTCCTGCCCCCCCTCCCTCCTGCCCCTCTGAATGTTGCTATTACCTTTAGGTTGGTGTCTATCAGTCCCATGCAGGCATGTTTTATACTTTGCTTACATGTGAATTTTTCCATAAAGTATTTGTTTATAAAATGAAAATATGTTCTTTATGTATGTGTATCTATATAAAATATATGCACACATACACATACAGTGTGATTAGGGGAAGATTTAAACTTGTACATAAATTGTTTCATTCAATAATGTTTGGGGAGAGTAATCTATATTATACATGTAGTTCTAGTTCATTTTAACTTTAAAGAGAATGTGGGTTCTTACGTTGCTGGTAAAAGGGTAAATCTATACAAATGTTTACTATGGCAGTTAGAAATACTGAATAAATTTGAGAGAATGTATATCCTCTGACCCAAAAATTCCATTTCTATGTATAATCTTGAGAAACTCTCACAGATGTGTAAAAGGATGTGTATAAGGTTTTACATAGCAGTGATTTGAATAATGAAAATAGGTAGGAATTTAAATATCCCCAATTTGTGAAGTGGACAAACAATGGAATACTATACAGCAGCTAAAATCCTATTTTAAGAAAACAAATTGTGGTAATCTTAGAAAAATTATCAAACTATTAAAAACATACAAGTGCACAAACAATACTTAAGAAAATCCAGGTGTGAAAAATGTTAAATATTAGACACTTTATAAGGCAAGGCATATTCTCTTACACATTCACGTAATTTGTACATAACCTATTTCTGTTTTAAGCCAATGTGTTGGGCTTGCATGAAATAACTGCAGGAGAAGAATAAGACATCTCCAAGGAGATGCAGGTTAAGAGGCAAGATCTACTTTGCAACTTTACTCCAGTGTTTTTCTGCAATGCTGGGTGGCGATTCTTTAAACCATTTCTTAGTGGGTCACAATCAAACAGGTCCTTTAAATGAGTGTATGTAAGGGGTTCTCTGCTTTAAGAAAACCTGGCATATTAAAACATGGGCTAATATAGGCGATTTCCTAAACTAGAAGGACACTTGGATTGACAGTTGTGAACATCTTTGCACAGTATCTTAACTCAGTATCTCGAGTATGATTTAATATACCAAATTTATTTTTTCAATGCTTTAGAAATGCATCTATTGCATAAGGAGGAAAAGTACAGCCATAGTTTGAAAGGTAGTAATTTTAGCACTAAACAATGATTGACACTTCAGTAGCACATAGTAGTAACTGTAGTGATAAACTTTATTGCAGGTGAGGCTAACCAGGTTGCCAAGTGCTCACCCCCACAGCCTCACAGGTGCAGTCAATCATGGTATCATCCTTCATTTGCATATCTTGCCATATTCATCACCATGAAGCTGATGGAATAGTCTTTTGCTCTTTCTATGAAACTAATACATTATAAATCAGGTGGTCATTAAAATCCAGCAGGGCTTAATATTGTGATTTCACGTTCCTCAGCAACCAGCAAGTGACCTTCTCCCTGTGGAACCTTATTTTGAAGAGTATTGATTCTGCAGCTCTATTAGCATGGTTGCTTCTCCTGGCCATTCAGGCTATTCGGTTAACTCTAGATCTTGCCAAATATGCATTTTGGGGCACTATTTAAAATGAAGAAGAGCCAGTGGGATGCGGGAGGAGGCAAGAGTAGTCATGTAGAATAGTTATAGAATCTAGTAACTCATGATGGGTCACAGCTGTGTTTCGCAGCAGCAACTTCTGCTAAAATTTGGAATACACATTCCAGGTTTATTCCTGGAAGAATGGTTTTCTCTAAACTATATGCAAAGAAAACAGGTGAGGGCAGCAAAACAAACTAATTCAAGATGAATTTCAGAATTGGAAAATCTAGAAGAAAATAGGAAGTGAGAACGTTTTGCTGTAGACTCTTTATTGTCTGAAATATCATTCATCAGATGGCTGTGTCAGGTTCAAACTAACGGTGACCGAAGATGAGATCAGTGGCTAAATGCTGATAAACTGCCATTTAGAGATTCACAAATTGCTCCAATGACCAAAAAGAGATTTAAACAATTCCTTTATTCACGTTAACCGAGTAAGACCTTGGTAGCTCCTCTCTTGACCTCTAAAACCAATGACTTAAGCCATTTTTTTTTTTACTCTGAGAGTTAAATTATCCTACTTGGCTGCTTACATCACCAAGTTCATTAGAGACTGACAAACCCCCAACTTACTGTGAGCTATATAAATATTATAATTATTACAACTGAAGAACAAATCATGTCCCTATTCATCTCAAGAATTTGTAATTTGATGAAGTTTTATTGAAGAATCCTTTAACCACATAATTTTCGATCTTAGCCACTTAGTTTGGTGTATGTTGAGATGAAATGACTAATTTGAACTTTGGTTAATTTGAAAATTTAACATAATATAAATTAAGCTTAAACACTTTTATATTGGAGTGCCCCTTATTATTTACACTGTTAAATTTTTTCTGAGCAAAGTAGTTAATTTTTTTAATCTGTTTTCAGACATCATACTTTCCATGCATCACATCTTATTTTTCATGCATAATTAATTATTCCTCATCTCCTCTTCTTCATCTGGAAAATGGACATGGTAACTAGACCTATCTAAGAGGCTTCTTTGAGAATTAAATGAGGTCATTTAAATAAAACAGTTAAAACATAGAAAGTAAACATTCAATAAGTGTAGGGTGTTAAAATGAGCTATTTTGTAATTAAAACAGTCATCTGAGATAGGCATTATTATTGTGCACAGGCAGCTCACACAGATAGGAACTGGGAAAGCTGAGAGGCAAGCCCAGGTCTGTTTGGTTCAGAGCCTAGTCCCAAAGAGCTAAACAGCTATTACATTTTTTTAAGCTAGCATTTTCCAATTCTTCAAACAAACCCTGCCACAAATATCCCAGCCCTGTCATCGCTGTCCTAGCTCCGCTCCTGCACTTTCCACTCTCTCCCACTCATTGTTTTTTTCAAGAAACTTGTCAGGTTTAAATGAAGTTCCTACTTTTAGAACATATTATTGAATTCTGAGGTTCTCAACCACAGTGCCCGCTGTTAGGTGTGTCATAGATAGTTTAACTCATGATAGTAAAATAGTAGCATCAAGAACTAAAGTTTACAGATAACTTTTTAAACATAAATTATACCAGTTGCAAGATTATCCCTTAAACAACACCCTATTCACTCCATGACAAACTTCTACGCTCTTTTGAGAGGGAAGCAAATGATCCTCTGGGAATCTAGACAAACTACAGGCCTATGATCTGCACATGCCAGGGAGAGGGTCTTCCATGCCTTCTGTCATGATTGCTGGATTGAAAGATAGAGAATGGCTGAGCAAAGCCAACCCTCAGCTAAACCTCTATGGAGGGTCTCCTCCTAACTTACCTGAACAGGTAGGAAAAGCATTAATATACCTAGACTCATCAGCTGTCCTATGAGTTTAGGACCAAATGACATTTTCACCTTCTGTCATCTACATTGCTGCTTACTAAGTTCATTTATGATTTCAGCTCATTTTAGAAATACAACCTCCACCACCAAACAAGTTCCAGGTGGGGCTTTAACCCAGAAAATATGAGAGGAAATTTTCAGTAGCTGAATTACTAAAACAACTCTCTAAGAAGATTAATAAATCATATTTTGGTACACTTTCCAGAAGTCTACTTTTACCAGTTCAAGGCCAAAAGATACTTACTGAAAGCTCTGTATTCGTGAAAAGTTAACAAGCAACCCAGAAAATCAACCAAATTTTTAAATATTTTTGAATTGTGCAAAGGTAATAGAAATTCACATAATATGTAAGGATTTTGACCCCAACTTGAAACCCTCTGAAACACACTCCACTTGATTTAACCTCAAAAAATGCTGTTTTTGGGGGGCCTTTTTTTAATATATACTTCTGAAAAGCAAGTACCAAATATTGATACCAGTTTTCAAATAAAACCCAATCTAAGAATTACTAACAAATTTAGTAGTTTTAAAAATTGGCCATATTATAAAGTCTGTAACTAAGAATCATTTTGTCTCATGCATGTGGAGGGTAAAAAGAGTATTCTGGGCTGGTTTTTGATGTAGTCAATAAGCTCTGTTTTATGTCGGTATACATCAGTATTAAGAGAATGTTCAACTAAGTTGTTAAATTATTTCCACAGTAGAAGTTATAGAATCATTTAGAACATTAGAATTACAGACTAATTCAAAGCAAATACAAAAATATTTTTGTGACTGTTCTTCTTAATTTGTATATGTTGTCCTAGAACACTTTTTCAGAGGAAAGCCAGTATTCACAAACGAATCCCTTTTCAATGAAGATACATTAATGAGGGTGAGTATGAGGTTAAGCAGACAAAACACTAGTCTATGTAATGATGGGAAGCACCGCTTAGATGAAGGGTAGGGGCCACATGCGATCCACCGACTCCTGTGGCTCAAGGGAAATGAAGGTGGGCATTCCTGAACTATTGGTCAAATTCAAGGAAATACAGATGTTTTTAAGGAGGATATAAACAGGTTTAGGAAAAAGGTGGCTTTTTGCGAGTCGTAAAATAGAGTATTAAGTTCTTGGAATGTTGCAATAATTGCTAGGGTTCATATGGAGAATGATGTGTTTTCAAATATCAAGGAACAAAAAGTCCCTTTGTTTTATTCCACTCCCTGTGGAAACCCTTTCAGGCCCAGCCCCAGGACCACGCGCAGCATCAGATAAGTTGGGGTGCGGCTCCCCCATGGCCTCAGCAGGTGACCCGTCCACGCAGGACATTGACAGACATAGATCCTCAAGTGCAGACTTCCTTGCCCCTGAAAACAAAAAGAAAGGGTGACTTCACAAAATGATTTCACATCAGAAAGCCACACTTTGGCGACCCAAGTGAAAAAAATATTCATATTTTGTGTTGTTCCTAGTGTTCAGCCTTTTATCTCCTTAGAAGCAGTCTGATTCCCTTCAACAGGACTTCACCAACCTTTCTCCCCATCCCCGTCCCTGCCACCCAGGACCTGCCCCAGGCCCCCGCCCACTCTCTCCCATTCGGTGTCCACCTGCTGCTCCGCCTGCGGCCATCCATCCTCCGCACAGCCACAGAGTGGCCTCCCTACGGGGCGGCCTCTGGCCATCACCGCCTGCTGGTGCCCTGCGCCGGAGAACAGGCTCTCAGCAGAGCAGAGCACGCTCCCCGTGGCCTCCGCTACCCACCTGCACCTCCGATACTTGCCTCCATTCCAGCAATTCCAAACTGCTCGCAGTGTCCCGCCTTTCCCGGGCGCTGCTTTGCCATGCTGCCCCTTCCTCCTTCCTCCCTCCTTCCCTCGCATTCCTGCTGTCACCCCCTGCCCCCGGGTCACCTCCTCCAGGTGGCGGTGGGGCGTCCCTGGCTGGGAACCCGTGTCCTGGGCACATCGCATTCACTGCGCTTCCACATCGTGACTGTTTGTAAGCGCCTGCCTTCCCCAGTCAATGAACTTTCGGGGGATAAGAACAATGTCATGTACCAGTCCAACAAAACTAGAAGGGCTGAAAATGCCTAGCTAACCATTTCTTAAAAAATATTTTATTTGGCCAGAACCAAGGCACTGTACAGAGTTAAGTTCTTACGAAGAGGCATTTGCAAAGAAGACAGCTCGGTCCATAAACTAACAAGTTCAGGTGGTTTACATGTATGTCAGTATTTTTAAGTATTCTTTCATTTGGTCTAACTTCTTTTTTAAAGCATTTTTTCCATGTATCCAGTTTTGTTTGTAACATGTACTTTAATTTCCAGCTAAATTGCAAGAATGTACGTGGCCTGAAAAGAAACTAATTATCCAGGATGAGGACATTTGATAAATTTTCTTTTCATGTGAAACTTGTAAAACTACTAATGCTAAGAGATTTTCCCTTAAAATAAGGCTTTAAATAAGGCAAACTCAGTAAGTGGTTTACTCGTGGCTGCTTTTAAATACCTATTATTTGGTGCCACACTTTTGTGTGCCTTAAAAGATGTGGCCAAGCCATACTTTTCTATGAAAATAAAAGCAAATCCTACCTTCTCTCTCTCTGAATGCTGATCACTGCCTATAGCATAAGGTGTTAATTGTTTTTAATTTTTTTCCAATAGTTTCTATTCTAGGGGTTGAGCATCATATTGTTAGATACATTTTCATTATCATAATTAGGCTTTTGGAAGGATCATTTCCTGTTTTCCTCCCTTTTTATGTATGCAGCATAAATCTTTAGAAAAAATATTTCTCCCTATATTTGGGAATAATAGAGAAATCATTTATCAAAATTTATTGAAAGATTGTTTTCTAACACCCATAAAGACCAAACTTGAAATATTTGCAAGTTCATTGTCTTTAAATAATATATTGACAACATGCATATTCTTTTCATGTCTTTGTAAATTGCCCTGTTTCTCATTTCTCAGAGATTATCCACTGAGAACCCTGTAGACATGTCTATAAGACGTGCCAGTAAATTATTTTAGGCAACCACAATAACTACTTTCTTTGCTTAGTATTTTATACTTAGTATTTTTTCCAAAATATAAAATCACATATAGATTAACATATGCCAATATCAACTTTATAATTTGAGGTTCTCCTTCCTAATTAAAAGAGAACATAAATATGAGTTTAAAGTTTCCGTATGTCTTGCTCTTGACTTTTAAAAAGATAATCTTGGTTTTCCTGAGAAATAATTGTTGTAAGTGGTTAAAAAGTTATTTCTACTCATATAAAATGTAGATTTTCTTCTTTGCTTATAATTAACATTTCTGCAGATAAGTCTTCTAAAACATGGAGTGTTATTATTTGGTCTCTATGGATCTCTGACTTCCTACTCTGTTGTAAATCTCTTGATTGGGTAATACTGTGTCAAACATGATATTTCTTTCCCTTTTTCTTCCTCTACTCCATTAAGTTTATTGCATTTAAAAGTTGATTACAATGCTGTTGCATTAAATATAAAAGTTATTTACAGAGAAGATATTAGAGTTGGACATTTTATTATGTCCTCTCAATTCAGAAACTAAGAAGCACTCCACTGCCTACACAATAGTTCAGCCCATCTTTCAAGTTACATGGGACTTAATTCTTTCTTGGTGTCTTTGCTCCAAATAAACTGAATTAGTCAGTGTTGCTCCAGTGGTTTTGTTTTTTGCTACCTCTCAGCCTTTGCTCAGTCTGTTTCTTTCACATGATGTGCTGTTTCTAATCCAAATCCCATCCACTTCAGTTCCTTTAACCATGTAGGTGGTGACTTTCTTGATTCTTGCAACCTGGGGTGTCCTAAATGACTACATATTTGCTTTGACTTAGGTGGTTAAGTTGTGAGGACGCATATCCTGAATCATTAGAGTTCACTGCATGTCTATCAATCATCAGTGCAGTTAAACAGCAGAAGTCAAAGCTGAATATGTCTTCATATTGAATCCACTTACTATTTGTCAATGTTGGGTAAGGATAAATAGGACAGACATATTTTACCAAGATCTAGATGGTAGAATTGGCTGCACAGAGTAAAAGAAATACTAGTTGCTTCTCTGTGGAGCTTTGCATTTTCCTGAGTAAGAAAGTTGAAGTAGGCAGAGGCTGAAATGTTGACTTGACATACTTTTAATCGTCAACTATTCTTAAAACTATACCTGGAGGCTTTACTGTCAAAGTATTTTTTAGCTAAACACAGCCAATAAGATGTGTAAAATGTAAAACTTAATTTCTCCTCATGTAGGATTTTGTGGTCCCTTTAAAAAGTAAGATTTGGGAGGGCAGATTTTCAAAGCAATTATGAGTCTTAATTTTTAACATACAAAGGGCTGTCAGATTTTATACCTTAATTACTTTAGTTTGAGAGCTAATTTTATTGTTACAATGTTGACAGGCTCCAATTCCCTCGTATAAGTCAAAAATGTTATTTTTTTATACTGCTGTCTTACTTAAAAAAAAATGAGGATTTTTTTGTGTGTGTGCATGTGAAAAGTTAAACAAAAGAAAGACTAGCAGACTCTTAAAATGAGGTATTACATTGCACAAATTATTTTGCAGTGAGTATTTGAACAAATGTTTACTGCATAAAGAACTTGGCTAATTTACTTTGGATTTTGGTTTAATGAGGCAGCAGAAATGCTAAAGATTATAAAATTAAATTTGGTTAAAATGCCATTCAAAGTATAATTGTATTTTCTCTTTTTAGAATGAATTATGGAGTGGTTGCAAAAAGAAGCACCTTACTGGCCCCTGTAAATTTGGGTGTCATTATCTTTCCTTTTATTAAGGCAAAGCATTAAGATACTCTGAGGACACTGGAAAGGACGTTTCCTATACACGTTGAAAGATTCTGATAGATTTAATATTTTATAAAATACCTTGTTGTAATTGAAATTTAAAGATGTCTATTTAAAGGTGAGAATCAAAAAAGGTATATTCATTCATTCACTAGATGTTTAGTGGTGCTTTCTCTTTGCCAGACACTGTGGTAGAGACTCAGGATGGAGAGATGAGTTATAACTGTCCTTCCTCAGAGATTTGCAATATAGGGAGTGTAACTGAATAAACACAACAGAAATAATAAGCCTTATGTAGATGGGTATAGGATATAGTGGCAACACAAAGATAGTGACTTTACTTACCCATGGCCTTGAGGTGGATTTTGAGTATTATATATACTATAATATATTCATATATATATGCATATCTTTATAATTGCAAAAATCTGAGAACATAGTTGAATGTGTGTATATGCATGCATATTCATGTTTTTAATCAATGTATGAATATCAGGTCATAACCATTTGTTTTATATTCTTCCCATGTCCAAATCACTTCCTGATATTATCTTAAGTAAATCAGAAAGTATATCAGTACCATTAAGCAATAGATTCTTTATTTTAGTGAAGTCCTAATGTGGCACACTAAATTGGTGTCATAATGGCCTCAAAAGCATCAAGGCGCCTTCCTAAAATATCTAAATTAAACCAAGGTATAACTTAACTAAAAAGGAAAATGTGTCTATTGCAAATGTTTATAAAAAGAAAAGTACAGAATAGTTTTTCTATAGTAATCCACACCATTAGTGATTATAGTCATCTTTATCTGTTCCTCCCTTGTCAAAAGAACAATACTTGAAACCACACATAGTAATTTTCTATGCTCATTCATATTCATAAACATGAAGACACCCACATCAACATAATCATTCTACCTGTATTACATTGAAGAAACTTTCAGGGAAAATTTGTTAACTTAATTGCTTCTTGGTTTCCCTGTAGGGACAGGGATGTCTAGCTAACATGGTCATACAAGCTATGAGTGTGTGTGCATGTGTGTGTACCCATTCAGACATATGACTGACAAGAGTGTGCAGTCGGAATGGCAGTTAGCCTACCGCATAAATGGCTTTTAGATTTGTATGCATACTCCCAAAGACACCTGGCTTTTTAAAAGTGTTGTCCATTTCCAGTACTAAATGTGAAATTTTGAATTTCATATGTTATCTATCTCAGTAGGGAACCAGTGTTGATACTTTTTGAAATATCAAGGCAGAGAGCCCTAATTAAATTAATATAAATTAGTTTGTATTGATAATACATTCTTCCTTCACCTGTAGACTTTATCCAGCTTTGATTATGTGTATGGTGTGTGTCTTTATTTCAGAATTCTTTAAAAATGATATTATTATACTGTATGTTGGATTTAGTAGGAAATAAAGTTATTTGTCAGTTGAAATGTATAACATTGAAAACAATCCAAAAATCACCCTTGAGATAAATGTTAGCAAACATAAAATGCTGAAGAATGTTCAGTTTATTCCATGACCCTTGAATATCCTGCAATTTAAATTATACATTAACCTGATAATAGTTCATTTAGAACAGAACAGAAACTAGATACCAATTATAGTTTTTATATGTACATGTTTAATCATTCAGCAGCCACAGAACTTCTTAATAAAATCCAAATCAAAAGATTTTTTCCTCCCCAGCTATCCAGAGCAAGTGGACAAGTGTGGAGGGGCCGCAGCTGATGGTCAGGAATTTACTCAGTCAGCACGGTCAAGAGTCTGACCCTGGCGTCGCCTTTTACCCAAAATCAGCTCCAAAACTTGTTTTTCCTCGTGTAAGAGTCAGACCTTCCCCTCCATTTCTCTTCTGTCAGCTCTCAAGCTGTGGTCCCCACCCTTGGTTAGTCTCATTATCTGCTGTTAAACTGCTCACCTACCACTTGAGGCCACTTTTGAGGAAACCACATTACCTCTTCAAATTCCAGCCACAGTTTTTAAGAAACCCAAGTCCTGCTTAGCTACACCTGTTATTTTTTCCTCCATTAACATCCCATCACATTCCAAAGTAACTGCCTTCTGTAAGCTCCTAAAGAATTCTCTTCCCCCTTTATTTCTCTGGCTTCTCTCAAACTCACTTCTCCCAATTCTACTTTGAGCCTTTGCAAATATATTCTCCATGACACATGAAATGGACTTTCCTCTTTCTTTCCCATTCCAGTCTTCAGAGCCCATGCCAAGACATGCCATCCAGAGACTTCCCCCACACTGCCCATGACTCAGGATATGCTCTGTAAATCGCCAAAATGTTTATTAGCCCTACAAGACATTGAGGACTCAGTGGTCCCTTTAAAAAGTCCCTTTAAACAGTGTTCCCTGTTGTACTCTGATGATACTGTCTCTGTTTCATGGACTCAGCTTTTTAGTAGCAGGATCTGTGTCTTCTCTTAATCTCTAGTAAAAACAAAAAGACAAATCAGGTAGCCAGTAAATATTTATTGAGTAGATTACAAAGGTCTTTATGAAATTTAACTCAGTGGTTTTCAGTTGAGCGGTTTTGGACCCCAGGGGACATTTGGCAATGTCTGGAGACATTTTGGGGTGTCACAGTTGGAAAGGAGCTCCTACTAGCACCTAATGAACAAAGCCAGAGATGCTACTAGCCACTCCACAATACACAGCACATCCCCCCAACAAAGAGCTATCCCAACCCCTCAAATGTCAATAGTGCTGAAGATAAGAAATCCTGTTTAAATAGATGCTCATTTGACTGTAAATAATCAAGAATCTTACAGATTTGCCCAAAAGAAAGAATCTCTAGGGATTCAGCCATGGGACACAATTATATACACTTCTCCTCTTTCTTCCCACTATTTATGGAAGATGGAAGAGATGCTCCAGAGATTGGCAGAAGTGATTAGAAAACTTAGTTTTTTAGATCCCCACATGGCTACCACAAAGTAAAATAAAAAAGATAAACTGAGTACATTGTTTTTATCAAAACATAGTAAGGACCGCCTTGATCCTTTGATAGCAGCTTTCTTCTTCCTAAATTTACTTTAATCTGTGCTATTCAGCAGTTTTTACCCTTTTTCATATTACCTCCTGTGATAAGTTTATTTTGTTTTTGTCAATGTATTTTCTGATATTTAACTTTTAATTACTACTAAATGGCAAAGCATTCATAAATTTTTTTCAATTATTGCACATATTAACACATTTCATATGTATTAAGAAATTTAGGTAGAATTTGGGGGGAAAATTTTTGAAATTTAAAAGGGAAAATTCTTTTAGATGTTCTTAAAGACATGAGTTCTTAAAAACTACCCTATTGCAAAGAAAAAACAAATTTACATTTGAGCTTATGAAACAAATACTTTTTTAAAAATTCTCCTCTAGATGGAGGATTAAGTCAAAATAACAATAAGTATAGTTCCTCTTTCAGCTCATATACTTTTCAATAAGTAATCAGGTTCCTACCAGGATATTTTTGAGAAAGAACACAGCTCTCTAAGAAATTGTAAATATTTCATATGTAGTTTTTATTCAATTACACCCTATTTTTGATAAATTCCAAAGTAATATGTTATCTAAATATTATTTTGATCAGTTTTCCTTCCTCTTAAGATTCTCTAAAAATTAGAGGCATAAAGAAAATTCCTTGGTTTGGAGTAGGAGTCATTCTAAATGTGTGCTTTTACTGCCTTGTTTTTAGACCTTTATTTCAATCCATACAAAACATCCAAGTAATTTAGTCCTGGAATCCCATTCATTGGTGAACTGAAAGACCATCCAAGTAAATAATTATCTGGGATTACAATTGGTCATTGGAAAGGAAATATTTCTAGAAATAAAAATATGATTACTCTCTTTCTCCTTTAATTTTTAAGAATACTCTGATGGCAGTTTTATGGCCCCTAACAGAGATTTGGCCCAGAAAAATCATCTTTAAACTGAGGGTGCACCCTTGCTAAATCAAAATGAACTGTGAAATAGCTGCAAATGCCACAACTTCTCTTCATGTTCTGCAAATTGTTTCAAGACATCTTCTATAAACTTTCACTAATTTTGTTTTTATTGTCTTATTCATTCATTTAGCAAATATTTACTAAAAACAACTGTGGACCAACCGCTGTCTTAAGTGCCCATTCACTGGTGAGCACAGCAGACCTTCTCCTGTTTGACAGAGATTACGTACTGACAGGGCAAACAGATAGGAATAAAATAACCTTACAAATAAACACACTCGTTTATTCACTCAAAATCTGTGTACCCAGTGCCTCCTGTGTTCTGGGCCTATTCTGCACTTGGAGGATACAGTACCCAAACCTAGGAAGCTTACACTCAGGCAGGCAAATAAGACAGTATGAAAATAAAAATAAATAAATAGATATCATCATGGCAGGTGGTCCAATGAAAAAATAAAGCTATTTAAGGATATAGAATGTTTTGGGGGTTGAGGTAATATGTTTGGAGACACAGTGGGCAGGGATGGCCTCTCCAAGAGACACTGGAACAGACACCCGAATAAAGAGAGGGAATGAGTCGGCAGGAAGTGCCCAGCCTATTAGAGGATCAGCAGGAGGCCTGGGAGGGGTGAGGCAGGGACAGAGGAGGGCCCAGAGAGACAGGAAGGGGCCGGATCTTTGACTGGCCAACAGCTTTGGCGATGACAACCGTGGAAAGTGCTTTATAACAACTACGAAGTGTTAAATAAACCGTTGAATGGTGGCCTGACTTTCCTTGGAGAGCTAGGAGAGACTTCTGTGGAGGGCTGAATTGTGTGCCCCCCAAATTCATGAGCTGAAGCTTTAACCCTCAATGTGACTATGTTTGGAGACAGGGTCTTTAAATAGGTAATTCAAGTTAAATGAAGTTGGAAGGGTGGAGCCCTAATGCAACAGAACTGGCATCCTTGTAATAGGAAGAGACACCAGGGATTCGTGCCACAGAGGAAAAGCCATGTGGGGATTCAGGGAGAAAGTGGCCAGCCATTTGCGAGCCGGACAGAGAGGCCTCAGGAGAAACCAATCCTGTAACACTCTGATTTGGACATCCAGCCTCCAATAAATTCCTATTGTTTATGCCACCTAGCCAGCAGTGTTTGGTTAGGGAAACAATAGCAGACTTACCTAGTGTCCCTGAAGAGGTGGCCTTTCAGCTGATAACAATGAGTAGGAGTTGATCACTTGAAGGGAAGCATAAAGGAAGAGGATGTGCCAAGGCTGTACATGTGGAAAGCACGTAGTGTGTTTGAGGATCTGAAAGAAAGCCAGTTGGCCTACGCTCTGAGAGGGAAGACCAGAGGGCTACCTGGAGAGATGGAAGGGGCTGAGGGAAGCCAGGTCGTCCACAGTGTGGCAGGCTCTGTGAACGACTTTGGCCTTTTTCTGAAAGGGGCTGACGTGACCAAATCTGCATTTTTCATGGCATCTAGCTCTGAGAAACTATGGGGAACGAGGGGGTGTGGGGAGACTTTCTCCAAAGGCCCCAGAGAGCCTGGATGGGGTAGGGATGTGGCAGTGAAGATGGGCGGGTGAAGTGATGGTGGATGAAACTGACAGGCAAGGGTGACCCCCCACATTTCTGGGTTCTGCAGATGGAAGGAAGTTGATACCACTCTTGAGTTGGGGAACCCTGAACTCATCACTTTACCTCCAATCCTGACCTGTCCATTTTGGACATGCTGAATTTGGTGAATGAGTCAGTGAATAAATCTAAAGCTCAGAGAACAGAAGCTAGAGATAGAAACTTGGGAATCAGCAGCATGTGTGCAGTAATTGAAATCTGCTATAGTTTTGGTTGTCTATAGACAGTGAATTTATTTGCTTTTTCACTGATGTTTCCTGGGAGCATGGAACTGTGCTGACATATGGGAGGTGCTCAGTGCGTATTTGTTGATGAATGAATGAACGAATGAATGAATGGTTACCTAGGAAAGAGTATAAGGAAGAGAAACAGATCTAAAAAGAAACCTTGAATGGCAACATTTATAGACTAGATGGAACGTAAAGAGAGAGAGCAAAGAAACAGAGAGGAAGAGAGGTTCCGAAAGCCAGGGAAAGAGATGGTTTCAAGAAGGAAAGAGAGGCCACCCTCTGGGGTGAGTGGCACACAGCAGCATTTGCTAGCACACGAATGAGCATTTCTGAATCCTAACAGCGAGATGGGCTCTAAAATACTTGAATGTATTTATCCCTGTTGTCGGACTTTGAATCAAAGCATACTGGATTTATTATGTGTAAGATTAACCTCGGATAATAATCTCTTGGAATCAACTTTGAAAGCACGTCTCTGATAACATTTCCAGCATGTGTGTATCTGTAATTACATCACTTTTTGCATTGAATTACGATCATTACAACAGTTGCAAACAAAATGTATTCAAGCAATAGAACACCAGCAGCTTTTCTTGACAAGGTCACTTGGAATCCCCTCCCTGGATGGAAGCTCCACCACTTTCTGCCCTGCTGCCTCCCCACCTTTTATTTCACGCTGTGCTTCTCTACGCTCTGCATAACAAAGACTGTCTTAGTGACAGGCAGAGCCATGTGATGAGTCTAAATTAAGATTTGAGTGAGCGATAAAAAAAAATTTTTATTTCACCACCAATATACCTTCTAAAAAAGAAAAGGTAGACTGATAAAAAAATTTTAATGGTATTTCAATAAAGATTGTAATTCGTTTCCAAGGTTGTGAGGGGAATTTGTCTAGTCCTAGTTGATTCTGACCCCCTAGGGACCAAGCCTGATGCTGGGAGCATGGTTTTCTTACAGCTTGATTGGGATCGCAGCTCTCATCTTTCAGAGCAAGGACATCCCGCAGAAAACCCTGCCTCTCCATCTCATCTGAATGGCCTCTTCCTTGAGGTCGATAATCCACTTGACTTCTACATGCTGTCATCTGCAGTGGAAAGAATAAGGAGAAACCTTGTTAGTTAGTTCTTGGTTTAAATCTCAACCAAAGACTGAGATTTAGACTGTAAATAGTTTAAGGAATACTTCTCCCTCTCCCTCCTGTTTTATTTTTCTTCAACACACTTGTTCCACGTGAAATGTTGTACTGTATTTGGTCCTGGTCACTCCTGCCTTGGGAGATAATCTGCATGAGAACAGAGTTTGTTGTGTCTCCACACCTAAAACTATGCCTGACATACTAGAGGTGCTCAGTAATATTTACAGAACAAATAAATGAATAGATGCTTAATGTCTGATGGTGGGAGGTAGATATAAAAGTGTTGGTTGAGCTTGTAATTTAGTATGAAAGGCAGTTCCTGACATCAAGTCACAAATGTGAAACCCTGGCAAACGTTTTGGCTTGCTAACGTTTCTAGCTGATTTCTCCTAAGCTCCAGCCCCACACTGGATGTTTCCACATGAAGGTCCAGAAGACACTTTGAACTCAAGGTATCCCAAACAACCCTCCTTTATTGCCTACCCCACACCTCCTCCTCTCAAAGCCTTTCTTATCTTCTAGAAAAGCATCACTATCTACCTGCTCGTTTGCATCATAAAATGCCTCTCTCTCCTTCAGATATCCAGCCAGTCACCAAAGTATATTAATTCTGCCTTAACAGTGTCCTTTGAATCCACCTTGCAAACCCCTCAGCCCTGTCCTGGTTCATAAGATAACCCCCTTTCTCCAACAGTTGCAGGAGCCTCAAGGACTTCTGGTGCCTCTGGTCTATCTCCTGTCCATGTTTATTCCAGATTAGCAACTGAGACCTGTAAAATGAAATAACAGTTAATTGGTGGGAATATTAATTAATAAAGAAGTATTAGTTAAGTTTCTTTATGTGTCTGTCCTAGGCTCAAGGAATACTCTAAACCCATGTGGGATTTTTATGTCTGATAGAAGGATGTAAAGACTAGATATGCTCATGCCACTGTCCTCAGAAATGTTCAAAGGTTTCTCATTTACAGAAAATAAAACTTCATCCCTTAAAAACATTCCCAAACTCTCCCGGCTTTACAGATTCATCCCAGACCATTCCCCTGACCCTGAACACAAACACTCCGCGTAGCTCCGGTGTTGTTACCAGAGACAGTGTGCACTCTCCCCTTGGGCTGTGATTTTCGTTTCATTCCTCTACCCAGAATGAATTCCTCTTTCCCCTTACACAGGCCACGAAATCCCATTCATTCCCAGGCGCCCAACTCAAATGTCAGCTCACCTGCGAACGCTTGCCTCCACCTGTGGGCAGAACGAAGCCTTGTCTGTTTGCTCGCAGACTGCGCTAGTTCCTCTGCGAGGGCACTCCCATCAGCTGGGAGAGATTCTGAGCGCCGTAGAGACACACACTTCTGCTGAGTCCACTTTTTCAAGGCCTCTCGTTACCAAGTCTTCATTTCTACCCAATTGCCTACTTGAGATTTCAAGGTCCTATCAAATAATGTATTTCTAAGGCGTTTCTAGGCTCCCTCCACTGTGCTCGGTGCCCTGCTCGCCGTGGTCGCGCGATGCTGCAGTGACTGCTGTTCTTTCTCTAAAGCGCTCTGTCTCAACACTGTAACAATGACGGGCTTTTCCAACAGCTCATTTGGTAGGAAGACTCACACTGGAGTTCAGAGTTCGGAACAGAAATGGATCCTACACTAAATGGAAAAAGAGCCTCATTGAGCACCTATGCAATATGGGCAAAACACTTTCCCTTCTTCCGCTGGTGTAGCTGAGGGGCAGTTGGTTGCATGCTTTAAAAGGTTGTGTGTTTACAAAAGGACATTAAAATCTCTTTTTATCATAAATATGGAGAGTGCTAGCCTCCAGTATTGTTGGATAGCTGCTCTGCTTTTGCTAATGACCATCAGATTCAGAGCTTAATTGTCGACCAATATGTGTCAGAACTCCTTCATATACTGGCTAATTTCCGTCAGTTTCTAAATGGTAACTGCTAATGTCAAGGCAGTTCAAAAATAGCAAAAACTTGATTTCCCCTTCCTATCCTGAGGATCATATGCATGGGCACCAGGGAGTCTGGGCAGTAAATCTGATGGATTTTTGCCATCATATTTAGAATAAACAAATTAATGCTAGGAACAGTTTTCTAAACAGGAGATAATGAAGGAAATGGGCAAACAAAAATAAATGTTACAAAGAGGAAAAATACAGTCTTGGCAAGAACATTAATTGCCTTTATAAATGAGATGGAACTTTTTAAATGTAGGCAAGAGTTTTAAAATTAAACAATTTGGCTAAATAACACAGTATTTGTTCCTATCATTAAATTGTCTTTTTATTGGGGCCAAATTGATGTTTTAAATATGTTTCATGACAAAAGATGCATTGCCAAATTACTGGTAATGAGAGGCCTTGAAAAAGTGGATCAGCTCCTGTCCCTGTACCTAGTGGTGAGGTCGTTGAAGAGCACGCAGAATGGCCCAGTCTGGGTGTGTTCGCCGTGCAGCCGTGTCTCATCCACAGTCCCAAGTCTCCAGGCCAGATCCCTCGGGTCTCTGACCTTCACCTTGCAAACTTCAGCTGTTAATCAAGTTACAGTATTGCATGCTGCAGGCTCTCAATAAATGTTTGCTCTCTCATTATTACAAAGGTGTTCTTGGTATACAGAGGTTCAGACCACATCCTGAAGCATTCAGAATGAAAAGAGGAGTGAGCAAAAGAAGCCAATTCTAAATTTCGCTGGATTCAGCTCCTGCTTTTAGTAATAGTGAGCCTCTTGGGTCCATCACTAAAGAGGATGGACCCTCCTCCAGGCTGAGGCTGTGTGCCGACTTGATAACATGTAATTTACTTTGTTGTTGCTTTTTTTTAAATGAAAATTGTATATATTTGTGCTCACTCTGTCAGCACATATACTCAAACTGGAATGATACAGAAAAGATTAGTATGGGCCCTGTGCAGGGATGGCATGTAACTCATGACACATTACCTATATTTATAGGGAATATAATTAATAATATATAACAACTTCATATGGTGGCAGATGGTAGCTAGATTTGTCATGCTGATCACTTCATAATGTAAATAAATGTTGAATCACTGTGCACACCTGAAACTAACATAATATTGTATGTTAGTTATAATTCGGTTAAAAAAAGCTCTCACAAACAATACGAGTTCCATAAGAGTTGCCTTCATTAATATTTTGTGGATCAGTTATAATAAAGTTGAAACAAATAATTTGAGAGTAAAATACCTAACTTATTCCTCTCAAATAATCTACATAAAATATAATATTGCTAAATAAATTCTGTTTTTAATTTAAAACATATATACTTAAGGTGTATAACACATTGTTTTGGTATTCAGATACATGGTGAGATGCCTATTACAGTCAAGCTAACTAACATATCCTTCTCTTCACAGTTACCTTTTGTGTGTGTGTGTGGTGAAAGCACAGGAGATACAGTCTTTTAGCAAATTTCCAGTATACAATAGGTTAGTTACTGTGTACAATTACTGTATACAGTTACTGTATACAATACTGTAACTGCCTACTTTGGCATATAGGCAAATCTAAATTTTAAAAAAAGGAAATCAATTATAAGTTGACATTTATATGATACTTTTAAAATAATACAGTTGACCTTTGAATGACACAGGTTTGAACTGTGTGGGTCCACTTATATGCAGGCATTTTTCAGTAAATATATAGGAAAACATTTTGGAGATTTGTGACAATTTGAACATTTTCTTTTCTTTAGCTTACTTTAATTGTGAGAATACAGTGTATAATACATACACAAAATATGTGCTAATCAACTGTTTATGCTGTTGGTAAGGTTTCTGGTCAACAGTCTATAGTAGTTTAGTGTCTGGGAGGTCAAAACTGAAATGTGGATTTTTGACGGTGCATGGGGTCGTTGCCCCAAACTCTGTGCTGTTGAAGGGTCCACTGTACTTGGTTTTGGCAGTGATATTTTAATGATGTAGATAATACTCTAATGCTGTGAAATTCTAATGATATTCTCATATGGAGTTCTTAAAAAGGATTATTATTTCACAATATCTGAATATTCTAGTATTGTCTCAATTTTTCATTTCTTGAGAAATCTTGTATCTAAAAAAATAACTTTCACCATGACATATATCAGAATTGAAAAGTGCGTGATTAATGTTTATGGTGTAATTACGTTTATATTTTTACATGTAAAATCATGAAAATATATTTGAGATCATAAATGGGCACATATTTCAAGGCATTAAGAACTCTTGTATAGCTTATTAAGGATGAACTACGATGAGAGAAATTCTTTGCCTTGTAACACTAGAGTCCACATCCAGAAACATGACATTTAGGTGTATCATAGATAGAATGATGCAGTGGGTTTATGATTTTTTTTAAGTTTTGAAAAATAGATACTTTCACATAGAAAGTATGTCATAAGATTTATAACAGATTAAAAAACTGATAAGCTCATTTGAATCTCACACATTTTAGTTCTCAAACTTAAAACGTTTTTTGTGCTCTTAAACTTTCCAAATCCTTTCTGGTCTTTTATTTAATGCAAATATTTTTATATCATATTTCACATATTTAAAGAAAATACATTATCATATTTATAACTTTTAACAATAATTTTATGAATGTCACCTAAAAATGAAATGTCTATTCTGAAGAACTTCAAATTGATATTAAAACATCAAGAAGTATTAATATCTAGGATTCAATATAAACAAATAGAGAACAAGCTACATCTGTCTGTTGGGAAGAAAGACCTAAAACTTGAAAGTGATATAAAGAATTGGTCATGGAAAATAAAAATCCTAAATTGAATTTAAAAACCAGATCATATCAAACATAGGTCAAGTCTTCCTTCCCCATAGACCTTCTAGGGAACATAGTTCTGATTACATCTCAAATCTTAATATATTTATTGGCTGTGGATTATATTAGCTCTACTATTAAAATTACGTTTCACTTCTAAATATGTAATTTTGAAAGGTCTACAGCAATGTCCTATGTGTGATTTCTCTAGGGAAAAAACAATGTAATAATAATAATAATATGGTGATGAAATAAAATTATTCTTCTAGGAATGCATCTTCAAAGGGTAAATATAAAATACTGAGGCTCAAGAAACCACATTTCAACAATACAATGGGAGTTGATCTGAACAATATATACCATAATAAACTTTCCACTTAATGCTACTGTTATTATTTAGAATTATTTTAGAGCTCTTCTTCTGCATTTGCCTTTGTAACCAAGTTATGAACCACATAAAAAATTCTGAATATGTTATAGTTTCATATTGTCCTTAACCTAAATGTCATTGCCTACCCTGATTATTTATATTATTTATCGTAAGGACAGCCACATGACCTTTTTACAGTCTCCCAAAATAAAATTCACCTTTGAGTTTATTTAAAAGAATGGGACATAGTTCCAAAACAAATTAAAAAGTGATGTTGAAGCACTTAACTGGTTATTCATGACAATAATGTAAAACCTCACAAAGCAACAGTTTTATAAAGTAAATCAATTATTTGGATGTATAAGATATGATATGTGCAGTCATATCATATGTTTTTATCCATTTTTTACTTATAAAGGAACTACCAAAATAGCATGAAAAACTTCTTAGCAATAAGGAGGCATTTAAAATTTTTATCTTTTTGTTTGAAGGTTTTTTGCTTAGTTGAATTATTTATTTGGATTTTGCAATAGAAAAAGCACTGGGTGAAACTCGGCTTTAGAGGCTTCTCCACAGTCTTCAGTTGCTAATCGCAACAGAATCTTTACTTCCTACAAATTAATCCTGAGCATTATGTTTTGTAAAGGTGGGGTCTATGCCACAAGGTTAAATTTACTTTCATAGTTTTATGACATGAATAAGACCATGACTGTTTGCCATAAAGCTGTCATGGTACCAGTATATGGTAGTGTTCAATTTCTGTCTGTTGAATGGATGTCGAATGGCAGGCGTGCACACACCTTGTCATATTTAGGGTCCCTGAAATTTGAGAGACGTATTCAACTTTGATGAGACAAGAAATAAATTTGTGTTAGCGAAGCAGTCTTAGGGAAGAGGTAGTGGGGATGCTTGCTCATGACACATACCGGCATCTTGCTCCACTGAGCCAGGGTTTCCCCAGGGCCTTCTCAAAGCAGCAATTTAAATTAATTTATGCATTCAATCCACACAATGTTTATTAAGCACATACTACATGCCAAAAGTGTTCTAGGGACAGGATGATAGCTATCAACAAAACAGGGCTCCCATGGAGTTCGTATGCTAGTGGCGGGAATGATAATTCTCCAAGACATTGTTTATTTGTGAGCACTGTTTCTGATTACTGACAAAAATGTGAGTAATAATCCCAGGGTAGCGGGATCTCCTGGTATCACTTGGTGAGCTTCATAAATTGTATTGCAGGAGGGCATGCTGGTTATCCAGTTTGAGCAAATGTAGGCGATTCGGAGGCCTAACCCCTCGCATTCTTTCCCTGATGCCACAGTGGTCTGCTTAAGAGGAATGGCCCACCAACCGTGTACTTCCCAGGGGCTTCCAAATAATATGTTAGTTGGGAGAATGGTCTTGGATGACATATGCTTTTAGAAAATAACATATGTGAAGTATCAGCTTAGGAACAATTATTGCTGGTACAATCTTTAATATAGGCTACAGGCTTTGAGACTCTTTATCTGAGCATTAGCCACCTATTTAAAGGGTGATGGATGAAGCGTCGCCTCGTTAATTTCAAGTCCCTGTCCATGAGGCTGCCTCCAGGTATTTTCACATCCCTTTAAGCTACAGAAATATGTATATAAAAGCTGGGTGAATAGTTTATGTATTCACGAATAAGTTTTCCTAAAAGCATGAAAAATATTCCTAGCACAAAGGAGGCATTTGAAAAATTCCTTCATTTTGTAAAGGCCACTTGTTTAGTACTCATTCACTCAGCGTTTGCATACAGTAGTTCAACTGCAGCCGGAGTCCTGCCTGGGAGTCTTTCCCAGCATGACCTTGCATGACTCTCTCCCAGCCAAACATCCTTGCCCATCATCAGCTAGAAATCTTCAGAGGGCGAGGTTTCTGTTTCCGGTGCGCACCCCTTGCACCCCCACCACAGCCGCCCCAAGCACCCATCGTGCTTGGTGCATGGAGCCCCACAAGTTTTTACAAGCTGGTTTTGGCAAAAGCCATGAAGATCCCTCTTCTTGCATTATATTGTTAAAAATTTCCCTTGGGTGGCTTTCCTCAGAAACAGTTACCCTGGCAGCCAACATTTTTTTTTTCTAAATTCCTTTTGATTTCCATGATCTTATAAAAGAGTTCCTCCGAACTCATCTCTAAGAGGGTTTGAATAGTTAATCATGTTACAAACATAGGCCTCCTCCTCGCTGGTCGGCCTGCTCTGCTTGCCGGTTTTCCATCGGCAGTTGGTGGCATGAAGCAGCAGCTGCCTTATCTCTGTCTTGCCTTTTACTTGAAGATTCAGGAAGGAGCTCCGCCAGGTCCGAGACTCTTCCCTTCTGCTCCTTCTTATGGTCTTATTTAAAATCTTTTCACACATTTGGGGGGTACCCAGAAAAGGAAGGACCCAAAAAAGAAAAAAAAGAGTTACTACCCACTCCCCAATATGAGTCCTATTTTAGGCTTGTTTTTGTAAGTACTGACAATACTTTATCAGTTGCTCTTTTTGTATTGAAATGTAAAAATACCCTAGCTTTGTTTTCTAAAAATAACTCCTAAGAAATAGTTCAGACAGGGATGTAAAATTAAGTCAATGGGAATAAAAAGATACTACTGGGATCAGAGGCAGGGGTATTCCATCAGCATTCCTTCATTCATTCAAAGACTATTTATTGAGCATCTACTATATGTTAGGCTCTGTGGGGCATGTAGAGATTAACAAATCATAATTGATTCCCTTAAAACATGGGGTCTAAGTGGAAAAATGGGAATATTGCCCTGAACCAGCAGGCGTCTGGATTCCCACTCAGACTTTTAGATCCATACTATGCGAGGTTATTTTTAATTCACTCTGAAAAGTATTTTGAAAGACAAAGATAGTCTCCCTTCTCCAGAGATGAAGCGCTTTGAGGAAGACAGAGCAGAGACCTCTCCAGAAATTAGGCGTCCCTCACCATTCCACTCAACCTGCTACTTCCAAAAGTAACCCCACTTAGAAACCCCTCCTATCAGGGGCTCTGCCAAGGGTGCCCCAGATTTCTTAATGATAAAGAGGCAGGAAGAAATATTTTAATAAATTAATTTATATTTTAATTACTTAATCTCACACCAGTGAGAGGAGGTAGATACTTTACCAGGAAAAATCTTGGGTACTGGACCCCCAAGCCAAGTCAGGATTCAAAAGCCAATTCAGTATTACTTCAAAGCTGTGTGCACTTTTAAAGTTGTGACTTTGTGGCCTCCTGCTTCGAGGTCCTTCTCTGTGAGGGTGGCATCCTCTTGGCAGTGCTGGGCCAGTGGGCCCTCGATAGGTTCCCCTTCTGTCTCTCTGGCTGCTATTCCCCTGCTTCCCCAAACAATTCCCCAGGGACTGGACAGCATGCGCTGTCAGCAATGTCTCTGGTGCCCTCCAGGGCAGGCAGCAGTTCTCTAGAACTTTCCTCAACTACTGACACCCTCACCTTCAGCCCTCCTGGTTTTGTGCAAAGAGCCAGTCCATCACCATTGTTCCAGGCTACTGAAGGATTTGGCAGGAACCTCGCATGCCTCTTCCTCCTATCCTTCTTATGCCTGGTACATAAACCAAAGTCTGGTGGTGACGCAGTAAATGTTGAGCCAGTATTAGAAACCTGATCCAAAGCCACGTATTTGTGTGGTACCCAAGGCAGTGCCTGTCGTCACCCCACCACGTGCCCTCTGCAGGGGCCTTTGTCCCATATACTCAGGCTTGTGCTTTGGGCCATGGTGTCAGCTTCTGTACTTGCCGTTTTCTCCATTGCTGTTTCCTGCCCATTGGACATGTGCACAGCAGAAGGTTTGCTGTTTGACTCAGGGTGAAGTATATGGTTTTTCACACTGCATCTAAGGTGCGAGATAACAAGACCCCCAGGGAAGGACTCCCCTGCAGTCACGTACATTTCTGAACCTGCAAGACAAATGGTCACCTGCCCTGAGCTCCCACCTACTCCCCGGCTCTTGGCTGTCACGTCCCTTGTGTTGCCACATCCTGGGGATAACGAGTGGTGACAGATGTTTCTCTTCCCCTTTGTTCCCAAAGATCCTAGGCAAGGTTTGAGCATGTAATTTCTTCAGTCTCTTTCTTATTTAGCCATTTTTTCAGCCAAGGAGGTTTCTGCTACTATAAATTCTTCTTCGAGGAAACAATGATCAAATCGCTGTGAAGTGATATGGGATGTTTGATGTGAATTATAATTGCTATAATCATAAAACTCCTGGAAACGTAAAACAGTGAAGGATCTTAGAGATGTTTTTGTTTGGTCCTCTTATTTTCATATTGGGAAAATGTAGGCCATGCAGACGAAGGGACTGGTCCAAGGTCCCAGAGATAGTGGGCCCAGAGCCAGGATGAAACACCAAACTCTGGTTCTCAGTTCACTACTTCTCCATCTCTCAACTTTTACTTCTTCCCCTCCCGGAAAAGAATCAGGTATCTCTGCTAAGTGATTGTAGGTTCCACATTTAAGCATATGAGCAGTTAATCTCCTGTGAGTGAGCATCTTGCATAGGGCAAAATGGCAAAGTAGGACGTATATGAATTAGAAGCCAGACAATGACCAAATGCTGTTATTTTCTAGCTGTGTGATATTGGACTAGCTACTTAATCCCTCCACACTTCTGTTTTCCCAACCATCACCATAGTAACCATGGAGGGAGGAGTGAATGAAGTAGTACCATGTGGTGCTCTGAGCAGCGCCGGGCCCGTAGGAATATCAAACAAGCGAGATGCCCAATTCTCAGGTGTCATCTTCTCCTTTATCAGAATCAGCTTTTCTCCCCTTATACGTAGAAGAGTATCTTTTTGTTTTTTGATAAATACAAACATATAAGTGTGTAAATAGGGTAAAAAATGTGCATTTGATTTTCATGGTTTGTTTGTTTAATCCTGATCTGGTTCCCTGCGTGGGGTGGGGCAGGACTGAGTGTATATTTATGAGGGCATTTGAGTATCATCGACCACCATTTCTCAAAGCATGATCTAATATCTCCTCCATCAGAAACTCTGTAGGGATTTTTTTAAAAAGGAAGATTCCTGGACTCCACCACAGACCCAGTGAATAAGAATCTCTAGCAATGAAAGGACCCAGAAATCTCCATTTTATGACAAACTCAAATGTGATTTTTATACACTCTAATTTTTGGAGAACCACCACTCTAGGTGAATCATCCTAAATGCCAGATTATTCAACCTAAAATATTACTTTAATCACACTATTTCCTTGTTTAAATAACCTTTAGTAGTTCTTACTAATCTCTAATTGGCAAGGAGGGTCACCCTCTGTTGGGTCGTGTGAACTTGCCTGTCGAGTCTTGTACAGGCTACAAGACTATAAAATGTACCCCAAAGATGTCCACATCCTAATATCCAGAACCTGCTAATAGGGTACCTTATGTGACAAAGGGACTTGGCAGAGGTGCTTCAATTAAGGAGAGATGATGGTGGCTATCCGGGTGGGCTGGGTAATCCAGGGGGCTTCATGGATCAGTTAGTGAGACAGAAGCCAGAGTGGTAAAAGGTAGGCGTCCTGAGCCGGGGAAGGCACACAGCTTCCAGGGGCTGGAAAGGGCACAGAAACAAGCCCTCCCCTCACCGCCTCTGGAAGCACCCAGCCCTTCTGACATCTTGGCTTTAGAAGGGACTGATTTTGGACTCCTGACCTCCAGAATTATAAAATACTAGATTTGTGCTGTTTTAAGCCAAAAAGTTTGGGATGAATTGTTACAGGAGCAATAGAAAACTAATACCTTCAGAATAAAACAGCAGCAGACTCACAGAACCCAAGAACGGACTAACAGTTACCAAAGGGAAAGGGACTGGGGAAGAGGAGTGGGAAGAGGGATAAGGGGGGAAAAGGGGCATTACGATGAGCACACATAATGTAGGGGGGACACGGGGAGGGCTGTACAACACAGAGAAGACAAGTAGTGATTCTGTAGCATCTCACTACGCTGATGGACAGTGACTGTAATGGGGTGTGTGGTGGGGACTTGATACTAGGGGGAGTCTAGTAACCATAATGTTCATGTAATTGTACATTAATGATAGCAAAATAAAAACAAAAAAAGAAGTTAAAAAAGAAAAGAAAACTAGTACCTTCACGACTCATCTTTCCAGACCCTCGGCCCCTTTGCCCGGCTCCCGCGCTGCCCCTGGGTTAGCCTGGCGCCTCCTCTTCTCTGAGTTGTGCTCACTCCCCACCTAGCAGCCTTGCTCTTTCTTTGCTCACCTTCTGTCTGCTAGTTGAGCTAATTTTTCAGAACTCAAAGTAAACTGTTTCTCCTCTTTGTATAAAAGCCTTCCTTGACCTCCCCCCCCCCGCCCAAGCCAATAGTGACTTTCTCTTCTCTAAAGCTCTAAGGGAGTTAGAATCTGTGCAATTTATTGTGTATCCAATTATGAAAATCTCCATCCAGATTTGGTTAAGCACAGTATTTTTCAAATCAGAATTCCTGGGTTTAAGCCCTCACTGTACCACAAGTACCTTGGACAAGTTTCTTCAATTCCTTAAGTTTCAGTGTCTTCATTTGTATCAGCCTCATGGGTCGTGAAGTTTAGAGATGCTCTACATCAAAGTGAACTGGCTCAGTGGCTGAATCAGAGTAAACCCTCCATATGTGTTGGCGATCATACACATTATTCAGCAATCTATCTCTGATTATTGTCTTAAAGAGCTACTCAGTCACGTTGTTTAAATTTAAAGTGTTCCTGTTATTGTTTCTATCCATGAAGTCCATGAAAGTAAGCTTGATAATAATTATAACAAAATAACAAGGACAATAGCAAAGGGATATAATGAAAGAGGCATGGGATTTTGGAAATCTCAGTTCTAGCTTTACTGGCTATCTGAAAAGAAAAAAGTTAAGTCTCTTTATCTGTAAAATGGGAATAATAATGGTATTTACCTCTTAAAATTGATTTCAGGATTAAGTAAAATGACAAATTTAGTCTTAGCACAGCTCCTAGAACATACTAAGAGTTCAGTACATATTACCCATTGTTAATGGTAATCAGTATTTCAGTTTCTTTTTACTTGTTAGTCTATAATATAAATTTTGATATTCCTGTTATTTTATATGTGGCATTGGTATGAGAAACAGGAGGAAGAAAATTTGGTATATATCTAATATTTAATGTCATGCGTTGTCATCACAGGTGTTATAGAATATAAGTCCTACAGGATTTTAGAGCTTGCTGTTGGAGCAATGCTCAAACTATGAAAGTGCAGTCCGTCCTCCAACCTTCCTCTTTGCTTCCCTCCCTCCCTCCCTTACTCCCTTCCTCCCTTCCTCCCTTCCTTCCTTCCTTCCTTCCTTCATCCTCTCTATCTTTCTCAGGTGACTGTATGAATAGCTGTATATTTTAAGTAAGTACTTTAAATACATTAGATGGTGGAACCATTTTTGAAAAAATAAATCTGTGATTCGATACCTTGCCATTCATCATAACCATTCCTTTACAACCCATCAGGCTATTTTAGGGCAGATAAGAGCTCTCCTATCCCAGCTAATTTGAATTCATTTTTCAAATGAGAGTTCATGAACTACTATGCTAAAATTAAAGTCTGTTACATCTTCAGCATTTCCTTTGTCTGCTGATGTTATAATATGATTTTTAAGTAATTGAGTTTCTTTTGACATGATTTCTTATTTAGAAAGTCGGGCTTATTTGTGAGTCTTTTATCTCTATACATGATTATATATTTTACATAGGTATTTTCTTCCTGGTTGCCCTCTAATTATTTTAGAGAAACTTGGAATTACTCATTTTTATTTAAGCCATTTATAATAGCTCTAGTTCACTGAGGAAATATGGTATAAGAATGCTAGAAAAAATGGTAGTAATGACTCCTTTTGTCATTAGAAGCAAGAAGGGAAAATGAAACTAATTCCTATAAAAAAGAAGAATATGCTTAAATGTATTAAATAGATGCTTTAGAACTCCCCCTTATCACCTACTATTTTTAAAGCAAGGATGATAGCCCCCTCTTCTTTTTACTTTGGCCACTTTTATTTAAAGAAAGATTTAGTTTTGTAAGTAATTTAGGGAATTAAATTTACCTAAAGGGAAACAGGGAATGTCCCCTTTGCCCTTTGGGGCAGCCTGTTCGTGGCGTATTTCCCTAGAACATAGAAAGGGCAGTCACAGCAGGTGGATGGAAACTTTGCTTGGTAGCCTAGTACCTTGACACACACACACACACACACACACACACACACACACACACACACACACACAGAGTAAGTGAATTTCAAATGAGAAATGGAGACTTCAACAAAGTGGAAACCTTTGCCTTGTGGAGAGCTTTATGGCCCTGTGTTCCTCCTTGGTCACCGTGCGTGAGAGTCATGGCTGGCAAGTAAGAGGCAGTGGTAAATGAAGTTTACATTAGGAAGGGAAACAGCAAATTAAAAAATTCAGCATAATCCTAATAATGCCTTAGTTCACTCATGATGAAATTAACAACCTATCATAAAAAATGTTAAAAATTGATTTCTTATATACTACAATAGGGATGTATTTTTTGCTTTAAAAATTTCCCTCCTTTTCCCTTAAACATAATACATTAAAAAAAAATCAGCTACTAGAGGAACCATGCTATCTTTTCAAATAGTGTTTTAATGCAGTATCAAACTATATTATAGCCTAATTGGTGACAAAATAACACTGTTATATTCAACTCAGTATATAAACATGCCTTCAAAAACTTATAAGTTCTTAATATATTTAATAAAGATTAACTAGCAATCATTTTTCCTATGTTTATAGAAGTTTCCCAAAAACTGATTAATCATATTGATTGCTGGTTTGGGGGAGAATTTCATTGATTGATTTAAGATAGTATATATAGTGGGGCATGACTTTTCTTTAATAAGTATAGTAAGAAAAAATAATTTCTATAGGAATTACTTTTAATCACCAAAGATAGTATAACCTAGATATTTTTATTCTTAGAAAGAATCCCATTTTGCATTAGAATATTTGAATTTCACACTGAACACAATTTACAAATAAGACATATATTTATTAGTTTATTATAACACAAAAAAGGATGCATCATCATTCATGTATTTCTTAGTACAGTTTCCAAAAATAACATACTCTCAAAGTAATTCACATGCAGAATGCATGGATTTGTTGTATATAAAAATTCTCATTTTACATAATGTAAAATAATATGAAATTTTATTAACATTCTTTTTACTTAATAATAACATGCTCCTTTAAATTTATCAGAAAAAATGAGGCATTTATGAACTATAGATAAGTTTAGCTTTTTAATACTGATGACTTCTTTTTACAAATTTCAATGTTAAAAACAAACAGAGCACCTTTTAAAATTCTTACCAAAAGTGACTGGCCAGTGAGGGGTTGCAAATACAGGGAGAAGGCAGGGTAATTGGCAAGCAATATTAAGTGGAGAATAGATTATGAAATGTTATTGAATACAAAAATATATAGCAATCTTTTAAATTATATTTTGTGGCTAAAGGGGAAAAAATACTGAGGAATAAAATTAAGAGAATGTCATAGACTAAATGTTTGTGTTCTACCAAAATACGTATGTTGAAATCCTAACCCTCGATGGGATGGTATTAGGAGGTAGGGCCTTTGGGGATGATCAGGTTGTGTAGGTGGGGCCCCCATGACTGGGATTAATGCCCTTAGGAGAAGAGACCTGAGAATTTGTTCTGGCTCTGCTCTCCACCATATGAGGATGCATTAAGACCAGCTCTGTAAACCAGGAAGCAGGCCCTTTGAGTCTTCTGGTACCTTGTGTTGGACTTCTAGCCTCTAAAACCGTGAAAAATAAATGTCTGTTGTAAGAGCGACCCTGTCTATGATAATTTATCTCATCCCAAGCTAAAATAGAAAAAGTGAGAATATAAAAAAGGGAGTAAAGACTGAGTGAAGACCTAAAGTTCTACAGCCCGTTGATTAAAGGCAGGCTGTTCAGATCAGCTAAATCATGGATGCCAGAAGAGTGATTTCTTTTCAAAATATCAATCAGCTGGCTGACTACTAAAACAATTGAGGCCTTATATATGGGAAAGTTTTATCGAAATGGAGCAAATGTAACCATCCATGCCTAACTGTGATGGGCCGTGTTCCCTACGACCACAGCAGGGTCCCAGTGTGACCTGCCGTCGGGTCAGGAAGGATGAACGGAGAGCTGTTTTGAATGGCTCCATCTCACATAGAGTTGCTTTTAGCTCATGGGCAGGAGATTTCTATTTTTAACTCAATCAAGATTTATGAAGAAATATTAAGTGCAGAAAATGTCAAGCCCTTTTCTGAGGTAATGATTTCCAGTTTTAAAATTTTTCATTTCATAATATCCAAACATTGTTCCTAATATTAAATAAAAATGTTTTCACATTTAAATTCAGTGATGGCATTTATGTACTCAGGGCCCCTCCCTCTCAGAGAATGTTCCCACTTTTTTCTTAGAAGCAGCCACTTGGTTCCTTGATCTTTTTGTATACCAATTACTTCTCAACAATTGCCCCTGAAATAAGTTGGAATTAATATCTAGTGACTGTTATTTCTTCAGTGATTCTTCTGATTCCTGGATCGGTATATAAGTTGGCTGTTACAATACTGGGTAATAGATTGCCTAAACCTAAGAGCCATTAGGAAAACATTCATTTTTTCCTCACATGTCAGTAGGGGCTGGCTGAAGTTTGGCTGATCTAGGCTGCCCTCAGCTAGGATAGGCTTTAAGCTGCAAGTTTGGTCTGAGTTAGCTGCACCTTTCTTCCACCCTCGGACCAAAGGCTATGTGAGGATAGCCTTCTCATGGCAAAAGGCAGGTAAATGTGCCAAAGTCGAGCCAGGCAAGAAGCGTTTAACCTTCTGTATGTATACGTCTGTTAACATTCTACTGGCAGAGCATGTCACATGGCCAAGTCTAACCTCAGTGAGGAAAGAATATATGCTTTTATTCTGGTGGGAGGTTCTGGAAAGTCACATAGCATACAGTAGAGCTATGGAAAAGAGTGGAGAATTGGGAAAAATAGTGCAGTCTACCATGCTCTACCTTCCAGATCACAATTATTCACATGCCTTCCACACAAAAAATATCTTCATCCTAATAATCTCATTTCCCAAAACAACACAGAGTTATCATTAATTTATCATTAACTTTTGACAGTCCAGATTTTATGATTTATATCAGTTCCAAATGCAGCTCCTCTTGATCTGGAGACTTGTGAATTTAAAAGATAAGTTGTCTAATCCTTCCCACCCCCACCAACACACACACCCAACATATAATTGTGAAACAGGAATAGGATAGTCACAGTGAACGCTCCATTCAAAATGGGGAACAGTGAAAAGCATAACAGTCACTGGTCCATAGCAATTCTGAAATCCCACTGGACAGATGTTGCCAGGTCTTCCTATCCCGGAGGAAGGAATAGTCCTCGGTTAGGTATTGATTTGTGACCTGGGAATCAGCTTGATAGGAAAGGAGGTTGTATCAACTCCTGCCTTAGTGGATGTACTCAGAAGCCCCCAGGATTTTTGAGACAGGAAAATAAATATTTTTCTTTTATTTTTTACATTTCCTGTTCTTCTTTAATATGACATCTCCTAGGATGTAATCACCCTGGTCTCCAGATTTGTAAAGTTTTCAGTGACACATACACATATCCTTTCCTTTATTTTGTGAAAAAATTATTTAGTTTTTAACCAGGTAATATATTTTAATGGCCGAAACATCAAAAAGTATACAAAGGTAGAAAGTGTACAGTCTACCTCCCAATATATTTCCAGTTTTCTTCCTTTTCCTTCTACACTTAGAGCTGTGTATTATTCTGTTTAAGGAATATACTATAATTTTATCAGTCCCCCATTAAAAGAAAGGGTGTTCCAAATGTTTTGCTGTTAGATAATGTTGCAATAAATAATCTTATATATAGGTCTTTTCACACATTGGTGGGTATATTTGAAGGAAGAAAATCCAAAAGTAGAAATGTTAGCTGAATTTTCTCAGTATATAATTTTGGAAAAACTACCCAGTTACCTTTCATACAATTTCTAACAATATTACTCCCGCCACAACACAGAGAGGGCCCCTTTATCTAGAGCCCTGGCCACAGAGTGTTAGCAAACTTTTGGAATTTGGCCAATTTCCTAAGTGAAAATAAAGTTGCATTTCTGTAATTATTAATGAGAACAAACTTATTTCATATATTTAAGAGCTATTGGTATTTTTTTAAAAACATATTAGCTATTCTGAGGTTAGAACCAAGGTCCCCTGGCTTGTTGGATTTTGTCTTACTGGCTTGCATAGATGGTGGGTAAATATTTGGTAGGAGCTGTATTCCAAGCTGTATACCATGTAAACCAAGGAAATTATCCCCTTTTAGGTTATTGGAATTGTAAATATTTTTCATAGTTATTGAATTGGCTTACAGTTTTTTTTAACTATTTGAAATTTATTTGTTTTTCTTTAATATATAGCCTAATTTATCAATTTTTCTTTTATGGCTTCTAGATTTTACATAATAGAAAAGCCTTTTCCTACATTAGAGTTCTAAAAAGAATTCTCATGTGCATTTCTTCTAGTACTTTTATTATTTTGTTTTGTCATATTTAGTCTCTAGATCATTTTAGAATTTGTCCAGGTGTGTATGTATGTGTATATATATGTGTGTATATATATAGAGAGAGAGAGAGAGAGAGATCCAACTTTTTTCTACGTATTACCCTGTTGTCTCAATTCAACTTATTGTATAGTCCATCTTTTCTCTACAGTTATGAAATACCACTTTTATCATTTATACCACAAATACCAAAATTTTGTATATTTTGGTGTCAACTTCTGAACTTCATTTTTTCCTTAAGTTTATATCTCTATTCATATTCATGTATAGTTCCATATTGGTTTAAATACTGAGTCTTTTTGGTGTTTTATGTGGTCGAGTTACTCATTCCACATTACGTGTTTCCAGAGTTTGCCTAGATGTTCTTGTTTATTTATTTTTCCTGCAGTAACTTTAAAATGACCTTATTTTGTTCCAAAAGAAAAGTATTGACTTCTTCTGGAGTGCCATTACATTTACAAATTAGCTTTGAAAAGATGAATGTTTTTATGGTGAGTTTTCCTGTCCAAGAATATGATGTGCATTTCTATCTGTTCAGGTTGTGTTTTATGTGCTTTAGAAGCATTTTTAAAAGTCTTTATATAGTTCTGGCATATTTCTCATTAAGTGCTTTTCTTTCTCATTCTACTTATGGCTTAGCATATGTGACGCTGAGAAGAAAGGATTTGGTAGCTGTTTTAACCCTGGCTGTACAACCAGATTCCTGCAGGAGTAGAGGAAACAGATAATGTAGTAAGAAGGAGGATGAAAGTTTTAAGTGAAAAACGAGAGGACAGGTGGGAAGGTATAGCATATTGGGTGCTCGCTAGCTTTTGTCATCCTACCCAATGAAAGCCACCAGATTTGTCTGGCACACACAGCACTGGGCAAAGCACAATGTACCTATAATGGCCACAGAAGACATAACAGTTGTCATTTAGAAGCAGAAAAGAAATGGATCTAAGAATTTTTATCAATAAGGCTTGGCTGCATGCAACAGCCATCCCAAATAACAGTGACTTCAGAGGAGATTGACGTCTATTTTTCTCTTCCATTCAAGATTTCTGGGCAGTGTCTGTCCAACTGGGGCGGTAATTTCATAAATATCAGTGACCCAGGCCCCTTATTTCTTTTTATGCTACCATCTTTAGTGTGCGATTTCCATGTTCAAGATTGCCTCATGGTTCAAGACAGCTGCTGCAGCTCTCCCAACATGCACATTTCAGGCATGAGAACAGAGAAAGAGAAGCAGAGACAAAAGTGTGCGCCCCTGAGCTAAGCCAACTTTCTTCTAAGACCTTTCAAAAGCCTCCCCCTTTTTCCCTCCATCCCATCCTTACCTGCACAAGGAGTGGCTCCCAGGAATCTAGAGATTCTGTTACTAAGAGAGAAGGGGAGAAGGGGTTTCAGGGAGGCAACTTCCAGTCTCCGCCACAATGAGAAAATGCTTTTTCATTTTCTCCTCAAAGCATATTGAAAAGGGAAAAGGAACATACCAAGAGGGAAATAGGAAAGTGAATCAAGTTAGTTCAGTTTGATTATTTCTCATGTTTTAGGATTATTTAAGACAGCCAGTGTTCAATAAAATATGACTTAGAAACGACTGCTTTGGTCTTTAGTTTTCAATGCTAAACATGCTCTGAAGAGGATTTGGGTCACATGTTTCCTTTTTTTTTAGAACTGAGGGAGCTGAGTAAGGAGTTAAAATATAATCCCCGAAGGGTGCAGTTTACAGGGCTCACAAATATGATTAAGACATAATCTCTTTCTTTGGACTCAAAGGGCTTCCAGAAAACCTAGACAATGGTTTATTTCTCTCTTTGGAAGCCGGCAGACTGGCCCGAGTTAGAAGCAGCTTCCTGAGCAGGCCTGAGGGAAAGCTGGGCTGGGTGTTTGGAGGGTATCTTCCATGCTGCAGGTCTTCTCGTCTTGTGGGGCTTGATGCGACTTAGAGCACAGAGAAGCATGACTGCTTTTTGTTTGTTCTGTTTGTATTACTTATCGGGGGGAAATTTTTCTGTTTTAATGAAATATTAATGAAATCCCATTCAATATTGACTGTTATACTTGATCAGAGTACTTACAGATAGGTATTGTTTCATGAAACTGGTCTCAGTTTTGTATGTGAGAATGAGAGTGTGTGACAGAGGGGGAGATGGGAAATATAAAATGCAGTACTTACAATCTGGGTGGAAATAGTGTGAAAACACTGCCTTAGAAGGCGAAAAGTAATCTGTTGATAAGCACAAAACACACTCCTAGTCCTTCGGATTCAAAACAACCTCAGGCCCCTAGGGCCTCCCTCATCTGGGAGAGAAGCTCTAAGACCACTTTCAGTTCTCAGACTTCATTATAGAATCCAGATATTCTGGGTATAAAAAGTTTCATTCTTTATATGACTATAAATACATCAAAATATTACATTACATTGTAGGTTCTCAACTGTAGCCATTTAATGTTTTTCAATACATCCAAAACTATATGCAGATAAGCTGGCAAGACTTTTCAATGTACATATTCCTTGGAATATTTTATATTTATTGATTTTTTTTCTTTTTGTTGTTATATTGGATTTTATATTACTTGCCATGTTTCCCAATGTAATGGAGATTTACATTGCCATTTAACATGGAATATATAACATAGAAAAATATTTTTTAAAGGAATTAGAGCAATGAAATGTCTTTCAGTGTGGACAAGCTGTGATACATCCAGACACTGGATTATTCATGCTAAAAAGAAAGGAGCTATCAGGCCATAAAAAGGCATGGAGGAAACTTAAGTGCATATTACTAAGTGAAAGAGGCCAGTCTAAAAAGGCTACATGCTGTATGAATCCAACTACATGACATTTTGGAAAAGGCAAAACTATGGAGACACTAAAAAGAGCAATGGTTGCCAGGGGTCGGGTGGAGTGAAGGGTTAATAAGCGGGGCACAGAGGATTTTTAGGGCAGTGAAACTATTCTGTATAATACTGTCCTGATGGATACGTGACATTGTACATTTGTCAAATCCCACAGAATGTACAGCACCAAGGGTGAGCTTTAATGTAAACTGCGGGCTTTGGGTGATTATGATGTAGGTCAGTGTAGGTTCATCAATTGTCACAAATACACTGCTCGGTGTTAGGATATTGATAGTGGGGGAGGCAGTGATGTATGGGAGCAGAGCCTACGTGGAGAATCTCTACTTTCTGCTTAATTTTGCTGTGAACCTAAAACCACACTGAAAGATAAAGTCTATTTAAGACATTAAAAAGGGGAAGAAGTTAGGGATTAACATAGACTAGTGAAAAGGGTATAATTGTGGAGAATAATAGAAATCAGTTCTCTATTGGGTAATTCTGTGTACCTCTGCTGGAAAAGCCTGACAACAGTGGCACACCTGAGGACTGAAGCCACTGCTTGTGACGTGTTACATGGGGCCAATAAATAAGACATAAAGAAAAAATTTTAATTTTACCGTGTCCTGTTCTATCAATAACCTACCCACTAGCTGCTGATTTGGATTCACCTCTACTCAGTCTCTAGTGCTTCTGAACGACTCTCATTTCCTAACAGGAACTCTGAGCTTTTGCGATTTTTACTAAATTTCACTTTAAAACCTCTTCTTTCTTAGAAATGATAAGACAGACATCGATTTTACAAACACATTTTAAGAAAATCATAGTCCCCTAAATAATTTGTTTTTCTTTCAGAGAAAGCAACAGGGCTACCCAGATGGTATGTGCAGTGAGCCAGGAACTCAGGGCTGAGAAGCTATTGATTCTCACAGCAGCTCTCCTACTAACCGTTTTATGGTCCCAGGAACTGATGTCATTCAGAGTCGGCTTCATACACTATAAATCTATAAAATGAGAAAATAAAATTAACTCTTGTATTTTAAGAATATTTATAGCACTATAAGCATAGGCTATTGTATTGGTTTGTCTATTGCAATGTAATAAATTACCACAAATGTAGTGGCTCAAAACAAGTTGATTATCTCAGTTTCTGTGGACCAGGTATCTAGGTACAGCCCATTGGGGTGCTCCGCTCGGGGTCTCAGCAGATTTAAATCAAGGCGTGAGCCGCCAAACAGCTGAAGTGCTTACCAAAGAAATAGTTTTCCCCCATCTTTATTACAGTATTCCCATAGCCTTCTCAATAAGCTGTGATGTCTTCTCTGGGTGCAGCAGCATCTACAGAGAGCTGCTCTTGTTTTTGCATTCCAATTATGTTCACTTCAAAAGTATTATATTGAGTACCTCTTATTCACCAGTTCGAGACACTGGAAATACTAGATGAATAAGAAACCCTGGTCTTAGGGAGTGAATGAACCTGTAGAGAAGCAGATTGGAGGAAGGATGTTCAAGCCTGAATCACCTTGAACGGAGAAACCCCAGAGGAGCTGCCACCATCAATTTGTCTTGAGAGAAAGTTCCCTCTAGCACGTCACCGGATATTCTCTGCCAAGGATAGACTTGCCTCGGGCAGCGCTTGTATTGGGAGACATCGAAGCATGCCACAGAGGCCATCTGAGTCGATGAGGACTGTCACAAGAATGGAAGGCTAAAGTGTGATTCTCATCAAAAGAGCAAGTTCAAGCAGCAGTTTTATGACAGGGTTTGTAGTTAGAAGATACAGCCAGGTTCACCAGCCGGTAAGGGAGATGAAATTCTGAGTAGAGGGTCAAAGGGTTGGTGAAAACTTTTCTAAGCACAGTTATGCACATGGAAGAAAAGATTCTAGGAAGTAGAATTGTGTGCTGGAATCTTAAACCAACTACTCCTGCCATCTTAACCTTGAACCCTGGGTAGAACTGAGGATTTTAGCTGGTAACTCCTGTCAGCTCTTGTGTCCTTGACAAGGCCTTTCCCCTTTCCCCATGCCTCCCATTATGGTTTGATTGATGCTAGAACTGTGCATCTTTGGGGAGTGACCTAGGAACTGTTCCAGGACACTGGATGATTATGGAGGTCTTGTTCCAGGGCTTGCGGATAATGAACCTTGTAGCTGAAGTAAAACTGCTAGAGGCTCTCTCTTTGGGAGTGCTTAAAAATGTGAGGGCGACATTTGCTCAGCTTTAAGTTAGGGGCAGAGCCTCTGATGGGAGTTTCGGTGGAGTCGCTCATGTGCTGGTCGTTTCCCAGGTAAGGGAGAGAGGAGCTGGATGCTCAGTAGGAAAGCTGAACTAGCAATGAGTTGAACTTCAGCTGGCTTGAGCGTGGACGTAAAGTTGCCTGGCAAATGGGTTCTCAAAGGGAGCTCCATGGTTAAGGTCTCAAGTGTCACATGTGATCGCATGGAAACCCAGCATTTCATTTTCTGTGGCCTTTCTAATAGTTATGGAAGACCAGGAAGATTGATTTAATTGAAAAGATGGTGTCCCTTGACTTTTTACCTCTTTCAGGAGGCAGCTTGTAAGAGAAACCCAAGGGTGAATGACGGGCCCTCTCGGTGGGAAAGCAAGAGTCCAAATGCCTTTTCAGGCATTGTTTCTCAAACTTCTGTGATCCTATGAATCACCCAGGAAATGTATAAAACGTAGGTTCTGATACAGTAGGATAGAGGGGGTGGAGTCGGCGAGAATTCATCTTTCTAACAAGTTCCCAAGTGATACTAGTGCTTATGACCCACAGACTTCACTGTCAGCAGCAAAACTTTGAAGCATTAAAATAGGGAAAACATACCTTAGAAGGTATGATTATGGTCTTCATATAAAGCCACAAAATAAGAGGAAACTTGCCTTATCCCATGCAGCTAAAATAGGAATTAAGAACTCTTCAGGAAGATTTACAGATCTGCAAGGAAAAAAACAAAACCCAAACAAAGCTATTTGCTGAAGAGAATCTCTAAAGGATACATCGTGAAAAAACAGGAAACCTGGCCATTGCTAGAGCAGCAGACAAACCTACCTCCATAGCCCCTGACTCTGAAGGATATGCTCTCTGGTTTTAAGTTTTAGGTACTACTTAGCACTAGATGGCTAAAGAACTCTGCCTCAGCCCCACATCCCACCCACTCTCATCCCATCCCCATCCGATTATCCTATTCCGCCCATACCTGCCACTGGCTGTCCACTGCTTTCGTACAATAGGGGAACAGCTGAAGGGTCCCAGTTTGTGGGTGAATTTTAGACTTGGTTGTCAAATATTCTCGAGTGATTGGTGCGGGGTGGGTGGGGGAGAGTGGGGTGTTAAGAGGATTTGCAATGAACTTTCTCTAGGGGTGGAGTGATGGTGGAAAGCTGATTAGAAGCCAGCTTCAGTATCCTTTATCATATCAAGTCTACTGAACATTTAATGCAGTGCAATTCAAAGATCACCAAAGAATTTGTATTTCTTAAAACTTAATGCAATAAAACTTCCCTTGTGTAACACATACTATTGTAATGCAATCCTGAAAATAGTTTTCAAAGTTCATAAGGGTTGCAAGGTTTTACTTGATCTGCTCACATATACAAGTGTGACTCCCTAGCTCTCCTTTCTGCTGCTATTTATAGCAGCTGTCCTCTAGATCAGTTTTCTTCACAGTATCTGATATAAATAACCACAGATCTCTAAGTATGATCCTCTCAAGATTTCCAGGTAGTTCGTGGACTGATATCTGGTTATTTATATTCATGATTCAGCAGTGGTAAGCCTTTGTTACTAATACTTTTCACATAAAATGCAATAACCATTGCACCTGATCTCAATGATTTGACTAAAAACTCTATTTATAATGAGCAGGTAAGCTGAGTTTGGATACTGTGGGAACATTGAGAAATGAGCAGCAGTGATGGGCTTTTGAGGCCATGCCCTTGAGCTGGAATTCCTATGACAGACTTCGCTGTAAGTGCAAATGAAGAAATGAACATAATGTACTCAACAGGGTGCTGCTGTGGGATGTGCCCCAAGGTCGTTCTGGTATCTTTCTGACCTAGGCAGTGTGGGCTTCTGCTTATTTTCATGCCCCTTACCCTATAACCAAAAAAACCTAAAATATTCCTGCTTTTTGAGAAAAATATCAATCAGCAGAAACTGGAATGTGAAACTCTTTTTAGGGGTGAAACCAACCAGTAAAGTTTTTATCTTGAAATTGTCCATGTTAAAGGCTTTACTCTCTAGCTTCTGCACAGAATTTTTCAAAAATCTTCGGTCATTTTAACCCTATTAGATGTATCTTCATCTAAAATATACCCTTGACTTCAGGTAATGTGAAGCAGTCTTAGAAGATTTACAGATCAAAGAACAGAATAGAAGTAGAAATATAACTATATACATGAAAACATTAATAACTAAATAAGCTATAGTTTTTCTCTACTGGTAACAAGTCTAAACATTATTAAATGTAATTAATGAAATCTTTCATAATATAAATAATGCATTTTATTAAGTATTTTTCATGAGTTTAATCATTAAAATGTAATTTAATTATGTTTATAGAATTTTAATGGAATTTAATTTAACATTACCATGCAGCTTCATAATTCGAATTTTTAAATAAATTTAGAGTAATTATAACCCCTTTTATTTTCATTTTTCATTATATAATGTAATGGATGAAAACGGAGCATAATGGCTATTTCAAATCCAATTTATTAATGTCTCCAGTAGTGACCATACTGATATTATGCTGTGGTAAACATATGGCCTTTTAAAATCCAGATCCTGTCCCTGCTCTTAGGACTGTACTTAGATTCCTTTTGTATCTATTACAAGCAACTTATAAAGATTAGAATACTGGGACCTGGACTCAACTTTCTGTTTGTATTCTTACCAGGTCTATAATGCTGAGCCTTAGCTTTCTCTTTGGGAAGTGGTAATTCTCACCTAAACCCTGCCTATTTTATGGAGAAATATTAACCAAGGTGAAAATAAAGTGTGGGATGCAGTATGAATTTTTGGTGTTGTAGCTCGAATAACAGGCTTGGTTCCGCTGCCATCACAAAAGAGGAGCAAAGCCCCCGTGGCCAAAGCCTGAAAAGCGCTAAGTTCATGTTGCTGGCATGCTGCATGTCTGTGGGCACTCAGGACCCCTTGGGATGCCCACGAGACCCCGGCGAACGGATGCTCCACGCCAACCTGTGCTTCCGCCCCTTACCAGCCGAGGGAAGGATGCCGGCGGGTGATGCCCTGGCTCCTCAGAGTCTCTCCCAGGAAAGCCCGGCCCGCTCTGCTCACATGTCCTTGGCCAAAAGCAAGTCATGTGGCCACATGGCCCTTGAGAGGGAGGAAGTGTGGTTGTGAGGAAGTGTGGTGGTGAGGAAGTGCGGTGGTGAGGAAGTGCGGTGGTGAGGAAGTGCGGTGGTGAGGAAGTGCGGTGGTGAGGAAGTGCGGTGGTGAGGAAGTGCGGTGGTGAGGAAGTGCGGTTCTTCCACACACCTGGAGGGCCGGGCACACAGACATATCTGTGCCAAACTAATGATTATTACAGGATTTAAATGTGGAACTGTAATTTATTTACTATTTTTGCCTTAAAAGGGTAAGGAGGACTCCTATGTGACTTTCTGCCATGAATCCTGGATGCGTGCAGACAAGTCTGAGAAGGAGAAGCGTTCTGATGTGAAATAAATAAAAGCCAGGATACTTTTTCTGAGGTATAGGCACTGTTATTAGGAATGTTTGTAGATACATAATTAAAAATCTATGCATTAGAAAAAATAGTAAAAAAGGCAGAGGAGGCCTACAGCTAGAGTGGGGGGGGGCAGTTTTTAGGAAACATGAGATAAGAACTGGATATCGAAAAATGGGAGTGACATGGATTTATGAGGAGGAAAGGATGAACTCAAATACAGAGAATAAAAACTCAACCCAGAAATTCCGATTTCCAGGCTATTCTTAATGAGCACATTTATGTTGTTTTTTGCTAAAATATCAGGACCTTTTAATCTAATGACTCAGCTTTTCTGTGTCTGTTCCTCTTGCACTTTGTCTTATTACTTTGCCATTTAAAAATCTAGCATTGAAAGAAATTTTGGAAACTCTATCCATTTCTATGTGCACATTGCCCCCTTAAAACTGAAAAGATCAATTAAGAAATCGTTGTCTCCTCCATACTTCTTTTGTCACCTAATCATTTAATTGCTTGAACTGTGTTCTCCAGACTGAGCAACTCATTATAGTATCAGATCAATAAAGGATTAAGTGTTTAAATCAAGTGAGCATATGTGACTTTAACACTCTTTGTGAATTCTAGAAGCCACCCCCTGTCATTCACCAGTGTCACTTGGTCAAGGCAGCATCCAAGGCTCGGATCAGTTAGAGCACTTGTGACTTTGCATTTGTTTCCCTAAATCTTAGCCTATATTTATGGGAATATTACAAGCATGCTGTCATTAAACTGAGTTTATGTTTTGCTTTGGAATTAAAACAACTTTTTGAGACAGAAATTAGTGCCACCTTGATGCTAGTCATAGTGAATTCCAATTCTTCTTAAAGGAGGTGGTTGTATTCATTTTTTAGGGCTGCGAAAACAAGTTACGACAAACTGGGTGACTTAAAACAACAGACATTTATCATCTCACAGCTCTAGAGGCCACAAGTCTAAGTCAAGGTGTCAGAAGTATATGCTTCCTCTAAAGGCTCCAAGGAAGGCGCTTTCCTTGCCTCTATCTTAGCTCCAATGGTTCCCAGCAAACTTGGTATTCCTTGGCTTGCAGCCATGTCACTCCAGCATCTGCCTCTGTCATCACATGGCTGTTTTCCCTGTCTCCCCTGTGTATCTCTGTGTCTCTATCTCCAAATTTTTCTCTCCTTATAAGGTCAACAGTCATTGGATTTAGAGCCCAACTGTAATCCAGCATGACCTCATCTTAACTATATTACATCTTATTTCCAAATAAGGTCATATTCACAGACACTATACATTAGGACTTCAGTGTGTCTTTCTTGGGGATACAATTCAAACCACAACAGTGACATTATCAAAACTTCCCTGCAGTTCTGCAGCACACTGCCAGATCCTGTGGCACACCTCTCCTCCTAGTCCCAAAATTCATGACATATGCTACTTTCGCTATGGTGTTTCCCTTGCTTCTGACCGCCACTTTATTTAAGAATCTGCATCATTGTTTTCTTGACCTATGTAAGACCTGGTTCCTTGAAACCAGCTCTTTTTCTCATGATTTTCTTAATGGGACTTGTCAAACTTTTACCTTCTTTCTAAAAGTTGGATGACTGAGTAGACATGCCAGTGATCAAGGGTGAGTCACTGTTCCCCCTATGTCAGGGATGTGCTGACAGGTATTAATGGTAGCTGTCATTGAACTAAATCTGAAGCAATGTAAAAAAAAAAACAAGGTTTGTGCTGCTTTTAATGAAAATATTTAGAGTTGTTTTCCCCTCTTGCTCTTCAACAAGTACATTGGAAACATTTAGCTAAATGTTTTTTTTTAAGAACTGAGCAAAATCTTGGAGAACCATTTTTTTCCAAAGTAACATTAATATAATTTTGAGTGTAGGAATAAAGACAAAGGTTAGAAAATTCCATTTAGGATAACAAATTGAGAACCAGCAGTGCTAAGTAATAAATTGAGACCCAAAAGCATCCTTTGATATTATACTTACCATGTTATATTTGTACTTACTTTAATATTGATATTACTATGTTAAGGTAATATACAACATACATTCTACATCCTAATGTAACAGTTGCCCACAGTAATGAAATAACTTGATTCTATCTAGTGGAACTGTATGCCCTTTTAATTATAGCAAAAGATGATGTGTTGTGTTGTAAACCTTGCCCAGAAGGAGACAAGGGTAGAATTTCAAGGTCTCTTAAAGATTATATTATTTTATAATTCTAATGTTCACCTGTCCTTAGTTAAGGGGTTTATAACCTAAGGCCCAGAACTTGGATAGCAAAATTAATACTTCTTTATTTTCACTAACTCTGATATTCAATACCTCCTTCAATCATGAAGGTAATTAACAAACTATAGTCATATTGGCACCAGTAGAAATCATAGACAATTTTAAATAGCATCACAGTTACTGAAAATACCTCAAATACAATATATATTAACTCTAGCTTCAAAATTATGTTACCTCCTAGACCTGCTACTAGCCTTATTATTTAATGCATTAATGAAGAATTCTTTCAGTATTCTAATAACTATTTCTATATCATTTTTTTCATTGTAATATGTTTATTTTATGCTTCTTGCAATGGCTCCACGGGCCTTCTGGTACTGCTGGAATGGCCCATGACATAAAACAGGTTAAGAACGTCTGTACTGAGTTTAGTACCTTCTAGTTCACAATACAAGTTAAAAGTCAGGCTCAAATGTCAGCACTATTACAACTTCATTTCTTTTTCGGTCAACCAATTTATTCATCATCTGAATATTTTTTTCAGATACTATGATACCTAACATTGGACTAAGTGAAGTTAGAGGGTTAATAAATATAGAAGTGTAACCTATAATTTCTGTCCTCTGTGGCCTTACAGTCGTTAGTTACATAAGCACATGAATTGCCATTGTTTATCTTAAAATAATGACTTATATTTGCATAATGCCTTTAAAAATGTTTCCAAATGCTGTCCCACATAATAATTCATCGGACACCACCAATAGGGTTTTTTAATTGGTAGAGCAAGGTCATACGAGTTCATAAGAAAGAAATGACTCCTTTAAACAGAGAGGGTTGGCGTAAGGAAAGAGTTCTTCCAAACTGTAATCCAGTGGGACTTTCAAGTCCTTGTTCCCTTAAAAATCCTACATTAGGAAATCCTCAGTCTTTTCCAGTGTCTAATCTATACATTTCTTAAAAGTGAAAGACAGCTTGTGAGGAGTAAAGTGGATCAGAAGACCTCAGAAAGAAGAGAGAGGGGGGGAGTGGCGCTGAGGATGGAAAAGCAGTTACTGTCCGTGAATTTTGATACAGCTGACATGCAATCACTTTTATCCCAACCTTTTCCTAAATGCAAATACTCACAAAAACTCAGGTGAGAGATGGAATCAAGCTGAGATGAAACCCAGCCTCGCTCCCACGTCATGTGACCTCCTGTCGAGTGACTGTCCCTTCCATCCTTTTTACTCAAAAGATGTTCATAGGCCACCAGCTCAGTGGAGCGTTACTTGGCCGCCTGTCACACATGAGAATCTTGAGCGCACCCCAGACCTACTGAGTCAGAATGTTCATTTTAACAGGTCCCCAAGTGATTTGAGCGCATGCTGAATTCTGAGAAGGACTGATAACTTTAAATTCAGCCTTCGTAACTGAGAGGTGACTGAATCCCTACGCCTTACTCTTCCATAGTTTGAGTTGTTAGCTGTTGTTTGTACCTCTGTCAAGAGAGAGGAGCCCACACTAATGAAAATATATTCATAACTACTTTGCATAAAAATCTCATCAATCAGGCAAGTGTTCCTGAAGAGCTTCTAAACAGATTTTCGTAATGGAGAGCACAGTGTATTAGAAAAACCAAGCCCTGTTGACCCCACAGACTGGCCAGGGGAGCTCAGGAAATGTAAGTGGTAGATGTTTAGAGGGACCCAGAGGCTCAAGTACTGCAGTTGGGCAAGTCATAAGTGCGTGGTGTGCCAGGGCAAATTGATGTTTTTCCCGCACCAGCTCTGACATGTTCACACATGAATATATTTCATTCAGAAAAAGTAAAGGCTCTGGAATGGCACTGTCTGGTTTCATGAGAAACAGATGTGTCATGGCTCACCCACTCCCTGACCACCTGTGGTTCGCCCATGACTCAGCTTTCTTGAATGCAGCTTTCTTTAACTCTTGGATCTTGAACAAATTCTAAATTACATATTTATTTTCTTCCTCCTTATATTCCTCCTCACTGCTCATTGGTGTGACAGAACCTTACGATTCAGAGAAGTTTGAATAAACTACAAAAGGAATTCTCAACACTCAAAAGCATTTTCATTGAAAGGCAAGTAGATTGAGGTTCTGTTAAAAGTTCAAACAGAATACCAACATCCAGCCAGTTAGAAGGAGTGATTTTTTGTTTATAGTTTAAAGACACCTAGTTATGAGGTGTTTTTACATACTATTTATTTTTTAACTGAGCGTAGGAATTATTCTCATTCAGAAATATGCTTCAGATGCCATTGGTCAGTCACTTAATCCTCAGCTACTCCTATTCATGGAATAATGTGAACAAATTAAATCCATTAATATTCTGCAGACTTCAGTACCTGCTGTTAAAACTTACTCTGAACCAATTCTTCCAATTGCTCACAAATACCAAAAGGATTTGAACTTCATTACATTTTATTTCTCCTGCTGGGCTCTGCTTTCCCTTCCACAGAAAACGTGCAGGGAAATGGGCCAAACATAGGTAGGATGGAAAAATACAAGGTACAAAAAGTCCACATAGGGAATAATCATGCATGGAACAGTCCCTGGTGATATTTTTTTTAGTATTTCTGTTTCCATTTATGTAATCAATTTAGGGTTATTTTTGATGTACCATTGAGACATTTGGTTTTTGTTTTCATAAAATATTTTTGTTTGTTTCTTTAGAAAGCATCATCTAATTAAAAGCAAATATATAAATTAATATAGCCTGTCAATGACATACTCACCATTCACAGTCAAATTAGACTTACAATGATGACACCATCAAAAATAGCAAAACCTTTAAAAAAAAAACCTATGATTACTTCCTTGTTTATAATTTTTAGATTGAAATGCAAATAACTTCAATTTAATTCCATAAGACCTTGGTCTGTATTTTTTGCTATCAAAATGCTCTCCAAAATAGCACATGGCAGATTTTACATACTGTTTGTAAATGGGAAAACTCAAACAGCAAAGAAAATAACCTGGCCACAATGTGAGTCATTCATGAACTTTGAAAAGGAACTCCCAGTGCATTTTGTTAAAGAATGTTTTGTGAGTTCAAATGCACTACCTCTATCCAGGGGGAAATAATGTCCTGGAAATAAATACTCTACAAAATCTGTATGATTAAGTACTAATTATTTAGTAATAAAGATTTACTAGACAGCAATTTCAATGCATTCTTGAGTCAGTTTTCAGAAAAATCATGTTTGTTGAGTACATATCCTGAACAAGACATAGAATCAAGTGCTGGGTGAACTATAGTCACCAAGAAAGATATTGTCCTTTTTCTTATGGACCTTATATTAGAGTTGGGAGATGGATTTGAAAAAAACGAATTACAAACTAATTGCTTCACTCAAATCAAGCTATGTGCTCTAGGACTGTGCAGATGAGGAGAAAAGTGCAGAAGAGCAGGGACTTGATCCCAGTGCAGGATGAATGGCCTCAGGCACTTAAATTAGCAACTGAAGATAAATAGGAGTTAACCAGTAAAAGAGATAAGAGGATTTTTAGTCCAAGAAAACTACTTTTTCTGTTTTTGTTTTCTTTAAAGAATAGCTATATCTCAAGGCAAATGAATTTGGAAATACAAACAAGGGGGTTAAAGAGCATAGTTTTACTCTGGCTCTGCCCCACCCGTGGATATGAGGACTCAGCTTCAAAATCAACTCTAATTATGTTTGTGAGTCTTCAGGTTGTATCTCACGTGTTCACCACCACATTCCATCACCAGAAAGGATCCACACACCCTCCTGAACTGCATACATCTTAATATGCACACAGTTCAAACTAACTGGGACAGCCAGTTCACATAAAAGAAGGAACTAGACTAGGTTATTCCAAAGCTCTGTTTCTGTTGTAATAACCTATAATATTCTGTTTCTGTTTTTTATATGCTCTCATTTTAATAGGTGGTTTTATCAGAAACAGGGCATAGCAAATATAGTGACAAAAGGGAAGGAAGTGAAGAATTGGTTGATCTAGATTCTTTGAGATTCTAGAAGAATACTTTCAGAAGAGACAGGAAAACTGTGCCCATTGTAAATGTTTGTGTGCTGTTTATAAACTAATAATTAAAACTTCACATAATTTCTTATTTGCTAAGAAGACAAAAAATTGCTTTCATATAAGAAATATTTTAATATATTTGCTATTATAATAGGCAAAGGATGTCAAATATTGATTTGAAAATGTAGGATAATAGGAGAAGAACTTTGAGATTTGGGGGAAGAAATAATAATAGAAACCTGATTTTTGATTGCTCTTCAGTCCTTTCTTTTTTCAGGTATTGAATTCTTGAATACAGCAAAATTTGTATTTTAGCTTCTCTATATTCATTTAGGGGTCTTTTCCCTCTGAATGTTCAATAACACACCATGTCAGATACTAATGTATTCCTGTGTTTCGGTGATTATGAATAAAATTGCTGTAAACATTCTCATATAGATCTTTGTGTGGGTATTTTACTGGGCTGAATACGTAGGAGAAGGACCCCTGGGTTGTATGGTTAGTGTATGTTTAACTTTAGAAGAAACTGACAACTGTTTTTCCAAAGTGATTATATCATTTTTAATTCCAATCAACAATGTATGAGAGTTTCAGTTACTCAGTATGTAGACAAGCACATAACTAGTGACAGTTTTTAAAATTTTTAGTCACTCTAATTGTTACATAATGGTATCATCTTGTAGATTTAATTTGCATCCCTCTAATACATACAGAGTGGTGATGAATGTTTTTGCATGTTACTTGACACCAATTTCTCTTTTTAAGTGAAGTATCTTTTAAATATTTTGCCCATTTAAAAAAAATATTGGGTTCTTTGTTTTTATTTTTGATTCTAACAGTACTTTATAAATTCTAAATGGAAAAGTTTTTTATTAGATATGTTTTGCAAATAGTTTCCCCAAGTCTATGACTTGTCTATTCATTTTCTTACCAATGTGTTCTTAAATTGTGTAGATTCTTTGAGCTTTCCTATGTAGAAAATCATATGGTTGGCAAATTGGAAAGAGTTTTATTTATTCTTTTCTAATCTCTGTGCCTTTTATAGCTTTTTCGTACTTTATTGCATTGGCTGGGACCTCTACTATGATGCTGAATAGGAACAGTGAGAGCAGTCTTGCCATGTGCTAGATCTTATGTGAAAGCATTCATTCTTTCACCATTAAGTGTGATGCTAATTGTAGCTTTGTTGTAAGGGCCCTTTATCAAGCTGAAGAGTTTCCTTTCTATTCCTAGTTTACTGAGGATTTTTATTATGAATGGATCCTGATCTTTGTAAAATACTGTTTCCATATCTATTGATATGATTATATTATTAGTGAAGTAGGTTTTTTTCAGTCTTCTAAAAACTGAATCAATCTTGCATTTCTGGGACAAACTCACTTTGGCATAATTTATTATCTTTTTTCTATACCGTTGGATTTGATTTGCTAAAATTTTGTTGTGATTTGAGAACGTATTTTATATCAGTGATTCTTAACTGGGGAGGGTTTTGCTCCCCAGGGAACATTTGGCAATGCTTGGAGACAAGTTTGGTTGCTATAGCTGGGAGGGGAGAGAGGATTTGCTACTGACCTCTAGTGGGTAGAAGCTAGGGATGCTTTAAACATCCTACATTGCACAAGAAAACTCTCCACAACAAAAAAATTATCTGGACCCAAATGTCAAAAGTGACAAGTTTGAGAAATCCTGATTTACAGGTTTTCAAATCTTTAAAATTTTAAATTCACATTAGTTTTATGGCCCTGCGTATGATTATCTTGGTGAATGTTCAATATACACATGAAAAAAAGTGGATGGAGGACTGCTGTATAAATATCAATTAGGTCAAGCTGGTTGATGGTATTGTTCGAGTCTATATCCTACTATTTTTAACCTAGTTGTTCTGTAGATTACTGAGAGAAGAGTGCTGTGATCTCCAAATATAACTGCTAATATGTTACTTCTCCTTTCAGTTTTAGCAGTTTTGCTTCATGTATTATGAAGCTATGTTGTTAGGTACATTCAGGTTTTAATAAATTCTTGAGATTTGACCTCTATCATTACATAATGTCCCTCCCATTCCTAGTAATATTTCTTGTTCTAAAGTCTACTCTTTTATATTAATATAGTCACTCCAGCATTCTTTTGATTAGTTTTTGTGTGGTGTATTTTTTTATCTTGTGATTCTGCACCAATATCTCTATATTTTAAGTATGTTTTTGTATGCATTACACAGTTGGAACTTTCTTTAATGCAAGTTGACAATCGTGTCTCTTAATGAATGTGTTCAGAGTATTTACATTTAATGTTCTTATTGTTACAGTAGATTCAAGTCTACCATATTTCTAGTTGCTTTCCATTGATTCCATGTATTCTTCATTACTTTTTCTTTTTTCCTGTCTTTGGATTAAATTTTTTTTGATTCTGTTTTATCTCTATTATTGGCCAATTAGTTCCTCTTTTTAATATTTTTAGTAGTTGTTCTAAGCTTTACAGTATACATCTTTACTTATCACCATCTACCTTCAAATAATTTTAGTTCATTTTACCTTAGTATCAGAACCTTACAACATATATTCCATCTATTCCTTCACATTCTTTATGCTATTGTTTTCATTCATTTTACTTCTGTAGATAAGCTCACAATACATTGTTACTATTTTTGATTTAGACAGTCATATTATCTTTAAAAGTGATTGGAAGTGAGAAAAATGTCTTTTACGTGTGCCTTTATCTTTCCTATCTCCAGGACCATTTACTTCTTGGTGTAGGTCCAGATTCCATCTGGTCATAGGTATTCTGTCTGAAGAACTTCTTTCAACTTTTCTTGTACCAAAGGCCTGTTGGCTTCATGCCTGTCCCCTACCAGCAGTTGGTCACCTCCTTCCTGCTCCTGCACAGCAGGGACCTCTTTCGAGTTCCTGCTCCCAACATTTCTCATGAGCCCCTGGTGGAGGCTCACAGACAAGTTTATGAGCAAGTGCGGGCACTGTCTGCAGCGTCTGGAGTTCCTAGCTATTTCAGACTGACATATGAGTCCATACGTGTCATGTACAAATTCATTAAACTTTTAGCTAATTTCTTATGCTTTTGTAGGGAGGCCCTCTCTTTCTCCCATGTTTTGTCAAAGATGAAACACTTTGCATGTCCCTCTTAGAGGAGCCTGTCACTCTTTGGAATTCAGTTTAATTGGTTTTCTTGTACCTCAGCTCTCTAATGAGCTCAAGGAAAGCTGTACCTTTGTACATCTTCTGGCTTTTGTTCATTGATAGAGGGATGTTTTCACTGTCTTGTGGTCTCCAGGGTCTCTGCCTCATCTGTTGAAGTGGATCTCCCCTTTTAACCTCTTAAACAAATGTTAAGTGTTAACTAATTCTGGATCTGAAATGGCTCAAAGCATTTTCGATCTCCATTTCACCTGTATTTTAGAAAGGAGCCTACTTTGCCCTATAGTATCTTATTTGTTAACTATTCAGAAGGATATTGTCACTTATTAATTCCTTATGGAGTTTTTGGTTTTAGAGATTTTTTATCATGAACCCAAAGGGTCTATTTCCACATAAGCATTAGAATCATTTCCCAAAATGCAGTAATTGTGAGAATGCTGTAAATTTCATGGCTCAAGGTTGAGAGATTTTTGGAGGTGATGGCATGTGATGATATTAACTTTGTGATCTGCCCAAATTCCTATTTATTATGTTGTATTTTAGTACAATACTAAATGCCAAAATGCAATGTATTTTAATTCCTATAAATTGTATACATAAAATTAATAGCCAACTGATTTCTGGAACATACTTATTCCCTGTTCAAAAGTACTCAATTTAAATACACATACTTGATAGAAGTAAATTAAATCCATTAAAAAAATGGATATTTTTCTTCTGTTGAATCTGGGCTGCATACAAAAAATAAAATTTCAGGATTCTCTTAAAATACTTCTGTGTTATTATATCAGCATTAAGGACCACTCTGCATATTGAATGCCACCTCCCAGATATATGGGATGTAATGTAATGCCCATGAAATAATTTCATCTTCATTTATGCTGAGATAAAACATTGTGGGGATATTTAACATTGTATATTGAGTAATATAAAAAGAAATATATTTTCTTTTGGGCTGTAATGGAACAGTCTTACTGACTTTTTCATGTGGCAGCTCATATACTAGCCCATAAAAAGAATAAATAGATTGAATTGTAGCAGTAGTGAGTGAAGAAGTATAGTTTGCCAAGTAAATGTCACCCTAGGAAAATATTATTCACATAACATTACCTGATCAGTGTGTATTTAGGGTATCTGTTAAGGAAGATCTATACATCATTTGCATACAAGTTTTTATTATTTTACTTTCTAGAATTTTCCACCATGAAAAATTGATATAATTAGGAAATTAACACTTGGTTTAAATCCATTTCTAAGAACAGAAGAAAATTAATAAAGTTAATTATTAAGTTCCAAGCCATATCAACTAGCTCTTTTTAGAGTTTGAGGCATTTAGCATTTGAGTCAGACTAAGTCGAGAAATATTTGTTTACCAGGCACAGACCAAGTACTTCCTCCACTGCAGTCGCATAGACTCTGCTCTCCAGTGGCTCCCAGCCTGGTAAACGGATGCAGTAGACTCAGCACAAGTGAACACAGAGCCACTAGTGTAAGAGCCACGGGAGGCCCGGAGTTCAGGGAAGGGGAACAAGGATGGCGATCATCACAGGACGGCAGGGTTCCAGGGAGGAAATAATACTGAGCCCCCCCTGCTCAGCCCCGTGACAGTGTTCATGGGATGGCAGTGGCAAAACTGAGCCTGTCTTACTTTCTTTCAGAACAAGAAATCCCACGTGTGACTCCTTTCCATGTCCCAGTCCTCATTTCTCCTGTTAGTAATTACCTTTCTATTTTACTGTTCATATGAATACACTTTAAAACTATGCTATTTTACAACTATTATTATTTCATTTTTTTCTGTCTTTGTTTTATATTACTTTTCAGGATTTTAAGACATCTTCATTCAATGATTTTAGTAATGAGTTGAAAAAGCATAACTTTGCCAAATCTGTAGGAACAGATAACCCAGGGGAGGGCTCAGGGAACAGGTGTAAGTTTTCTTTTTGTGTCCTCCACAGTCACCTAACTACTAAGACCTTAGGTCAAATCTGAATTCAAGACAGGGAGCTGAAGCCTGGGCTGAGAGCATGGGTAGAGCAAGAAACCATCAATCTTACCACTAACCAGTTAGGAAGAGTGTGAGAAGAGGGACGCAAACAAGTACAGGTATAGACACATGTGTTTAGGGCAATTATAATATATTTATTTAGTGCCTATAATCATCATTTGAATGTACTCTTTTGCATACTTCATTTTGTGTATTTACTTATATTTTAATATTTCCTGAGTTCAGCGTTAACAAAAAAAATAAGAGGTGTGTCAGAGGGAGGCCCTGCTCGGAGGTCTCACTAACTTGGTTGACCTAAAGACACAAGCAAAGGATTGAAAGGGTGTTATGAAGAAGAGGTGATTAACCAGACTGGCAGGAAATTTCAACATTAATACTTATGAGAGAGAATCCACTGAACCTCGATGTTTAGTAAGTAGTTAAAGGGTATCTTTTCAAGAACTTTCTATTGGCCAAACCCTTAAAGTCAAAGGAAAGTCAAGGGCACCATGTGATTCCCCTTATTTCAGGTGAACCTGGCTCTCCAGCCAGAACCATTCCTCAGTAGCAGTCAGAATTATATGAAATCCTTAGGAGACGAACAACCTCCTCATTAAGATTTCTCTCTGGAAGTAGGAGGAGACAGGATCTAAATCCAAAAACTGATCCATGGGTTTTGGAGCTATAAGGCTGAGGCCAAAAGACATAACTCTTAGCCAACAAATTTCCTTTTTTCCAAGGCTTTCAATTTCTTTCCCACTTGAGTTATAAGCAAAAAGTGATGGCAGAAGAAACAATGATCAGCTGAAGCGATCTTGGCTAACGTTAAAAAAGGGCCATATCTCAGTCCAGCTGTGTATATAATAATCTGCCTGTGTCTATTTTTATTTAGCTCCCCAACAGAATGGTGATCATGCAGCTGAGTATTTTAGAGTAATTATTTCTAGTAGGGGTATCGCCCAGGTCTTACCTGTACATACACAGAGGACTGTTTCCTTATGCGTAGGCACCAGGCCTCCCATTTTACCTGGTACAGGCCCAGTTTATGCATTTTTTGTTCTCAAAACATGATTTGGATGAAAATGTGAAACCACAATTCACCCTGCTAAGCAGCCCCTCCTCTGAAGCTGGCCGCTCCCTAGAAGGGAAACTGCTAGTGAAGTGTGACCATAGGTAGGATTTGATACTACCTGAAAAGTAAACTTGATACATTTTGTAGTCACTTTAAAAGAACTAAGTAAAAAAAAGCCCAATATAAGTAAAAGGATGAAGCTTTGTGCACTACACTCCAGTCTTTTTTTTTCACATTGAAGTGCCTATGAGACTTCAAAGTATGGTAGAGGAAAGGGGAAGAAAGGAGGTAAGATGTGCGAGTAAGACAGCCCTTAGCCAAAGGGAGAGAGGCCAAGAAGCATGGCTTTGCTGAATGGAGCCCGCTGAGACCCTCAGCATTCCCGTCCCAGAATGACACACAACTCCTCTGAGCAAGTACTTTCAGGAGGCAGGGAAGGAGCCTTTCTCCAGGTAACAGACCTTCTCTTTGTGAGGATGGGCTCCTGCGGACTTTGTCTATACTTGGTAACTTTTGTTAATAAACCGAGTCCAGCAACTCATGCTTATACCAAGAAAGGCTCCTGTGGGAAGAGCAGCCTTAGTCTCCTCCAGATTTGGGTCTAACAGACAGTGTAGCAAGGTCTCTTGGGCAAAGTTTTAAGAGCACTTAGAGCTAATTAAAAAGGCAGGCTTGTCGGCACCTGAACAATGTGGAAAAAGAGAGCCAGTGACTTGGCTTTTGATATTGAGCTGTACCCAAGTTAAAGCTGAATATAATTGCTTTTTCAGGTGTGTGTGTGTGTGTGTGCATGCACGTGTGCACACATGCATGAGTGAGAGAGTTCATCATCAGAGATACGACATCAGCTTTGGAATAAAAGTGAAAGGCATTCTTAGTTGCTTTCAAATCCTCTAAAAATAGCCACATGTCTCTGCCAAAGCTAACAGAGACAGGATTCCCATGGAAACCCTCTGGGCTAGAAGTTGGAGGGGGGGTGGTATTTTTTCACCAGCTCTTGGTTGAATACTTCTGCCTATTAACACATCACTGGTCTTCATAGCGTAGGACTAGGTCTATTGTCAAAACCGAGGAACTAAACCCTAAAGGCACCTGCCTATCTAGTGTACTTATCTAAAGGGGCGCTGGGCAGAGTACAGCAGCAGCTATAACTTAACAGGAAATGTTCACCAGAAAAGCTGAACAGAGAGAAAAAGGAGTCACAGGCAGCCTTGTTTCACAGTCCATGCTTGCGTTTTTAGTTTTTGTGACTAGTTTCTAATTCCTAGTTTGAATCCATGGTCATGCCTGCTTTTATGATATTATTTGTCCCATATATTTATCTGTGGTAACAGACACCCTCCTATACATTCTTTCATTTTGTGGGGGCCCCATTTTTGGATGTTTTTGTCAATTCTGAGGAATTCAGAAGAATGAAAGGATGTAAGGTAAGCCTGGAATTTGACATTGTAAAGTCAGCCCTTGGTCAGTTTTACTTTCTTCTTCTCAGATGGAAGGTAAAAGCTTCAAAAAACTTTAAGAGCAAAGAATGATCAATTTATGTGTTTCTTTTCTCTTGTAATTATAGCACCTTTGGGGGAAAAAACTTTAGCAAAATAACTAGCTGTAAGCAGTCTCATTTGATAAGTACTGAGATAAGAACTTAAATATTCTTAAAGATTATAAAAATAAGAGTGCATACAATAAAGGTGTTTTGCACATGTTTCAATAGATAACAATTATGACTAATTTAATAACTAATTCACAGTCATTTAAAAATGTTCTATAGCTTAATTTTTTCATTTTATCTTTCCCTCTTTGGCCTTCTAATAATGTGTGTGTTCTAAGCCACATTATAAATAAAAATTAACATATGTATATTTCCATATAAATTGTATTTAATCATTAAAAATTTTTAAGTTTATAAAGTCATAACTTTGCATAATTCTTCCAGGATTATTAAGTAATATACATATTCTTCATGTTATTTCTTTTCCTTATGTGGCTGATCTGACCTACAGTTCTAAAAGACATCTTTTTAGTAACTGTAATATGCATGTTACCTTGCTTAGTATTTACATCTTTATATAAGGATTGGGGAGAGGATGCAATCCCCTAAAATACTGTAGCTCACTGTCCCAGAATATACGGTGGATTTATGTTTTAGGATATTCTTCTTCCACAGAAACAGTATTAGCAGTCAGAAACAAACCTTTGGTAAGGAGAAGTCAAGATTCCTCAATAGTGTCTGGATGTGTCCACGGTCAGATGCTGAAAGGGCCTGGGTTTCCTCCCCTTTGACAGCATCCATGTGGCCTGTGCGGAGGGATGTGTGGGTCCACATGCACCCGTCTTCCTCACTAGAGCTAGGTTAGGGGCATGTCCAGGAAACATTTTCCTTCCTCCCAGTCACTGTTAGCCAGAGCGCCCCCTTCAAGGGGTACAGTCAAAAATATCAGCTGGCCCTCTACATCCGAAAAATGCATACAGTCACATTAAATGTTGGTGGGGGATGAAGACTAGACTATCACAATGAGGAAAGAATGCTGGTTAGTTGCTTGTTTGTTTTGTAACTTTACACACTTCAGGGTTTAATGTTGTAAGACAGCACGGGGAGCTGAGAAAGGGAGACACAATGTGACAAGCAGGGGCCTGTGCAGGAAACACAGCTTCACCCCTAACTAGTTGGCTGGTCTTAAGAAGTTCCTTTTTTCAAAAAATGGTTTTAATTTGGACCCTCTGCATCTTTTGATTGAAGGCAACACATTTAATGATGGTATCAAATCATTTATCGCTTCAATCAGACATTAGCTTTCACAGTGGCATTTCACAAACAGTGCTTGACAGGGAAGGATTTTGAAAACATCAGGGACAAAAGGCATGTGGGCTGGCCAACTGCGTGATGCCCATTGGACTCTGCAGGAGAGCTGGTGCAGGTTAGCCTCCAGAGTCGGCAGTTTCTCCTAGGTACCAGAATAAGCACGACCTATTGTCCAAACAAGAGGGGGATGGCACTCAGTTGTGGTGACGTGAGTGAGTAATGCTACACGTTGTTTGCTTCTATTTGAACAAGTTCCATTTACTGCTGGGTCTCAAAAATTAAGTCTATTACGTGCGTCCATTTTAGTTACATTTTCCTTTTATGCTTTCTACTCACTTGGCTTATTAATGTCATTTGAATCTGATTTAAACATTTAATTTCATCTTCCCAAGAGATGAAACTAACTGAGGGGCACTGAACCAGTTTAGTAATGCGCGCAGTAGGCACGCTCATAGAACTGCACAATTATATTGATAAACTGTTATCCAGGATCAGATCCATTTTTTTATAACAATAATAAAAATAGGTTCCATAAACGGTAGACTTTAGTTACCTATGAACTGTAACAATGTAATACATTACTTACTTATCACAGAACATAAAAATTCTCCTTCATATAAAGATATATATTCTTACTTATTTTCCTGAAAAAGTGCTAATGCCGTGGGCCTTAGGTGTGTCACCTCCACAGCACATTGAACGATACTCACAAACCTTACATTGGTTATTCTTTAAACAGGCCTAATAATCCCAGAGGCTGGAGGTGTTGGCCTTGAAGGGATGAGTTATGATCGACACTATTTGTGCAGACATTTGAAGGAAACAGCGTGGGAGTTAAAATTACAGGTTCGGACTCATTTGGAATGACAAAAACAAACAAGTATGAGACTTTACCAGGATGTATTCCTCTAACTAGAAATTGATGCTTGTTATCCGATAGAATGAAAAAATATAAACTATTTGATGCAAGTAAATATTAAGCATCTAGTATATGCCAGCTCCTATACTAGGTGCTGGGGAGAGTGTGAACACAGTAGGCACAATCCCTCATCGCTGGGAATTTATATTCTAGGTGGCGGGGCAGGGGGCGGGTGTGCAGGCAGTCGGGCATTAGGAAGTAAGAGGAATATCCAACCAAGATAAGGGCTGGGTTGTGGAGAGACCTAAAATGAAGTGATGACGAGTCAGAGGGGCTGGTGTCTGCTTTACACTAGGTGCTCAGGAAAATCCCTTCTGATGAAATGAAGCATTTGACAAAATCCAACACCCTCATGAAAGTAGAGTAGTGATTGCTTAGGGCCAGTGGGAGGGGAACTGTTAAAAGGAAATAGGGAATGACTGCTGGAAGTATAGAGTTTCTTTGTGAGGTAATGAAATATCCTGAAATTAATGTAGTGAATCTTGCACATCTCTGTACTAAAAAGCATCGAATCACACACTTGAGATGAGTGAGTATATGCCATGTGAACATGAGTATATGTCATGTGAATATATCTCAGTAAAACTTTTACCAAAAAGTAAATAAACAGAAGGAAAAAAGGTAGAACAGCAAAGCGGTGGACTGTGAGCTGGAAGAACTAGCGAGGCACAGTGTGATGGGAGCGGAGAAGACTGGGCTTCTCGAGAAGGGATGGCCCCTGGGCTGAAAGCTGCACAGAGGCTGCATGTTGAGACCGGAGAATGGGTCCCTGAGTTTGGCAACATGGCAGCTGTTGATGAAGAGCCTTCTTGGTGAGGTTGAAGAGAGAAGGCCAACCGGTATGGACAGAGGAAGGAAGAGGCAGGGACGAGGGGAAGATGACCAGTGAGAGCATCTTTGGGAAGTTTGGCTGGGTGAGCAGAGGGCTGGGACAGCAGCTAGCTATAAGGTAGGGAGATTTTGTTGTTTTGTTTTTTGTTTTGTTTTAGAGCAGCTTTGTTCTCTGATGTGATTGTTCTAGTGCAGAATGAGAAATTGCTGCTCAGAGAGGAGAGAAGATAATCACCAGGGCACAGTGGGCTCCGCAGCCCGTGTGGGAGAGGGGTGAGCCTGGGACAGGGGCTGAAGCTCTTCATCCAGCATAATTGGAAGGAAGGCAGGTAGAGCGGATGCAGACGGGTGGCCCCGTCATCACACTGCGGTCTAGTTCATGAGGTTTGTGGGCGTCTCTGTAGTTACCTTGTTTTTATTTTCTCCCAATATTTCTTTTTTTATTGAAGTATAGTTGACATACAGTGCTATATTAGTTTCAGGTGTACAACAAATAGCTGCCTTGTTTTTAAAAGTGTGTGTGTGTGTGATGTATTTCAGTTGTAAAACCCAATTTTTGGTTCCTTTCATCATGTCCCAATTGAGGACAATCTCCCATGATTTACGTTCATGAATATTTCACTGTCCTCTGCTGGAGCTGTGTATCTGGCTTCAGCCAACAATTCTTGCAGTGGAGGAGGAGAAAGACACTTCATCATGTGGGAAAGACTCACTCCCCAAATCACCAGCCTGGCCCTGTCAGAAACTCCCCAAATGATCCTCTTCCCCAGATACTTTTCTTTTCCTACTTCCACCCATGCAGTGATCAGAAAAGGATGAACTACCAGTCGAAGAGCAGAAGAGAGTTAAATAATTTTAAGTAAAACAGAAATACTGTTGCATGCCGACACATCGATAGACAACAGTTTCAGAAGTTCTCAATTTTGTTGACTTTTTCAACAAACAATTTTATTGTTTTGGAAGTAAAATGGGAATAAAATCAGTGATACAATGTTTAATGCTATGTACAAACTAAGAAAGATAGCCTTTAAGGTAACTGTGTTTTGGGTTTGATCATAAAACATCAAAATAAATCTAAGCATGACCAAATGCAAAATCATAGATGCATCATGAAATGTAAGAAGTACCTGTATTTTCCAACCCTTAGAATCATCTGGGGAGTTTTTTAAAAGAAAATACCAATGCTAAACTTCACCTCAGAACAGTTAAATCAGAATCTCCAGAGGGTGACCTAAGCATCAGTTTTTTTAAAGTTTTTACATGATTCCGTGGGCAGCCAAGTTGACAGCCTGATCATTGGGCTGACCTTGAGAATGTTTTGTAGAAATGCACAGAACTGCATCATGAACTTCCGGTCACTGCAGACTGCCCACTGCTGACACACGGAAGGGAAAAACAAAACAAAACATGCAATTCTACACCTTCAGAAACTTCTTACTATATAGCTTTGTCTGAAGACAGTTTGTAAAAAGAACAAGAAGCTAAAATGATGAACTTGTCTCTTGGTTTGACTCAAGATGGGGAAACAGAATAAAAAGTTCAACAGACTTGGGAGGTGCAAAGGACTCAACAGCTGTTAATTCGATTGAAGTGGGAAGTCAGCCAGTCTATTTAAGAACTATTTTTAGGCACTGTGCTGACAGGTGATATGTACTGTTACACCCTCCTGGACAGGGCTTGCCTAGAGTATATAAGGATTTTAATCAAATAAACAGAATCCTATAAATCTGTAAACAGAGCCAACAGCATGGAAGCCCCCTCTTTACCATCTCAATCAGCAGATTGAGAAAGGTTAACTGGGAAGTATGGTTTTAAAAAGATTTTCATGACTAATTTGACCGAAATTTCTTTCCAGAAGAAGTAAATTCTAGACGATGTTGGTAGTTATATCAGGTGAAATCACTCTATTATCAATAGCCAAAAAAAAAAAAAAAAAGAAGCAAAAGGGAGACAGGAACGAGGCAGAAAGACAGGAAAGCCTAGCTTTCCAGATAACTGGCAGATCCAGCCACAGAGACAGTGGTAGAATCTTACCTACCCTTCTTGGCTTTTGCATTAAAGACATTGAGACATTAAGGCAGCAGTGGGTGATCATGAAACACCTTTATGATGACTTGATGTCTAGGAAGAAGAATGACAAGTAGATTTACTTCAGGGGTTTGAAAGGAATGAAAAACTAAATATTAGAATCTTTGAAAGGAATAAAATACAATGACACTAAATGCAATCTGCAGAACAATCGGCTTTGTTTTCAAAACCTTAAAAAGACCTGAATTAATTTTGAATCCAGAACGTTCAGTATGAAATCAATACTTATTTCAAGTAAAAAGGAACTATTGTTCATAGATGTGGGTCAGCTTAATTTTCCATGCTTTTAGGGTGCTCTGTTACCTGGGACTTAGATATTACAATTCCTTGTGTATTACTAAGACTCTTTTAATAAGTCCATGTGACTACCCTAGAAAAAACTGAAAAACTAGAAATAGGTTTTTAGAACTCTTTTGTGTACACAATCATAAATTAGCAATATTAGTTCCTGAAGGAGCTTTGTGCCTGTAGTTAACAAAACTGCATTGTGATGTAAAAATGCATTGAGAGAGCAAATCTCATGTTAAGTGTTCTTACCACACTAAAAAATATGTTTAAATAAATGTACAACTACAGAAAAGATTCCCTCTTTCATATATTCATCCACACACTTTTACCATTCATTATATAAAGTGCCGAATACTATGTCAGGTATTCAGATATATAGTAAATATGAAATTCTCTCCATCTTCATGGGGCTCTCAGTGTAGACGTGGGAGATGGGGGCGGGAGGGAATTACGGCAAAGAAAGGCAGGAAATCAGATGCTCTTGAAGACATTCTTACACGTCTTGAGAAGGAACAGATAAAGGAGTGGGCAACCTTCCTGGAAAGGTGAGTGGGGAATGAAAGAGCAAGAAAAAGCATTTTCGTGAATGCAGGTTTTATGTGTGGCCAGAAAGGAGGTTTTATTAGGAGTACAGCGACCAGAGCATATATCCAATGTGAGTAGGATTCAAGGCTCAAAAAATATGGGCATGTGTTCATTTATTCTAACTCAAGAAAATAATAATGATTGTATTTTTACTTGAATTAAACTTACTTGTTTGAATAAGGGGCTAGAAGAATGGATTGTTTAACTCATTAGGAAACCAAAACTGTTTTTAATTTGAAAATGACTGCTGGTGGTAATACAACTCACAAATAGGATTTTTTTTCAGACTTCGTTAAAACAGAACTTCTGTGACTTTGGTAACAGACATATTTAATAGTTCCTGTGATCTAAGATGATGGAGAGGCAGTATAAGGGAGCCGAGGATGGGATATATGGACAGGGAGTTTATAAATAGGGAACAGGACTTCAAGAATCTCTGAACTACTATATACAAAATTACGTGTGTGTGTGTGTGTGTGTGTGTGTGTGTGTGTGTGTGTTTGTCTTCTGAGGAGGTAGTCTAGAATTTTCAACAAATTCTAAAATGATTCATAACTCCACAAAAGTTAAGATCTTTTGACTTAAAATGAGAACTTATTTACTATATCTTATGATACAGACTTTTCACTAATTCAGTTCCATAAACTTAGTACTCTGAGTTTGTGCAAAATATTGCACTATGACATTGGCCCTAAACTGGTGAATGATATATATCTTGAAATAGTTTGTCTCTGAAAAACAATTACATTTTTAAAAATACTGTATATATTTTTGAGTATTCACTGCAGAAAATACATTGTTATAAAGATCATTCACAAAATTATAAGGTAGGCCTGCATTTGATGTCATCCATTGCAATAGCCTACCTTATTATAACGTTCAGTGAGGAAAGTCTCAAGGCTACCTGTTGAAAAAGATAATAATTGGCAAATCTTAGAAAGTAGACACCAGTTTATAACATTTGTGCATATTCATTGTAAATTGTTAAGTGGCTAAATGCGCTTCATAGAAGCGAAGATTCTTAGCATGTTGATTGTTGTTTGTTGGGTAAGAAGACAGTATTATTTTTCAAATAGACCTCACTGAACTGTAGCACTCAGAAAAAATAAAAGCAGTGTACTCAGCACCCCCCAGAAAAAGAAAACAGTGAGAAATGTTCAGGTAGAAGATTTTCCTAAGAACTCTGATGCTACCCAAAAAGTTGCTTTTCTTCAAAATACAGTGTCTGCACATACACTACACCTGAATTGTGATGGTTACTTTGTGGATATCAAACAGGAAGTCTTAAAATCAAACTAAATTGCCAAGGATATCTTTTATTTCCGTGTCACAAACTGTTTAGAATTTAGATTATCAATATTGCACTGAATAAAACTCACAATATCAAATACAACAATAAATAAAAGAAATGTATAGAAGCTACTTACTAGTCTCGGTATTTTTAAGTTTCCAATTCATAATTCTGTTTGAAGTTTTCTTTTCATATCTGAAAATTATATTTTTTTTTAAAAGGGAAGACTTCCTTTCTCCTCCTCTAACAATGAAAATTATTTGTCAACATCAGTATCAGACTTTCTAAAATGCATGTGGAAATATAAAAGACCAGGAATAGCTAAGGTCTCTGGTAAATTCGCATTGCAGACTGCAGGACCTATTATGGAACCATAGCATTTAAGGTAGTTCAGCGTCGGTACGAGGTCAGACAGCAGTAAATCAGCGGAGCAGAAGGGAGCCCAGAAGCACACCCCCCCACACACAGGTGCCCTGACTCATGACGGAGATGGCTCTGTGACAGTGGGAGAGGGATCGCCGCCTCCCGTAAGATCTGCAAGGCTAACTCGATGCCTTAGGGAAGAAAATGAATCTTGACCCCTTACCACAACATACACAAAAATTAGTTCTAGATGAATTGTGAATCTAAGTATAAACGTTTAAGAAAAATAAGCTCCTAGAATAAGGGTTGGCAAACTTTTCTTAAAGGGCCAGACAGCAACCAGGTTTTGCAGATCACATAGATTCTGTTGCAGCTCTCAGCTCTCTGCCATTGTAGTGTGAAAACAGTCACAGATGACACAGAGGGAATGGGCATGCCTGGGCTCCGCTAAAGCCTTCTTTACAAACACAGGTGGCAGGCTGGGTGGCTTGCAGGCCATATAACTTTCCAGTCCCTGTGCTGAGACATCTTTCTGACCTTGGAGTAAGCAAAGATTACTTAAACTGAACTCAAAAGGTGGTAACACAAAAATTAAAAATTGATAAATTATACTGAATTGAAATTTCTAAATCTATTCATCAAAGACACTGTTAAAATTGTGAAAGATAACCCACAGAGTGGAAGAAAATATTCAAAACACACATATTCAACAAAGGACTACATAATGCAAACTATATAACTGCAAACACACACACATAAACACATCCTACAGATATATTTAAAAAAAAAAAAGACAGCCCAGTAGAAAAAAGGACAAGAAATTCTCGAATGAAAGTTTTACAAAAGAAACTCCACGAAAGATAATATCCTCATGGCCAATCAACATCTGAAAGGTTCTCAGCCTCATTAGTTATCAGGAAAATAAAGCTTCCATGACATCCTCCTACACACAAATGAAACAGGGAAGCAATTCTAAGTGTTGTCAAGAATGTAGAACAAATGGAACTCTCATACCCCGTTAGTGAGAGTGTAAGTGGGTGTAATACCTTTGGCAAACTGTTTTTTCTACTTGAGGACATCATAGGTATACCCAACAATTTCATTCTTCAGTATAAAACCAACATTAATGTGTCCATGTGTTCACTAAAAGACATGTACTCGAATGTCTCTAGTGGTGCTATCTATAATTGTCACAAACTGAAAATCTAGTCACATCACAAATAAGAAACTACCCCACCCACATCAACAGAAGGACATAAATACGTGTGATATAATCACACTATGAATAGAGCATCGAGAAAGATCTGCAGCTACATACAAGGGAAACACACTGTGGTGCATTCACACAATGTATTTTCACACTGTTTAGCAATGAGGATGGCCTACAGCTACATGCAGCAATGTGGATGCATCTCTCCCCAGCTCCATCCCCCCCAAAAATACTGAGTTGAAACACCAAACACAAATAGAATATATATGACATGATCTCATTTGTATGACAATCAAAAATAGGTAAAACTTACCTGTGCTGTTAGAATTAAAGATCCTGGTTACACGGGAAGGGAGCAAGTGAGTGGATGTTCTGTTTCCTGAATGCGGTACTGGTTTCCCAGGTTTGTTCAGTTTGTGAAATTGATTGAGATGGACATTTAAATGCACTGTTCAGGCACATTGTAATTTGTAATACTGTTCTATGTAAACTGCAGGGACCGAAATCATTTGAAGAGATTAGGATCAGCATCAGGATAAATGAACGTGGTGCTTCCTGGTCCCCCATCTCCTTCTCTGGTTCATGTTTATTTCTTCTTTTTACATCAATTTAGTGTAAATTTTATGTTCCTCAAATAACCCACAATCCTTAAGTCCATAATGATAAAAAAATAAATGGATAAATGAATGAATGGGAGAGAAGAGACAAATCTCCCATGGAGAAAAATGAAAATAATTTCTGTAGCTACTCTGCCCTCAGGGAGGTGGTCCATGCCCCTGTCCCTTAAGGACAGGCTGGGCATAGTGGCTTCCTTTGAAGAGTACAGTATGGAAAGGAGGGAAAAGAATAACTTTACAGTTAGAAGCCTGACAAAGAGCACCTTAGCCAGATGACCAGGGCCAGCATCATCGCTGATCAGCCGTATTGATAGTATGTACCCTTAATGTGATGTGATAAGGATGCTACTTTACCTCTATGGCCTTCATCCAGAGAAACCTATAGCCCCCCTCTAATCATGAAAAAACATCCAAAAAGCCCAAATTCAGGGAATTTCCAAAAAATAGATGGCCAGTCCTCCTCAAAATTGTCAAGATCACCAAAAACAGCACAAGTCTGAGAAACTGCCAGCACCAGGAAGAGCCTAAGGAGACCCAGCAGTTAAGCACGATGTGGTGTCCTAGGTGGGATGCTGGGAGAGAAGAAGACACTAGGCAAAAACTAAGGAGATATGAATAAACGTATGGACTTGATTAATAATAATACATGACTATTGGTTCATTAATCATGGCAAATACTCTCTATTAGTTTAAGATGCTATCAGTAGGGGAAGCTTGGTGCAGCGTGTACCAGAATTCTGTGATCTTGGTAACTGCTCTGTAAATCTAAAATCATTTCAAAATAAAAAGCTCATTTAAAAGAAAAAATAATCCAATTTAAAAAATAAAAAGCACTGAGCTAAACTTAAACTAGGAAGCATGACCTATGGAATCAAGTTCTTAACAGTAAGAAAACACAAGAGTAAGAATAGTCACTAATACCATAATCCAGTAGCCAGTTATAATATAGTAATTACTTGCCTTCTCTATGAGTTTGAATGCTTTTCTAGTAATTAAACTTTGTGAATGTGAATTACTTTTGTTTACTTCAACACATTAAGGTGGGAGCTTTATGCACCATAACTCAGGCATATTTTAAGTTAAACTCTTTATATATTAAACTTCAAGCGGAGTTGCTAAGTGATGAAACAGGGAGTGTTTTGTTAGGAATTATAGACTATTAAAAATAAATTTTCACTTCAGTGCATTCTTTCAACAAATATAATAGAAGCATCATAGAATGTTGGAATTGAAAGGGACATTTAAGAGATTAGTTCAGATTCTTAACTTTATATGAAGTAAGTGAGTGCCAGAGAGTTTGGGACTTGCCCAGGGTCATAATAAATTGGTGGGGGAGCTGGGATTTACTTATTCAGTTGAACAAGCATTCACTGACTATTTATTATGTTTTCAAGCACTATGATAGGTGCTAGAGATAAAAAAAAATGACTTTATCCTTTAGGAGGAGGAGATGGGCAGGGAAAGGAATGGTTGAATACAGGACAAGGTGGAAGTAAGCCAGTAGACATGAGCATGGGGCCATGCAAATGGGGAAGCAAATCACCAACCATGGTCAGGCATCACCTGAACTTTTGGAAGACGGGCACGATTTATACAGGTGCAGAGGCTGGGTATAGATATTCCAAGCAAAGCTGATTACAGGAGCCAAAGGCAGAAGAGATGAAATAACATGTTGTACAGGAAACTTTATGCTGTTACTGAAGAATAGTGGAGCAAGGAACAGAGGTAATTAAACTGAAAAGACTAGATCACTCAGAAGGTTTTGTGCCATCTAATGAGCTGAGCCTTTATCCTGTAGTGAGGAAGTTATTGAAAGATTCTGAATTTTAGTTAGGTCTCTCAGATGGCTTTGTGGAGGACAGATTTGAGGACAGACTAATTACTGGGAACTCTGTCAAAGAGGTTACCAAGGTGCTCAGGAGACAGATGGTAAATGCTGATTTAGAAGGGTGATGGCAAATCCAGAGAGAAGGAGATATGTTCAAGAAACGTTTAAGAAAAATGTTTAATGATTAACAGGATCGATGAGCTGAATGGGGCTGGTGGATGAAGGTGCTGGCCAACCCTAGTCTATACCACAGGCCTCTGGAAATTCAGATCTCAAAGAGCACACGTTTACCCATTTGCCCACCCTCTACCCCCAGAAAGCAGCTCTGAATGCCTGCAAGTGAAGCAGTTTTGATAAGCATTGATAAGAAAACAACAACAGCGAATCTCATCCCACAACAAAAGGAACCTTCTTGCCCTGTGTTCACCTAATCAAGAGAGGCCATCAGAGCTGAGAGGATTTGCTTGCAAGACATCTGTCTTCACTCCTCAGCTACAGAGAGCCCACTGTGATTTTTGAGTGTTGCCTGAAAGGGGCACCAGCTGTAAATCCCATGTTAGGCTTTGATGGCTGTGGATAATTGAACTGTCTGTAAATAGAATATGGGAAGAGAATCAGGACAAAAAAATTATGAGTTCAGCTTTAAACAAGCTGAATTTAAACTGCCTGTAGAATATTCAGTTAGAACAATTCAAAAGGCGGTAGGATGCTCAACTCTGAAACCCAGGGAACACATACCAGCTTGAAAGTCACAGGTCACTGTAAGAAAAGCTCAGGGAAGTGGATGCTGTGTTTCAAGAATAAAGAAGAATAGTGAGAAAAACAGGCCAAAGACGCCAGTCACAAGGTCCCCAGCACTGGGCATCGCAGAGAGGTCTTCAGTGGAGAGTTCAATGAAATAGTCAAAAATCTACCGGGAACACTAGAAAAGAGTTGTATCCCAGAGCGTAGAAGTTTGATCATTTCCAGGAGTGGGTGATCAACGGTACTGAATATAGAAGAGCCCCTAAGGAAAGTACCTAGAAATATCATTACATTGGGCAATGCAGAGGACATAGAGGACTGGTGGGAGTGAGTGGGCTTAGGGTGGAGAAATAGGGACTGCTTTTCTAGACCATTCTTTGAAGGTTTGGATGAAGGTGAAAGGTGAAAGGTGAGAAAACATCCAGAAGCAGAGCCAAGGGAGACGTGTTGTTATCTGTTTTATTAGGGAAGAGATGTTTAGGGTATGTGTAGGCTGCAAGGAAAGATGCCCACTAGAAAGGCAGGTGCTGACAAGTGAGGGCGTGGTAGGCAGAGCCCCGGAGGAGGCAGGAGAGGCCGGAGGGGCTGCCATCCGCCAAGCAAAAGAACATTGCCTTCCCTGGAAGGAAGGAAGCCAGCCCGAGTGAACATACAGGCAAGTTTCTAGGTGTGTGTGTGTGTGTGTGTGTGTGTGTGTGTGTGTGTGTGTCCCAGAGAAGGTGATGGAGCAGTAGGGAGGTGGTCATGCTTAAAGACACTGACTGCTATTTACTTATTTATTACATTTATTTTTCTCGCAGAAGGTAGAGTCATATACTGAGAATGGAGAAGGCAAGTAGAGTCCTAGGAGAGCAGTGAGGGTTTGGAATAAAACTGTAAGTGTAAGCAAGGGAATTACTGAGCATACAAATAAAAAGATTAAACTGAGGCTCTGAAAGTGGGAGACAATGTTTAACAGCAGCAATCTGCAGGCTCATAGGATCTTTTCAGCTGTGCTCAGCTAACAAAATTTTTTAAAAGACATTTATTAAGTATCCCTTAACATTTCCTTGGCATTAAGCATTGCAAACATTACCTCAACCCTAGTAGGTATGTATGTTTATTACCCCTAATTTACAAGTGAAGTAATTTCTCCAAATTTGCACCGACGGTAAAAATGCAGAAGAGAGCACAGGGCTGTCCAACTCCAGACTGTATATTGTTAATCAATATGCTATAATTCCTCCCAAGGAATTAGAGCCTTAAGAATTGATAGGACATTCTGCCTAGCCTCAGGGAACTCCTAGTCCACAAAAGGAGATACATCCATAAACGATCACAAGCAAAGATGAGGGACTGAAATGCTCCGAGTGCAGCCAAGAGGAACCCATCACTCTGAGCTTCAGGGAAGCCTTCCGAGGGAGCCTATCCCTGAGCACTAGGTGAGCAGGGAGTCAGGCATCCCGGTCTCAGGGACAATTTGTCCGAAAGCAAGGAGGCATGACAAGGTACCACATCTTTGCTTGGTGACTACTAGGCAAGATATGAGATCAGATATCAAGAGCATTGTATCTACTGAGAACGTTACTTGGTAATCAGCTGGATGACATGTAAGTTTTTAAAGAGAAGAATAGTATCAGGTTGGAGTTTTAGAAACATTACCCTGCCAGTAACAGACAGGATGGCTTATACAGCAGGGAGACTAATAATTATAAAAACTATAAGCTGTCACTAACTCTGGGTCAGACACTGTATAAGTGATCTTTGCAGATTCAGTGACTTATTCACCAGAGAAACCCTATGAGGGAAGCATAATTTCCCATTTCTTAGGTGAGCAAACAAAGGGACTGATGGGTTAGGGAACTTAGCCAAATCCTCAAGGCAAAGAAAGTGGCAGAGACTGAATTTGAACACAGGCAGACTGGCTAAGGAGGGGATCGTGGTAGAGCGCCTATTGCAATAGGTAAAATGTCCTGAGGACCAGACCTAAGGCAGTAGCAATGGAGTTAAGCAGAAAGAGCCAGCTCCAGGCTCCCACACCCCAGACCCATGCTCTCGCCACTGTTTTCTTATTTTTTATAGTTTTGCTGTTTATATATAAACATAGATCTCATGACACCTGTAGTGGGTCGAATGGTGTCTCCCTGAAATTCGCATCTGTCCAGAGCCCCGCACTGCAATCTTATTTGAAAATATGGTCTTTACAGATGTAATGAGTTGCTAAGATGAGGTCATGGTGAAGTAGAGTGAGCCTTAAATCCAATGGCTCACGTGCTAGTAAGAAGGGAGCGGACACAGAGGAGAAGGCGAAGACAGAGGCAGAGCGAAACGATGCGGCTCCAAGTCAGGGGAGGCCAAGGTTTGCCGGCGCCCACCAGAAGCCAGGAAGGGGCAAAGGGTTCATCCCGAGAGCTCTCAGGGGACGGTGGCCCTGCTGACCCCTTGATTTTAGACTTCCAGTCTCTGGACTTTGAGAGACTTTCTGTTGTTTTAAGCCAAAAGGTAGTAGTAATTTGTTATAGCAGGCCTCGAAAACGAATGCAACACCTTCCTTCACTCAAGTTAAATTTCCACTTAGGATTATATTCTCAAATACTTATAATTGCATACAAATAAGTGCCTAGTTTTTGAAGGAAAAGTCATTCACAATTGGCAATCTCTTGAGCCTGCTGTCCTCCTGGCATTTCACTGCCATTTGCCCAGTAAACTGACCTCGTTTGGATTCCCTGGGGTGAATCTTGCTTTCACCTTTATGTTGTTACCCACACTTTTAATATTCTGGGTTCTGAAAACACAATTCTCTTTTTACCCAGGCCTGGCAGTAACATGAGGTTAAACTTTACTTTAAAACCAAAACACTAGCGTCTGTTCTTGAAAAAGAGTACAGACGTGCTCCAGCCCGCTTTAGGCTTGACCTTACACTGACCCCGGGTTAACAGGCGGTTCTTATGCCTACAGGAAACATCAGGAGCTGTTCGCAAAGCTTGGGATAAGCAGCTTAAGAAATCAAACTCAGACGCAGTTGTTTTACTTATTTGAAACCCTGAGTTTGCACAACATAGAGTTGTAGAATTTTAAAGCTAGCCAGATAGACTTGACATGTAATTCCTATGTAACAAAAAGGAATTAAAATCATTTTCATTTCTACCATTACAGTGACTTTGACTTAACTGTAACCCTACATTTATCCTTTACTCTGCACACCATTTTCTTGTTGACACATCATGTATATTTGGTACGTATCTCACAAATACTCTGGGACTGGTTCTAGTTACCATATTCATTTTTCCCAGAGTAAAGGACACAGATGCATTTGAGATTTTCTGGAGCTGCCTCCTCTCACTCGTCGGTCTCAGATACCCCTACACATGCACACACACACATTCCCACAAAGCTTGAGGGCAACCTGGTGTCAGGGTAGAATGGGCGATCTGAGTGGATCTGCTCAGAGCATCTTCTCCACAGCCACTCCCCTGGTCCCAGGCGAAGCAATCGATTCCATGCTTCCAGTTAGCAAGAATGTTCTAAGTTGCGTGAGCATAGGAGGTAAGTGACTATCCTATTCTCAAAAACAAAAATACATATATACTGTAACACAGCAGCTACAGCTTTCCCTTTAAATGTCACTCCTGCCAGGTTTTTGTGGTTGTTCTTCTGATGAATTAATAATATTAGGAGACAGGATGCAGGTCTTAGGGTTGGTGATGAGGGAGTTCCTGATACTCAGGTTTCAGCTGAAAAAGCTCCTCCTCAGAGAACTTCTTTTTCTTTTTATCATGACACCTACCCAAGTTTTTGTGTTTACTAAAATAGTCATTGATGTATTTCCTGCCCGTTCAGACTAGCAGGCACTCACCTGCCTCTCTCAGTGCATTGTCTACAGAGGCTGCAACTGCTCCAGTTGCCAATCGAATGCTTGTTCAGTGAGTGATCGGTGCCTGCCAGGTAGGTACCCCAGGAGCCCTAAGGAGGGGGATCGAGAGAAGGAAGCTACGACGGAAACTATAGGTCATTGAAAACAGAGTTTTCTGAAAGATGAGTAGAAACAGGGACTCTAGTGGGGACCTGGGGCAAAATATTGAGTTTTATTGGAGGATGATTGGCTTCAAGATCTGCAGAGACAGAGAGGGGTCTTTTTTGGTTGTTTTTTAAGAGCTATATTTTATTTTATTTTTTAAATTAAAGTATCTTTGATATACAATCTTATGAAGGTTTCACATGAGCAACATTGTGGTTTCAACATTTATCCATATTATCAAGTACCCCCACACACACTATTGTGGTCACTGTCCATCAGTACAGTAAGATGTCATAGAGTCATTACTCATCTTCTCCGTGCTATACTGCCTTCCCCACGACCCCCCTACATTATGTGTGCTAATCATAATGCCTCTTAATCCCCTTCTCCCTCCCTCCCCACCTGCCCTCCCCAACCCCTTCCCTTTGGTAACCACTAGTCCCTTCTTGGAGTCTGTGAGTCCGCTGCTGTTTTGTTCCTTCAGTTTTGCTTGTTGTTATACTCCACAAATGAGTGAAATCATTTGGTACTTGTCTTTCTCTGCCTGGCTTATTTCACTGAGCATAATACCCTCTAGCTCCATCCATGTTGTTGCAAACGACAGGATTTGTTTTCTTTTTATGGCTGAAATATTCCATTGTGTATATGTACCACATCTTCTTTATCCATTCGGCCATTAATGGACAGTTAGATTGCTTCCCTATCTTAGCTATTGTAAATAGTGCTGCGATAAACATAGGGGTGCATAAGTCGTTTTGAATCTGGGATCTTGTTTTCTTTGGGTAAAGTCCTAGGATCAAATGGTATTTCCATTTTTATTTTTTTGAGGAACCCCCATATTGCTTTTCACAATGGTTGAACTAGCTTACATTCCCACCAGCAGTGTAGGAGGGTTCCCCTTAGAGAGAGGTGTCTTAAGGATGGGCACAAAGCTGCTGTGGGTCAAGGACAAAGGGCAATTCCCAAAGCTGTGGCCCTGGGGCAGGTGTATAGAATGGTGTGTATAGAATGGTGATAGGGGACACATAAGCTGAACATTTCTAAAGCTTGCCTATGACCTGTGACAAATAAATCAGACTATCAAAAAAGGAAGTTGCAGAATTCCCAATTACCATTTCCAGGGGCTTTACAACAAAAATATGCATCTTGAAATCCAGTGTTTATGTATATTCTCCATGGCTAAAAGATTATAATATAGCAGTGTTGCAGTGAAATAACAGCCTGGAAAAAAACAATTTAGACTTTAAAATAAAATAACTAAGTTAAAATATGCATAGTACATTCAGGCAGACATCCAGGGAAAGTTGCCTGGCCCTGGGACGTGCCCTTGCCCGTCCTCTATACATCTGATCCCACACGGCTTCCTGTAGGAAACATGAGAAGCTGGCTTCTTTCACCCAAAATAGCCTATGTATGTACTGCCAGATGAAGAAATTATAGAAAGAAAGCAGAAGATATCTGTGTGTTGAAAGAAAAGTGGAGACATGTAGCTGTATCAACATTGCCCAGTGTCACCTGGTTACATTAAAAAGTTCTGAGTAAACAGCTCCAGGGGAAAAAGACGTTTTCCTTTCCCAAGTCACTATGTCTGTGTGCTGTGGTCTGGGTATCTTTTCAATTTTCCTTTGTTGGCTTGGCTGTCTGGGGACTTCTTATCTGTGGGGAGGAGTGCATTTCTAACCAGAGCCTGAAGACAGCTGGGCCGACAGGCGTGTGTGCATCTACCACAGGCTGCGGAAGCCCGAGTCGCCCAAAAAAACTGAAATACACCCGCTAGTGCCCAAGGCCTCACCAAAAGGGGAAATAAGGTAAACATGCCAAATGGGGAGGTGCACCCACCTCTCTGCCTCTGTACCTCTGGGAGCTGTTGCAGCCTCCCTCCGATGCCCTGGGCACACGTTCAGCTAAGTGCTCTCATGGACGCTCCTTGGCTGCAGAGAGCATGACCACAGTGCCAGGGAGAGGCGTGGGGCCCAGGCGTCGGAGCTGCATGTGTGGCTGGCCATGGTTCTGGACCACCTGTGCTGTTTCTCCATCGAGCTACCTTTCCTGGGAATTCTGAATCTGATGAGGCAGCCCCAGACAGGAAGGGGAGAAGGGGGAGAGCGGAGGGAAGGAGACAAGTGCATGGAAGATGTAGGGAGGCACAGCTGTTGAGACATTCCCAGGGAGAAAAAAAGTGTTATTATGCTATTGTTATAAATAATAATTACTATATTAGTTTAAGATTATATTTACTGCAGGTAATAGAAAAATTGGCCAACAGTCGCTTACCAAGTTCAGGATTTGTTTTTCTCACACAGAAGGAAATGCGGATGAAGTCAAGCCACTGCAATGTCATTAAGGACTAGGGCTCTGTCTCCTCTGCCCTCCTCAGCTGGCCATCTTCATGTTTGTCCTCTCATAGTTGCAAGATGGCAGCTCTACCGCCAACCTCACATCTGCATTCCAGTCAAGTGGCAGAGGGACCAAGGTGCTCCTAGCAAGGCTTTACCTTCTCCAGAGATTTCTGCCCATGTCCCTTTAGCCAGAACTGAGTCACATGGTCACCCTTAGGTAAGAGAGCCTGAGAGCCTGGGGGTTTACTTTTCCATGCTCTGTGGTTGAGGACAGCACTGAGAGAGAAAGTGATGGTTATGGATTTTGGTTGAACCAGAATAGATTATCAGATAACCAAAGGAAAAGAATATATCTGAGTGCCAAACTCTGCAAAGCTGAGCAAGAAGCACGGCACTCAGGGCTGTGCAAGCAGAGAGCTTCACGTCAGCTGGTGAAGACAGGCAGGCTGGGGCTGTTAATCACCACCAGAGCCTTAGACTTTCTTTGCTTTATTTTTCTATCTCGTAAACTGTTCCTATTCACATACCATTAAAAAATAAGTAGGACAACAGTATTTTATAACTTCCATGGCAATTTTCTCTCCCAGAGGGTTGGAGGGGCACCTGTCTCCCCACCCCAAGTCTCCCTGGGCTGGGTCAAAGATTCCAGCAGCAAAGTTTGGAGATGCATACAGTTGAGATAGTGGCCAGAAAGCATGCCTGGTCGAGGGAGTTAGTAAAGAAACAAGGGCAGGGCAGAATGTTTGTATTTTTCTCATTTCTCTTCCTCTTTGGCCCCTGTTTAATGTAGCCTCAATTCCAAGCGTAACCATCAGTCCCTCCTTGGACTCAGCTTGATCTCGTGTCCTCCCCAGGGGCCTAACCAGGTCACCTTCCCATGCGCGCACCCCTCAGCCGGCGGGGCCTTTATCACAGTACCATTCTTTCCCTCAATAAGCAGTTACCCCGAGCCCACCATGTTCCATGCTCTGCCAGGAGCCCTGGGTTCAGGGCAGTTCAGCCTCTGCCCTCCATGGCAGCACTTCCCAAAAGAAATATAATACAAGCCCTACAGGTAATTTTAATTATCTATTATCTGAATTGAGAAGGATAAAAAGAAACAGGTGATATTAATTTTAATAATATATTTTATTTAATATATCCAAAGTATTGGCTTAAATAATATTTATTCCATATTATCAATATTATATCAAAATAATACTGATATTATGATTATATATAAAAAATTAGATATTTTACATTGTTTCCATACTAAATCTTCAAAATCCAGTGTGTATTTTATACTTACAGCACATCTCGATGCAGTCTAGCCACTTTTCAGTTGGTCGACAGCCACATGGGCAAGTGACTGTCATACTCGATGGCACTGTTCTAGGACTTGCAAGCTTAAATAATGATTTATTATAACACTCGTTAATCATGCCTAATAAATGTCTGATAGAGTTCCTGGCAGGCGGTAGTGAGGGAAGCAGTCTTGTGAAAAAAGCCGACTGCTCCCCTGGTCACTTCCCCAAAAGTAGCCATTCATCTTAGTGGCTTTACTGTTAGTGAGTCTAGATCTTGGCCTCATAGATTTAGAAAAACTTGATTTATTTGAAGTCCTAAAGTTGATTTTCTTCAGAATCCTGGCTGTTGAAAGTTGAAAGGAAATCAAAAGAAGAACAAAATGTTGTGATAAATGAAAATTGCATGAAATTCAACTATTGGGGTCTGTTAATAAAATTTAATTGGAACACAACCACACTCATTTATTTAAGTATTATCTATGGCTGCTTTCATGTTGAGTAGTTGCAACAGAACTCACATGGCCTGCAAAACCTAAAATACTCACCAGATGGCTTATTACAGAGAATGTTCCCCAACCCCTGAGGTAGACCAGTGGTTTGCACCTTATGTATGTAAACCACTTGGGGGGCCTTTTAAAAAGTACAAATTATCGAGCACCTCCCCCAAGCAATTCTGACTGAAAAGCCCCTGGGGGGCCTAAGCATTGGTATTTCTAAAAATTCTAATGCTATAGCCTGTCTATACAGAAGCCAAGAAAACCAGAAGCTGTGTGGAGAATGTGGACTCATTCATCAGTCAGTCCCGGCCCGCCAGCTTACATGTTCTTGCGACCCAGCTCTCACCAGGCCATATTGCTCAGCCCTGTGACCCTGACATCCCTGCACGGCCCACGTCACCAGCTCCTGCTGGCTGGCACAGGCCTCCTGCGCTCCCAGTTAATCCAGCCTTATTGGCCTGGGCCCTTCTGACTCCCCAGCATGATTTCATTTATGTGTTCTGATTCACTCTGTGCAGCTTTTATACCCTTCTCAAGACCAATCCGATTCTCCTTGCATTTTTTTTGAAGTGTTTCTGGGTTGCTTCGATGCCTTAGACACCACACACTTCCGTCATTGCCTTCTGGTTACCCTTGAGTCTCTGACCTTACATGTCACTGCAGTGTTTGCTGGATGGGTTCACTGGTAGTTTCTTTAACAAATGAAAAGTTAGAATAGAAGAAACAGAATAGAAAATCCAAACATTAACCCAAACATATACAGTCAATTAATATTTGATAAAGGAGCCTTGGATATACAATGGGGAGATGACAGCCTCTTCAGCAGCTGGTGTTGGAAAACTGGGCAGCTACTTGTAAGAGAATGAAACTGGACTACTGTCTAGCCCCATACACAAAAGTAAACTCAAGGTGGATCAAAGACCTGAATGTAAGTCATGAAACCATAAAACTCTTAGAAAAAAACATAGGCAAAAATCTCTTGGACATAAACATGAGCAACTTCTTCATGAACATATCTCCCCGGGCAAGGGAAACAAAGCAAAAATGAGCAAGTGGGACTATATCAAGCTGAAAACCTTCTGTACAGCAAAGGACACCATCAGTAGAACAAAAAGACATCCTACAGTGTGGGAGAATATATTCATAAAAAACGTATCTGATAAAGGGTTGACATCCAAAATATATAAGGAACTCATGCACCTTAACAAACAGAAAGCAAATAATCCAATTACGAAATGGGCAGAGGACATGAATAGACACTTCTCCAAAGAAGAAATTCAGATGGCCAACAGGCACACGAAAAGATGCTCCACATCGCTAATCATCAGAGAAATGCAGATTAAACCACAATGAGATATCACCTCACACCAGTGAGGATGGCCAACATCCAAAACACAAACAACAACAAATGTTGGCGAGGATGTGGAGAAAAGGGAACCCTCCTACACTGTTGGTGGGACTGCAAATTAGTTCAACCATTGTGGAAAGCAGTATGGAGGTTCCTCAAAAAACTCAAAATAGAAATACCATTTGACCCAGGAATTCCACTCCTAGGAATTTACCCTAAGAATGCAGCAGCCCAATTTGAAAAGGACAGATGCACCCTATGTTTATTGCAGCACTATTTACAATAGCCAAGAAATGGAAGCAACCTAAGTGTCCATCAGTAGATGAATGGATAAAGAAGATGTGGTACATATACACAGTGGAATATTATTCAGCCATAGGAAGAAAACAAATCCTACCATTTGCACAACATGGATGGAGCTAGAGGGTATTATGCTCAGTGAAATAAGCCAAGCCGAAAAAGACAAGTATCAAATGATTTCACTCATATGTAGAGTATAAGAACAAAGAAAAAAACTGAAGGAACAAAACAGCAGCAGACTCACAGAACCCAAGAACGGACTAATAGTTACCAAAGAGAAAGGGACTGGGGAAGATGGGTGGGAAGGGAGGGATAAGAGGGAAAAAGGGGCATTATGATTAGCAGATATAATGTTTAGGGGGGCACGGGGAGGGCTGTACAACTCAGAGACGACAAGTAGTGACTCTATAGCATCTCACTACGCTGATGGACAGTGACTGTAGTGGGGTTGGTGGGGGGGACCTGATGAAGGGGTAGTTTAATAACCATAATATTGCACATGTAATTGTAGATTAATGATACCAAAATAAATTATATAAAAAATAAAAAAAGAATGGAAGAAAAGTTAGAAAAAACACTGAGGAATTTTGCAGGCTATGTGGTGTAGGTATAGTGAGTTTAAAATCAAAGTGTCCACATTCAAATCCTGTTTCTGCTACTTGCCCTGGAAAGCCCCACGCAAAGAGCACTTCCCTTGTCTGCAAAAGCAAAACAGAGCGGTGTGAGTTGGCGAGAGGAATGCCTGCTTCACAGAGTGGTGCGAGGCCGGCTTAGAAGCACAGGCCCCGCGCAAAGCCCGCCGCCCCTAGAGAGTGCCCGCAGCGCCCTCCGCAGGCCAAGGCGGCCTCCTGCCCTGAAAAGGCCCTGAATGGTTTAGAGCTGTAGTGTACGGTCTTATTTATTAAATGGTACAGCTGAGAGTAGTATTATTAAAGATGACTTGATAAAAAGTATTTTATTGTTTAGGAACATATTTTATAATGAAAGTTGACAAATATTTTAAATGTTCTATAATTGACCTTGTAATTCAGTACCATGGCTCTAATAACAGATTTTTTTTCCATGAAATAACATAGTAAAAATCCATTCACTTTGTAAGCCCTGTCACTTTTTATGTAACATTAAATTTTCAAAGGCCTTCAAAGGCCTTTTAAGTTTTGAGATGGGAAATTACTTCATTTGAACTCGTGTTTTATATACTTAAGGAAAACATGATCTATCCTTAAAAATATTGTCCTTTCCTATTTGTTGGTTCTAGAAGAATCCTAAGGTAATGAAAAATCAGAAGCTGTTGACCTGGCTTCATGAAATCATCACCTGAGGAAATATTTTTAAAGTTCCAGTGCCGAGGCCCCCTCCCAGCGCACAACAGACTAGAACCTCTGCGAGCGGAGACAGGCCATCGTCTGTCTTCAGTCTGCTGCAAAGGTGGGGCTGCCAGTCCGTCCCGCCCCTCCGTCTAACATCCAAGGGGAAATGAAGCCCGAAGCTGAAATGATTGGCCTAACGTCCCAGCTGAACTAGAACTAAAACCCAATTTTTCTGCCTTCAGGCCCAAGTTCCAAGCTAACCTGAAGCCTAGAAGTTTGAGATACACAGTTATCTTGATACACACAAAAACATCACTAAGTGGAATATATTGCTTAAATTACTTTGAATGTATGCATATAAAGAGAATATCTGTGTTAGAAGAATTAAAGTATATATGTTCAGTTCATTCCTTAAAATTCAACTAGGCACATTTTATGTATGTTGGTCTGGTGACACTTCTGTCATCGGGTCTGTTTTGTAAGGTAAATATTACCATTTCTATTTTTTAAGTGAGGAAATTTATCCACAAAGAGGTCTGTAGACTTGCATTATGTCACAAAGTTACAGAGAGTGGCAGAGTCTGGAGATGAGCCAAAATCATAGGACATGGTCCTGTCTTTTTTTCCCTCCCTAAAAATAGACTGTTTTATTTATGCAATTCTTCATCTTTTGTGATTTATCTTCCTGAGATATTGTTGTCTCTGTTGATTCAGTCAATTATTTAATAAACTCTATGGCAAAATTCTCTTAATTTAGCAAACTAGAGAAAGACACGAAAAGGTAAACTTGTACATTTTACAAGCTGTGCTCAATAGTTAAAGATCACCTAAGGCTTTTCAGTAATATCATATAGGGGTGTTTTTCTGATAAATTTAGTGGAAGGGGGTTTTCATTTTGTTTTGGGGAGGCTGTGTGGAAAGGACCCACGGGACAGGAACGGTGAGCAGAATGTTCTCACATGGCACGAAGAGCCATTTCATAACGAACTTGGAAGGGGCCCAGTGCTGGAGAATAGAAGAATAGTATTGGGATGAGGGGATCCTCACCTCAGTGCCCAAGAAGAGTCAGAACTAGATTCAACTTGTCAAGATAAATGTTTGACATAACTTGTCTCTCCAGAATGCCTTAAAAGGTTGATTTAAATATTAACAGTTTCTTAAAGCAGTACCTTTAGTACTTAAAAACTTCTAAAAAGTTTTTCCTTGAAGTCTAGATTGTTTACTCTTTATAGAATGAAAGTGATCACAGGAAAATCTCACAAATGACAGTCCCTCTGTACAAGCGGAAAGGCCTGTGAAACTCAGGGATGCCACAGCCAGAATTCCATGAGCTGGAATGTGGCGAAGGTGAATCTAGTGGTTTAGCACAATTTGGCATCCATTTGAGCTACAGATTAAACACAGAAAAACAACGTGGTGCTTAAAACCTGTTTAGGAAACACTAAAGTGGTTTTGAAAGTTAAGGAAGTTAAAAGAATAAAGCACAAGATATTAACCATGAGATTAAGGAACAGAATTTTTAGGCCCAAAGAATTATATTTTTGTCTGTTATCATATTACTGTAATTATATTCAATGTGTGTTTATTCAACAAGTTTCTTTTGTGTATCTTCTGTGTACGAGGAATTCTTCTAGGTCTGGAAGTAAGAATAGCCAACAGGATAGACAGGGACCTCGCCCTCCAGTGGCTTGCCTTCTAGTGTGGGGAAGTCATCAGTAAACAGTCACTCAACTAACAGAATCTTTGCAGCTTTTTAAATGATCTGAAGGAAATGAATAGGGTGTGGCCTTGTAAAGTGACTGATGGTGGGTGAGAATGGCACCTTCCCTCGAAAGTTAAAGGCTTCATTGAAGAGGTGACATTGAGGTGACATCTGAAAGCTAAGGAGCCCCCACAGGACGAGTTAGGAGAGGTGCATGTTAGGCAGAGGGAGTGGTTTATGCAAATATCTGAGATAACCACTTTATATCAGAGGACTAAAAAGGAGGCCAGAGTGCATGATCATGTGCATCACATGCGCACACACAGAATGATGGCAAAATGCATCTTCATAGACGAGTACCCAGAAATCAGGATGCAAAAATCCCCTTGATGTATGTTGAGACATACTAACTCCCTTCCCTTCTACCCCTATGCCTCACCCCCATCTCCAGCATACACAGCTAACTTGGGAAAAGATTTAAAATATGGATTTCCAGAAAGGTGCTCTTTTTCTTTTCTCTAGTTCAGAATGTCATAACGAAGGACTCCTGCCTAGCTTGATTGGTGGGTGGTTTTTGTAAATTCAACTATTTGGAAACCAATAGTTTCCAAGGGCTAGTATGCAGCAAAGAAGGCTTCTATATGTTCATGGGGTGTGGGGGGTTGGTGGGGGGAGGGACTAATATAATACACTGTCCAAATTGAGACTCCCAGAAAATAAACTCCTTTGGATACCATGAGTATAAAACCCTGTTTGACCCTCTTTTCTTACTTGCAGGGGCAAGTCACTGTTGAATACATTTGTGACTCTGTGAGGAAAGCTAATGCTTATATTCTAAAAATCTTTAAGTGTTTGTTTTTTTGTCCTTTTTAAACATCTTATCTTATAGTCTTTTACCACCTCCATGTAGTTGTCAAAAATCACTATTCGTGATACTTTTGCAAAGTCTCTTTTTTAATTCAAGCTTTTTTTGCTGTTGTTCTTGCTTTGGTAAGAGAAGATCTTGCCTGTCATTCTTTTGAAGCATATTAAAATAAACATTAGAGATACCCTTTTGTACCAGTATTTGGGATCAGTGTTTTTCTAGGTGTCTTACATTAATCAGCTCTTGCATGACATAGATCTTTAAATAAAAATGGCTCTTAAGATGGCTGTATTCTGGTAATCACAAAGTCATGAACCAGAGCATGTCCATAAGGGGTCATGTGTTGTCTTACCTGGATGTAGAATTTTTTCCAGTGGACTTTGAGATGCTGTTACAATTAATTCAACCGGCCTGTGGTGTCTTGTGTGCCTGCAAAGTTGTTGCTACTTTGTATAATAACTGTGAGGAACTGACTGCAGGGTTCCAATCACTCTGCAAAGGAACCTTGTTACATTGTCTCCAACTAAGCATGTACTTAGTGTCTGTATTTCAAGGCCATTTCAGCAAGTTCAAAACCCAGAGACTCTCCGTACATATTCAGGGATGGGTAGGAACATTGCTGATGTCTTCATTGTGGTAGCCAACAATACCAGCAGAGGAAATGGGGGAAGAATATGGGATACATTATTATGTGTCATAAATATTTTATTAGAACTAAACATGTAGTTTGAAATAAAACATGTCACTCTATAAAAAAGTCTCAGGTCAGAATCAAACCTCCCCTCCAAGAGAGCTTTTTAAATGGGTGGGGTGTTTTCAGGTCATCACCATGTCTGTGCACAGGTCAGAAATGCTGAATGTCTGTCTGCCACGCATGGAGTAGCTGCACTTTGAAATCCTTTTAGACATTTATGTAGGTAAAAAGCCAGTTTAAAGTCATCTGGACTTAAGCCTGCCTCCCTTTTGCACATAAACACAAAGTAATTTTGCACAATGTTACTGATGGCGAACTTTGCAGGAATGCAACCATTGTGTGAATCCAGAGACAACTGTAGCTAGTGTGATTTGGAACTTTACAGAGTTGGTTATCATTTCAGAAAAATTATGCCATTGATGACAGCACAGCCTGTGGCATTTGAGTCACCAGTAAAACATGCCTGTATTATTATACATTTGCAGCAGCGGCAGTTGCGGATTCTGTGTTTAGATGCCACTGTCCAACAATTTAATTACATCTTCTTATCAAGTGTATCATGCCCAAACATTTACCTATTGAAATACATTCTTATTATGAATTCCTTGAATTTGCATTACAAGTTTTTTGGAGAATTATATATTTAGGCAAGTTATTTTATTTATGAATTTCAGTTCAAAGTATTAAGGGGGCATTGTAAGATACTTCTGTTTTTAAAGGATAGTTAGGTGAGGTAAGGTTAAGAACAATTCTTCTAAAACATATCACTCCTCCAGGGGGAAAGGGCTTGCCATATGCATACACAAATGTGTACCTCAGTGCAAAGGAAAAGACAGGAAAGGTGAGAGAATTGGCCTAGACGTCAGCTCCTCCTGTGTGTCAGGCCCCTGGCCCAGCCCTTCAAATGCATGATTTGCTTTTTTTGTACATGGTGCTGAGAAATGCCATGTGTGCCTTAAATCTCCTGGTCCTGGAGTGCCACATTTGGAGCTGTCTGCTTGACATTTGGAGAGCAGAAAATGAGAGGAAATGAGTAGATGAATATTCTTGTCATTGCTGGGAATGTTAAAATTATGTAAAAGTTCTATTAAATACGTGACAGTCTCAGAGCTTGATTTATAGTAGCTAATGAAATTTTCACAAAGAAGTATTATCATGTAATTTCAAAAAGAAATCATAGTAGCTGCACACACGGATTCACATGCTTGTGAGTGTCAGGGCACTGTGCTCACACTTCCTAGTTACAGCTGTCAGGACACACCCGCAAAGGATAAATGAACGTTGAAATGCTACACATATGTTTGTATCCACTTTCAGCTTTGGAGTTGTTTCAAAAGTGCCATCTCCACTGAGCCAAATCCCAGGCATTTAGAAAGTACGAAAAATTTTAAATTTCTAAAATGAACCAAAGTAAAGAAAAAGGAAAAACACAGACTGAGAGATATGACAGCTGTAAATCTGATGCAAAATTATTTTTTTAAGTACAGAATGAAAATTAAGCCTTATCAAAATGCAGCACTAACCCTTCTTTGTTAGTTGATTGTTGGCAAAAGAGGACCCTGCTGATACGTAGGTATTGCCTAGGCATTTTGAAGCACTGAAGTTAGTTTAACTGTGTAACATTTCAGAGTTGTCAATTTAAACACACAACTTTGAGGAAGTGACAGATTACCTTCTTGCCTTTAAAATGCCCAGGTAAGGCTAGAGGTTAGCACATAGCGAAGAGTGTGTATCTGTGCATCTTGTGTCTTATTAACCAGAGTATTTCCTTAAGAAGGAGGAAAACAATGTAGGAGGGGTGGCCTTGGGGAGGGAGGGTACCTGCGCTGAAAAGGTGGCAGGTCGCAGCCCCTGCGGTCGGAAGGAAGATGACCGGGGTTGATCCTTAATAATCCTCTCTTTCTTAGGTTTCCTTTTGTTGCAAACTGTAAAAGCCCATGTAGAGCTGGTTTAAGCAAAGAAGGGAATGTGCTGGCTCACTTAACAAAAAGCCCAAGGGCATGCCTTGCTTCATGCACAGCTAGTTACACGGACTCAAATGTTTTTAGATCTGGTGTCCATCTCTCTTTGCATTTCTTGATTCTGCTGTGCCTCCTCTGAATTTGACTTCACTCTAAAGTCGATTCTTTCTCAACATGTTGGTTGACAAACTCACCATGCCTTCTCCAAACAAAGTCAAAGTTCCTTTTTCCAAAAACTTAAAAAAAAAAACAGTGCTGGGTTGTGTCTTCCTGCGCGAACTCAAGCCACATGCACGTGAAGCAAACCCTGTGGGCTGGGGGGCGGCTGCATGATGTTTGTCGGCCAGGCCAAGGCCCTGCCCCTTCACAGGGGCCGTTTCAGCCACACTGAGATGGGAGGAGATGGATTGTCTGCCCTCCAGTTGCTCTGGCCCAACCCAGGGGGCACTTGGCAGGGACTGAGAAAGTCTGTTTTACCTGTAGCACAGTTACAGAGGTCCTGGTTTTGTTCATCTACCTCTTGAGATAGAAGCGTGCGTAGTTAAGGAATGGCAGAATTTTAGAGCTGAAAGAGACTTTGTAAATTATGTAGCTGAAAACCATTAACAAGTACTTTTTGAGAATTCATCTTTAAGTTTATTCTTGCTAATGGCAGGAGCTGGTTATCTTACAGCCATGCAAAATACTTAAGAGGAGTAATGTGTAATATGAATCAGAATTTTATTAAAAGCATTCAGTGTTTATCCCAACTGTATTTTAGGAATGGCTCCTAAAGTGGACTACTGGAATCCTTACCAAAAGATTACATAAAACTAAAAAAATAAATCCCATCTCTTTGCCATCACAGGTATGTTATCATTTCTCAAGTTTGCTGTTGATATAGTATCCTGTTACTCCATCTAAGATGTTTATTGAAAATTCTGACTTTTTAATTCTTTATATTCTTGGTTCCTCTGATGGCGACTTCTCTTGACTTACTGCAGATAATAAGCACAACTGCTAGGCCCTCTTTGCGAGTGGAAAATAATCATCCCATAAATATATGTGTTCATTTCAAAAAATGTCCACCTTGAAAGGACTGTAAAATGAGCCCAAATGGACAAACTCTCCCAGCCTTGACAATGATGTGAAACAGGCATCAAATTTCAAAGCGAGTCAGGATCCTAGGGGGCTGAAGAGATTCATTTGTGTCTTCCTTATCAGAGCTGGTGGCCAGGAGGCCGAGGTCAGGGAGGGATGTGATCTCTGGGAGCGCTGGGAGCGTGCCGGACCTGGGGCCGCAGGCCGCAGCACTGCCATGGTCCTTAGAGGGAGCAAGGCTGGAAGGATCTGGAGAGAGAAACACGGGCCTTTCCCCGCCCCTAGAAGTCCATCCGCATAGCAGGGCGTCCGGGGCGGCAGCCAGACTCGTCATTCCAGAGGCACTTACATCATAAATGGGAATTATAACATAATGGCAAAGGTGCCAAACTGATTTTTGCTGACCCGTGAAAGTTTGATTAGGGTTTCAACATAATTAGATGTCTTTGTCATATTAAAGACAGTAATATTAAATTTTGCAAGAAATACTGATTTTAAAATTTCCAAAGGTCAAAAATTCAAATAAAAATAGAAACTGTAATAGGATTAAAGGGCAAAAAGAGCTAACGATGAATCTGTTGGAACGTAATGTGATTAGTCTCAGGCAGATGAGTTCTTAGCTTAAACAAGAAAAGGAGCAGACTCGTAATAGTGCGACTTCTATGGACTCACTACCTTCTTGTGTTTTTTGTGGATATACAGGGATCCTGATTTGTCTTTGGAAAACAGAAACATTTATTATAGAACTTCAGCAAAGCTTCCTGGAAGTAACTAGATAAGTATTTTACCCTAAATTTACCTGTGTTGACTGTGCTAGTTAGAACAGCATATCAAATAAAAACAGCAACTCTAAATTATGTCAATATTTTGCATAAATTGCAAAAAATCTTAAGCGTAAATACTGTTTGTCAGTTCCATTGACAAGTACCTCAATGTGCTATGAGCTGAGCCAATTAAGTTGAAATATTTCATAGATTACTATAATGATATTTAGTTCAATTGAGAATTTGTGTGCATAGGATACGTATGTATTAAGAAATTTTATTAGACATTTGTAGAATGGTGACTTATTAGCTACAGAAACATTTATGGTTTGAATAAATAATAGCAAAACAAAAATCAAATTTGGGCTACTATTTTTGGCAGAACAAAACCAACATATTACGTTATTAGGATCCCATTTTATAATTTTTTTAACTCATTAATTTTTTATTAAATTGCGAGTATAAACTTCTACCTTCATTATCAGCTACCATTAATTAATTCTTAAGTACCTAAAATGAGAATGTCTCAATGTGTAGGACATTAAGCCAGTCGTTATGGGGAAACAAATGAATATGAAAACCATTGATATTCTTGAGGAATTTACAGCCTAGATGGAGTGAAAGATGTAAAATACCCAAAATAATCATCAACAGAATAAAACATTCTGTCATACCCAGGGAGCAACTTGGAGAGTAAATACTCTGATGATTCAAAAACATAGCAAGACTGTTACGGGAATTGAGCTAGGTCTTGAGTGATGAATATAATTCACATTAGTGGAATGTGTTTGAAAGGTTACAAGTATGTCCAAATACCTCTTATCCCATTATTTCCCTAGGTGTAATCAGTCTACATTTTTGAAAATATCATGTAAGCTGATATTTCAGTTTTAGGCATGAGATTTCATTTCACTCAGACACATTATAATATATAATGTAATTTATAAATATGAATACGTTCAGATGGGGACACAGAATGAGATTCACCAAGCCCTCAGCTCATGACATTATTAGTCCAAAGACTGCCTTTCTTTTTATATAATATTGAATTTCTTAAATTGCATTTGTCTACTTCATCTCCTGTTTCCAACCCGATTTTCCCACATAGGTGCCTCTTTGTGCATATTTAATGTAAGACCCTCCCTCTGTTTTTTGAGACCTCACACACACACCACATAATAATGTGTGGGATATATTTTTAAGTTCACAGTTATTTCCATGAAAGGAAGAGCATGGTATGTCAGGGTTCTCCAGAGAAATGGAACCACATGCACATTTAGAGAGAAAAAGAGGGAGAGAGGGATTAGTTTCAAGGAACCGCTGCATGCGATAATGGGGACTGGCAAATCTGAAACCTGTAAGGCAGGCCAGCAGGCTGGACATGCAAGTAGGAGCAGATGCTCTGATCTTGGGGCAGAATTTCTTCTTCCTCAGGAAAACCTCAACTTTGCTCTCTAGGCCTTTCAACTGATCGAATGAGGCCTACCCACAATATCAAGGTAATCTCCTTTACTTCAGGTCAACTGGTTGTAGATGCTAAGACACGTCTACGAAACAGCTTCATAGCAGCACCTAGATGAGTGTTTGGTAGCTGAGTACTATAGCTTAGCCAAGCTGGCACATAAAGCTAGCATCATACCTTGCCTCTGGTGTCCTGTTTGGCCTATAAAGATCTACCTCACCTCATCAAGTAACTTTATTAACTTAAAATTATATGAATAATTTCAACGAGAGAATACACTTGTGAATTTAACTAAATTGTGTATATTTATACATACTAGCCCTTGATTGTGAGAGTGCCCCAGAGTCCTGTTTTTGAATGAGAAGCACAGCTAGCCTTCATTGAGCAGGTCCCAGGAGCCAGACCCTGGATCGAGATCTTCCCCCGCCCTTCATTCATCTCTCACAGCTACCTCCTAAGGCTACTTAGAAAAAGTATATTTCAAATTTTATTTAATTTTCCATATTGTATTGAAATTTCCTAATAACCGCATTTTAGCGTCATTCAGAATAATTCAGATTAAAGTGGGAGGGTGGGAAAACAGTTTACACTGATTCTTTACCTCTCATCACTGAATTCTTTAGAGGACATAATCTTAATAACCAGATTAAAAATATTACAAATTTCCCTCCAAAGTAGAGGGCTCCTATGAAACCTGTCATAAGTTAAAATGGCATAAAGCAAAGGAGAAATTACCATTAATCTGTGTGGAAAATTCTTTGAGTACTCCCAAGCCCAAAATATAACCTCTTTTGGGCTTTTCTGATACCTGAGCCCACATCTTGCTAACTGATGCACGAAACGAACCAAGGTAAAGCACAGATGCTCACAGACAAATTTAAAGTCCTGGCGGTTTAATGCTGAGCTGCTGAGTATAGTTTCTGGGGAAGGTGCTTGGGGGTGCCACTCACTGCTGGGGTGCATCCCGCCCCTCTTAAAGTTCACTGAAAAACAAATGCCGAACCTGTTTTCACTTTCTTCCTTTTTTTGTAAAAACAAAGATCCTCGGTGGATTTCTCCTGACGTAGGTCTTCCATAAAAGCCAGGTGATGTAACGTGAACTCAGAAAGCAGGTTACCAGCTTAAGAGAGAGCCTGCCTTCATTCCCACCCACGCCACCTCCCCAAGTTACAGTCTGAGTTTTCAAAGTGTAAAAACACACACTTTTTCAGAAAGTCTTATTTAAACTCTCATCCCTTATGCAGCAAAACAGTGGTAGCAATTTTAGATCATTCAGACATTCTGTACAACGAAATAAACAATCCTGCTGAAGAAGTTATCCACTGACTCAGTTCTGGGCCCTCATGCAGGCAAAGCAACACTTGACCTCGCATCATTTTAACTTAGAAAGAATTCTATTTGTGTTAGCTACCGTCTTATTTCAGTAACAAAGATCAATAGAAGACATATTTCTAAACATGGGCTTTTGTGTATTTCTGAATCAAAGCATTCGGTTTAGAAAAAGTCTCGGAGTCCATACCAAGTAATCCTCTTAAAGCCCAAGGGCTCAGGTCCTGCAGTGGGTTCGGAACAGAGCAGAGGCCAGAACTCAGACCCTGGCCCCCTACTCCAGCTGCAGCCCAGTCAAGGGCATTCTCGTGTGATTAGAGCTCGTCTCATAACATTCATTCCTCCTCGTAAACTCCTTCTTCATGTAAACATGCATCTCTGTGGAATTTAAGGGATTATAGCACGGTCGTGTGTTACAGTGCGGGATCTTATTTCCAAATGACTCCCCCACAGCCCCGCCAGTCCCCAGGCTGCTCTGGCGTTAAAGTTTCCGGAGACAATTAGGGAGCTGTCTCAAGAGACTGCATCAGGGTGTTTGTTCTGATCTCTAGCAGCAGTGCCCGGCTTTATTCTTGAGGCAACCACCGTCGGGTCTCAGGCCAACCACAGTCAATATTTATCTTGGACGTAATCTTCACTCCTATTCTTGTACTTCCATTGACCTCCCTATTTCAAAAGAAACTTCATTTTGGGAGTGGAGGGAAGTGAAATATCATGTATAGGTTCATTCTCAACATTTATGTTTTTGCCTATAGAAATCTATGTAATGGACTTAATATAAAATCTGGGCCAGGAACAGATACTAAGAGGGGAAAAAGTCATGGCACTGCCTCCTTGCGGAGTCCTGCTAAGTCTGGAGCGCGGATTGCCAAGCATGTACATTTCTGCAAGGATCTTAACTCTGAAGGCTTTTCCCAGAGTTTATGTGTAATGATTTTAGTTTCTGAAAGTAGAGCATTCTGTCTGTACCAGCTAGGTCTGCCCAATGTGTCCACACCAGAATATCCCTCCAGGCATGGGATCTGTCTCATAAATTAGTCTCATACCAGTTTCCCTCCCAAAATTCTGGAGCTTGGCTACATTGCATTAATGCTTTAAATGCTTTATATAGTTACAAAAAAAAGAAAAGAAAAGCTATACCTAATATGCTCACAGACTATAGTCACAGGGAAGTAGTGGTCCTGCTTGTCATCAGATACTTCTTATTAACTGATTCTTTGACTAAATGTTTAGTTCTACAATCTTCCTCGTCCTTTTTTATCCTCCTGAAGTGGTTTCTCAGAGATCCCTTAAGAAAGAGTCTTCCTTATTCTTAAAAGTAATTTCCACAAACCTTTGTGAGAAATATAAGCCCTATAATCTTCACTTGGTTACTTTAGTAACTCTAAATAGGTACATTTTAGGACAGGAGTAAAACATAGTGTATAATAAAACTTAGGCTCTTGAATAAGCAATATCATTTGTAACTCACAGTTTATATGGCTTTATATATCACTGTTCTGGATTTTTGAAAGATGCTTCATAGTGTGTGATACTTTGTCCTGGTGTCTCCAAGCTGCTGAGAAGCAACTGGGGATAGAGAACTGAAGAGGCAGGATGGAGTGGAGCCCAGACACATCTTGGACTTTGACTCCATCTCTTTCTTTGATGATCTGCTGCAGTTTTCATTTATTGACTTTGTGATGCTAAACAAGTTCCATGTGCCTAGACAGAAACTGAAGCTTGCAAGAGTGTTTTCTCTTTTACATGGCACTGATTGGATCCTTGCCAAGTAGTGTTAATTTCTCAGTTATGTTCATAACCATAAAGGGGGGATGGAGGCGTCAGTCCCAACAACACTTGTAGAATCAGTTGACACAAAAAAACAGGCAAAAGGTGACCACACCTGTTCCCCATGAGGAAGTTTGGTCACCCTTGAAATATGTTTGCTCCCTTATCTCATCTTCCTGGCTGTAAAAGTAGTATACATTTATTGAAAATCAGCAAACTAAGAAAAATTAAAAGAACAACATTTGCTAATAGTCCCACTATCTGAGGACCACTACTTCTAATATGATGCACATTTCCTTTTAATCTTTTAAAAATGTATGCGTTTTCTGAGTTGTATATTTAAAAATGGACAGGAGGGTGTATTTTATGTACTGCATATTTTACCACAATTAAAAGAGTGAGAGAAGAAGCAAAAAAAAAAAGTATGTGTTTTGACCATTTTTGGTCATACTATATATTCTACTTATATCCACTAAACTGCAACATAATCATTTGTCTTTTTTTTTTAATTCTCCATCAGTGATTTTAATGGCTTGGTAATAATAATCCATCATGTGGAATTTCCTTATTTCCAATTTTTCACTATTACAAATTCTACAATGGTGAACAACTTTGTGCTAAAACCTTTGTGTGTGTGTGTGTGTGTGTGTGTGTGTATGTGTATGTATCAGACTGCTTCCTTAGGATTGATTTCTAGAAGTGGATTTTTGGCTTTCTCCACACATATTATAAAATTAATTCGTCAAAGGTTTGTTACAATTTATAATTTACAATTTCACCACTCCTTTCACCAAAGTCATTACTACAAAATCCGTGCAGCCGGCTAAGGGAAGGTTTTCAAGTATTAATGTAAATGTGAATTTTGAATAAGAAAGAATTTAAATAAGAGCCCTCTGGTAATGTGAAACTGATCTGGTGTGCCCTTTCAGAGTGACACAATATTAAATATGAAAATGTTAGTATTAAGAGAAGCATTTAGTTGCCAGGTACCACGCATTATCATTAATGAATTTCATCATTACCTTAATGGCTATAAGCACTCAGAATCTAAAAGAATTTAGTCCAGAGCAATAGCCTCTCTTTTAAATTATTTGTTACCATTTGTTTGTTCCTCTTAATGATTGTAGGGCTTTGCTAAGAGTCTTAAAGAGTGGACGGAGTCGTCCAATGGTTTATAGCGTAAGAGCCAAACCGGGACTGTCTTCAGGGAACAGGAGTGTGAACCCAGTAATAAACTTACCAGCGAAATCAACAGTCTGGGAAATGTAGGACGGACATTTCATTCCCTAGTTACAAATACACTCACCAGGCATCTGGAGTCTTAGAATTTTCAAAGTTTTATTTCTCAGTCAGGCCATCTTAAGATGACCTCTTGAGGCCACCTAAACATTATTGGTCTATGCTTATCACCTCTCTTTTCTACTTACTGTTTGGGTTTTTTTTCTTTGTCTCCAGTGTTGGTCCTTAGGGCTTAAAGCACAAAATCAATATTTTGTGCTTTAAAATGATTTCTTTTCTATACTCGTCTTCTGTCCTGGTTAGTTTTGAGCTGAAGACCTCGTTCTTAAAGTTTGGAGAGTTCCCTGGGGTGACTCTTTGCCTTATCTTTTTGAGGATTAATTATTGCCTTCTTTTTAATTTTATTTGTTAAAGTTTAGTTTTGTTTTTCCATTGTGTGGGAATAAAACCTAGAGATGGCTTTTCCAGCTTGAAAATCTCTTTTCTGTACATTATAAGCATTCAATACTACAAACAACCTTTGTGTCTCTCATTCATTATAGGCACATTTCATTTCTCAGGAGATCTGTCAATGAGAGTTCTCTCCCCTGTTGGTAAAGTGCTTTATTCCAGTTATTTATTTATTTCTGTGTTTGTTCATTTTTGATTTTTGATGTTGGGAAATCCTATAGTTGGATTATTTAAATCAGTCAACAGAGCAGTACTGAAACAGTGCAGGTTTTCATATCAGAATATCTGGGTTCAAGTACCAGCTACTTTTTGCCAATACGTATAATATTCATACTGTAGGACTTGGTTCATAGTACTCAGTAAATTTGTATTTTTACCTCATCATGTTTATTTAGTATTTACTATGTGTATAGCAAAGAATAGATGTTTCAAAGGTATAATGGATTTATGCAATAGTCATGTTTTTCTCTCAAAGCAAGGTGAAATCTATTGAATTTTAAATTAAATTATCATCTAAAATCAATATTTTGTGCTTTAAAATTATTTCTTTTCTATACTCATCTTCTGTCCTGGTTAGTTTTGAACTGAAGACCTGGTTCTTAAAGTTTCGAGAGGTCCCTGGGGGAACTTCTCCGGTAGATATCAGGATGCACCCAAATCTATAGCACAGAGAGCTCAGGCCATGAGACAAGAGCTTACAACCCACGGAGGTGAGCCATTACTGTTTAGCACTGCTCGCAGGGCATGCTCTTCTATCAGATGCAGCCTCCTGAAAGTGCCATCTCAGCTAAGACATGGAAAATAAGGAGTTGCTCTCTGTTGGAGGCTGAGGCAGGAGGCAGGATGGTGGTCCAGGCAGAGGAAGCTGTGTGCAGACGCCTCCAGAACAAGAGAACATGTTCTCTGGGAATAACTGGGAGAAGTTCAGTATGACTGTTGTATAGATAGGGAAGGAGGGAAGGAGGGAGGCAGTAGTATTAATAATTTGGACTTTATCCCCAGAGTAGTAAGTTGCCAAAGAAGAGTTAGCAAGAGAAAGATGTGATCAGATGCTTGTTTTACAAAGACCCTTCTTCTGGCGGCAATATGGAGAGGTGCAGAAACTGGAGGCGAGAGTCAGCAGGGGCCTTATCTGGGAAAGTGACAAAGGAGAGGGAGGAAGTAGGTTGGTTTGAGTCTTGGGAGTACCCACACTGCTGAGTATGATTGTGAGTTTTCTACTTCAAATGACTGTTGCACAGTTAATGTGGGAAACAGAGCACCCACCATGGACACAGGAGAAGTGGAGAAACACATCAAAAAGCAGCCACTGAGCTGATCTCCTTTGGCTTAGTCTGGAATATTCAGTTAAGGCATCCACATCAACCAAACAAAGCACACATCTGTCGGGCCCCCGTGGCACTGGAGGTGTGACCCTCACCAAAGCCTGTGACCTTTGGATCAGACACAACTTTACTTCTCTGCCTTGTGTTAGGCATCCTCAAGATCTATCGTACCCATTTCAAATGAGACAGTCTAAAGCTAGAAAAGCAAAAGGCCCTTTTAATTCATTTTTATGTCTGTGCCTTTGATCTGACAAGGGGGCCTTTCCCAAGCTCGGCCGTGAATGCGAGTGACTGAAAGCGACTCCACATTTTTTGAGTCACATCCATGTTGACCAGGCAAAACCTTGCACGCAGAAGAGCACATGTAAAAATAATGATCCATGCAGGCTGGATGCTGACTGTGTTTGATGGACATCTGCCTGCAGATCACTTCCCTACCATGTAACCCTGATACTGTCAAGACAAGAAGTGACGGCCAGTGGGCCCGGTAGCAGAGACACCCTGCTTTCTAATGCTTCCCCTTACATTCCCTTTTTTCTGAAGTTCACAGATGTTCCCTTGATGTGGTCCGGGTATTTTTGCGAACTGCTGGAAAATTTCACTCACACTCTAATGGTTCCAACGAACACAAAATACTTCTTCCAGGGAGCAGTTGCCAATAAGCAGTATTTTTAGAGGCACATGTCACAGTTTCTCTTTGCCTCTGTTGTGACTGTTAATGGGCTCTGAATGATTAAGAAGCAGCCTCTGATAAAAGGCATTACCCCACTGCTTCATTATATACTAAGGCTAGTAAATGTTTACTACACTTTAGACTCAGACTAACATGTCATTAAACTAGTTAAATAAGTGGTCTAGTTAAATAAGTGCCCAGCACCTAGCTGTTACTCCCTTGAACATGAGTGTCATTTCCCCCTGCGTCTGAAATAGCAAATCATTCCTTTTGGGTTCCTACAGATAAATGCCCCCTAACGATGGTGTCATATCGTTTATGCATGCTTCCTCGGGGAAGGATTTTAGTTAGCTCTCTGAATTCTGTGGTGAATTTTGCCACTCACTCTAGGACACTATCCCTGTTTCCAGTAATATTCTTTGACCTCTTGAGTAAAGGAATACTTTTCAAAGAGGAAGTGGGAGGTGAAAAACACATAGTACATCTAAGCACTAGAGCTGATCTGACATTTTATGGCACAAAATGCATGCACAATGATAATCTGCTAGGCTGGGAGGAGCTTTCCTCTGGGGATGGAGAACCAGGATTTCTGGTATCTGACCAGAGTAAAGATTTAGTTTCCTTTCCCATCATAGGAGAATCAAGCCTTCTCACCGTCCTGCTCACAAGGAATCTTTATTTCTTCCACTGTGTTTGCAAATGAAAAAGGAAGTGCTTGCTATTGAAAAGAGTCCCAGATACTCTAATGGTAGTGCTAGAAATTATAACTGCAATCAATTAGAGGGAAAAAATCATTCAGGTGCCATTTTGGCTTTCTGTTAGCATGACTATAAAAGTAAAGTGCCTCTTTGGGCATGCTTAGTCATTACTTTGGGGTTAAGAATGAAGACAGAGTGAAAAAAATACCTAAAACATAAACATGTGTTTTTCATTCTGACAGAGAATGAACATTATTTTCCACAGCTACAGCTTTGAAGGGGCAGTATCCTTTCATCTGTTTTCTAAAACAACATGGTAACTTTTTTTTACGCCGCTAACCGGGCGGTGCTCAGAACCCCGTGTCTGGTTCTCCTGGGTACAGAGTATTCACTTGTATAAACCGGTGAGGTTCAGTCCCATGTGTTCATGCAAGAGCAGGACAAGGTCTTCTCGCCTGAAGCACCAGCAGAGCATCACCGCACACGCACGTCGCTCAAGCACATACCTGCCAGGTGGCTCCATAGCCCAGGGGAGCAGGGAGTCGCCGGGGGCAGAGTCTGTGTGCAGAGTAAGCTGCCGCACTTGGCATCAAACTGCCCCAGTAATTCCCTGGGCTCAGTTTGAAGCAAAGGAAAATTCTGTTGACGGTCAGTTCTGAAAAGCCTATTTTTTTTTTGTAGAAAGGAAGAATCGTGGAGATTTTTTTCTTTCCTCCTCTTCCCAAAAGAATCCTTTACTTATGCTTCTTGAATTCAAGGGAGCCTAATAAATTCTAAATGCTAGAAAATGTCGTGAAGGCTCATTGGAATGTCATCAGCTAGTCCGGTTCTATGCAGCCTCTCTGAGGAAAAGATAATTTATTTTTCTTTTGTTTGTGGCTAAATATACTATAAATGATACCTGTGAGCATCTCTTGCCTACTAAAAAGTTCAGTCAATTCCACCAGCAGTTTTCTTCAGGCAGGTTCCTCTCAGTACTAATCTTCTGCACGCCCACAACTCTGTAGCAGTGACAGCATGTCTCATGTTGGCATGTCATTTAAGGATCACTCTTGCTGCCCCCCTGGATTGTGAGCCTGTGGGTGCTAAGTTCCAAGTGCCACTCATCCTTGGAACCCACTCCGAGGACTTGAAGGCCTAGTCCTCCTTCGATGCACAGGCTAGCACTTTATCCACAGTAGGTGCTGAAATCGTGTTTGTTGAATGAAATGTTTATTGAATGGGGAGCCCACAGGAATATCATTTGTACAATGCTGAAAAGCATTTGGTGTCAGAATTCATTTAATGGCAAACCCCCTGTGCGCTCTATCATAGATGTACAGGGTGACTTGGAAATGTCATGATAAAGATGGGTGAGAAAGGGCTAAAAAGCCACTGTGTATGAGGAACATCACTGCTGGTCAGGAAGGGAGGCAAGGAGGCTTACTAGCTCTGCACAGAATGGAGCTAAGCTGATTGGACCGACTCCGTGGGGCAGGTGCGCCCAAGCTTCAGTTCTAACTGGAAGGAAACAGGGCACAGGTTTCAGGAACAGATGAGACCCAGTTATAGAATAAGCAGCAAGCCAGGGGCTCATGACAAGTACTGAGTGAAAGGAGGGGCATTTTTAATTGGAAACACTTTTTTTTTTTACTTAAAGGGAGTAAAATGCATATGTCCCTAGGTGATTTATAATCTATTGATAATTTATTTGTAAGATAGTGTTACAGTATAGTGTGCTCTGGGTTGCAAACATTCTAGATGTGATTGCTTTCCTGCGAAATCAAGCTTTTTTTTCATTTTTATTCCTTACCTAGAGATACTATTTATTCACCCATCAGGAATTGGGGTGTTTCATCTACTTGACTTTTGCAGTTCACTCTATTTGTTTTTATCAGCTATTAGTGACTAAAATGAACAGTCTGAGAAATATATATTTAAACCAAACAAAACTTTTAAAGTAGCCTGCTGTTTTCAGAGCCTTGTTTCCAGGATTCTCCCAGCATGAAGGTCTCACCCGGCGACTATGTTAGGCCATCTGGGGAACCAGTTCTTTTTGAAGGCGACCTAGGTACAGCTTACTGCCGGCTCACAGCGGCAGGTGTTCCACAAGGCTTGTCCGTGGCTCCTTAGCCTGCGGCACATATCTGAGAACAGAGGAATACATTTTTATCTGGATGAGCTTTTTCCTCCACTTTCACAATTAATAGGCATCACCTAATCTCGCACCACCTCCTATGCCGCCTACCGAGGTGAAGGCTTTCGTTTAGATTACCCTAGAGTTCAGTAGGGACTGGCGCTTGGCCGGCCCGTGGTGGTCCTGGGCTCGCGCATGGTACTGAGCCCTGGTGTGAGCCGCCGTCAGCAGAGCCTAGGTGTCCAGGCGGGGTGAGAGCAGGAGAGGGGGCTGGCAGGTTCACCGCCATCAAGCGCACAGCCCAGCCCCGAAACCACCAGCGCACGACACACCGGGGCAAGGAACAGAGTGGAGGGTAAGTTCGGGGACGGAACCCAAAGCCTGGCACAGGGGGAGGGGTAGAAAAGGGCTGGGCTCCCCGTGGAGGCTGGCAGAGGCACCATGCGCCCCAGGAAGAGCCACCTGTGCAGGGAGGGACCCTCTGAGAACAGGAGGCGTTAGCTGCTCTCCGCTGAACCCCCATTGCCGTTGTCCTAGCTGTTCACTCCTCAGCCTGCACGCAGCCTGCCTGGCTTCAGGTCCGCGCTCTGCTGCCTGCTCAACCTGCCACCTTCGCGAGATGACTCAAGCTCTTCCGTCCCTGTTTCTTCATCCGTAAAATAGAGGATATGGAACCACTATTAGCAACCTCATAGATTCCTGGGAAGATTCCTTGGCTCATATAAAATACTCGGGCTCACTCCTAAAAAGAGCAGCACCTGCATGATATGGGGAGGTGAGGGTTTCTGTGTTGTCTATTGCAGCTCCAAGGGCATGCTATTGAACGCTTCCATTTCTGTATAGCTTTCTTCCACCAATACTATTTGAAATACTTTGTTTCCCTATCAAGTCCTTTGCAGTAAATTAATTTTTAAATTTAAATCCAGAGGTTTCCTCCCGTGGAACACCTGCCCTAAGCATGGAGGTGGAGCTCCGGTCTCCCCTCTCTCACCTTGTTAAATTGGCAGAGAAGCTGGGGATGCCACCAACCCAGGCCACAGTGACAGTAAGCATAGTGACTTTTCCTTCGCTGTGTGTGCATTTTTTAAAAGCAGACTAGAACCCTTGTTTAATGGTTTAAGTAGGAAACGATTTGGTATGATCACAGTTTTACACATATTTTCACATGGAATCTCGTCAGCTGGGTTCAGGAACCAAAGAGCAGACATCAAGCAGAGGAGGGCGTGGAAAGGGGTGGAGGAGTGCCTGTGGTCAGGAGGTTTGCGCCAGTTTTTGACAAGCCATTTGTATAATGTATGTGTGTCCCGAGTCCCAGGGCTGGTGGTGTAGAGGCTGCAAAAAAGAATCATAGCGTTTATTCTCAAGTTGCTTTTAGAGTTAGGTAGGCAACACACAACATGTAGGTGGGAACTTCACATCCTCAGAACCTAACATATACCTGGCACGTAGGAACTAGGAATTGCTCACTTTTTATCCTCAGAATATGGAAAAATGGGAGAGTATAATAAATGGTTAAGTACAAGGTTTTATGAAAGAGCCCTAAGAGGGATGTAAGATTCCATGGAGAGATGAGAGAAGACGCAGAAGGGGGAGCGCTCCAGCCAGGTCTCTCCTGACGTGCAGGAGACGCAGCTTTGGGCCAGGAGGACGCAAGTGAAGGCGGAGGTGAGGAGGTCCAGGAGCCATGGGGGTCGCGGTGAGCAGTTTGGTTTGACTGAAGGCAGGTGGTAAGAAATGAGGTTGAAAAGTAGATGGGCTACAGACCCATCAGGACCTTGAAAGTTAGGCTTGGAAACTTGGACGTGATTCTCTAGGACCTTCTTAGGACCCAGGGAGGACTTCAGAGCGTGGCAGCAGCATGCCAGGAGGTGAGCTTCAGGAGGTGAATCGTTACTGTGGAGCAGGCAACTCCAGCGAGGGATGCCAAGGGGGCGAGAGTTGAACCTCCTGGCAATGAGCATAGGAAGGGTGAGACCAGGGCAAGAGGCGCTTGGAAGTTAAAATTGATATGACTCATTCTGAGCCTCTTCTTGACAGATGAAGGAGCCATTAGCAGAGCCAGGCAGCCCAAGAGGAAGAACAGGCTTCCCAGAGGAAATGAGAAGTTTAACTAGGGACCTAGTGAGGTGAAGGCGCCGGCGGAGGGACCTGGTGGGGTGAAGGCGCCGGCGGACATTCGGCCCCGGGACTCATGTAGGAGATTCTCTGGGGAGAGAGCATTCACCGGGAGAAGTCACCTGAAGCCGTGGCATTAACCGAGCGGAGAAGGCCAAGGACAGATCCGTAAGGAGCACTCCGCTGAACAGAGCACAGAGAGGGAACGGCCGAGGAGGAAGTGACAGCTTGGAGTGCCGAAGTCACACGGGAGAAAGTGTCAAAGGAAAAGGCAGACAAGAATTTTACTGTTGCAAATCAATATGGAACCTGAGAAGAGCAGTTGACTTTGGTGACTAAGAGGAAACCTGGTGACCTTCCATGACGGCCGACGGATAAAGGCCAAAGCCAGGGTGCCGGCCATCAAGGAGAGAGTGTGTGGTGAGCAAGTGGAAACCATGAGGAGACGGGTTTTCTCAAGGTGTTCGGTGGTAAAGCAAAGAGATCGTAGAATTAGCTTAATTCGACTACTCCCTTTAAAGTCACCAACTTCACTTGGCAATTTAAGGGAATAAAAAATTAAACTGTAAGAGCAAGGATACTGCAACAGGCTTATAAACTGAACAAAAGACCCCAGGACATCATAAGGGTGTAAACTGGGAAACTAACTGTGGGTGTTGCCAGAGCTCGCAGCACGCGCTGACACCTAGGACCAAGGACGTAACTGATCGTGTTCCGATCCCATGAGACCCACGGTAGGCGCACAGATCACCGCGACCCTTGCTGTGGTCTCCGAGCCGGGAGGGGTGCCTCGGGCTGGGGAGCCGCTTGGTGACCCCACCATGCAGTTGCCCACGAGTGGGTGACCTTATCTCTCCCTTACGATCGCCCTTCTATTACTGTTGTCTTAGCAATACTAGAGACATATGCTGAACCATCTCTTCCCAAGAGAGCTCTTCAACTAGAAACGGAAACCACGCTCTCTGTAGTGCATTCGGCCCCGGGAGGGAGACAGCGTCTGCCTAAAACCTGCCTTGCAAATCAAAGACAGGAGTCAGTGTAAGTATTTCACAGACCTACGAAATACAGAAAGAAATGTCTAGGGACTGCTGGGATGTGTTTGTCACCAATGCTGAGTAAGAATTACTTCAGAGGAAAAGTATTGGTGAAGACAATGAAAATTTGCCTACTTCCCCAACCAAGAAAGGATAGGTTGAAACCTCCTTATATCTTAAAAATAAAATGTATTTTATATTTATAAAAAATAATCTATCTTAAAAATAAAAATATTAAAAAATATATATCTTAAACATAAAATCACATTCAAATGCTACAATTGATGTAATTATTATTATCAACACAAATAGAAATGGCAGAAACATGTCTTCCCACTTGCCTTATATCTGACTGAGAAATGGTGGGAATAATACAGCTTCTCCTGGTCTAATAATGATTCAATTCCCCTGAGAAAAAAATGATCATAGCATGTTCATTTTAAATACCTATCAAACCAAAATTCAAGTATTTATTTGAATGTATATTACTCAAAATTAGATTCCAAGACGTGAAACATGTTGCCGCAGCACAAGTACAAAGGCAGCTAAAAATACACCTTAAAAGCAGGGATGATATTTCAGAAAAGTGCATTACAACTAAGCACAAGGTTAAGAAAGTGCCACTCGGTACTGTTTTGGACCCAGGATTAAAGCTGGCTGACATCGGCGGCTCCTTTGACAGCCTCCTGGTTTTAGAATTGAGGAGACTGAGGCCCAAGGGATTCAAGAACCCCATTCAATGAATACTTAAAGAAAAACCAAGCAAAAATCTCCCCAATAAATCAGCAGAGCACATGAAGCTGTGCCAGATTTTATATTTGTATATTCATCAGTTAATTTTTAAAAAACCTCTAAGTCAGTTTGAATGAAGTTTAACTTACAAGCAATAGAATTAGCCATTTTACTTCACAAGAGTTAGAAGAAACTGAAATCAGCATGCACACATGCTTACTTAAACTTGTATTGAGTGTGAAGAAATGCTGATTACATAAAAAAATTCCATTGATAAGTCATGTTAATTTCAGGATGGTTTTAAAAAATTAACTGCTTTCTGTTAATTAAAAACATAAATCTTCAAATTCAATAAATTTTACGGAGACTAATTAAATAGACTGCATTGTTGTGGATACTGTTAAGAGATTTTCATACTCCTTTTAAGAATCTGTATTTATATTTATTTATTACACAAAGTAAGCATATTGCAGGAGAAAACAGCTAGGACGGGTATTGTCTGTTATATATTTTAATTGTGTTTATAGAGCATATGTGACTTTTAATTATTGGCTTTATGAAAGCTAAGATCAGCTAATTTGAAATTTATATAAACATTGACATTAATATTTAACTAAATATTCCTTAAAGTGAATATGTTATACTTGTATTTTACAGAAGCATAAATATTACACCATGTGGGTGATTCTCTTGACCCTGTTATGTTAGGAATGATTTTAGAGATGTTTTAGAATTTTTAATAACAGAATTAATTGACTTGCACAGTTTCCTATTTCACAGTAACTCTTCACTTGGATATGTCCATATGCTTTGTTGAATGTGACACAGGCTCTGAAAAGAGAGTTAAAGTGTCTGTAAGTTCATTCATAATGGAGTAGAAAGCTCTAACTACTATTGATGTCCATTATTTCATGAATTGAAAACTTGAGAAGTTAGTAACATGTACAGAGAATTAATATTCATCCAGCAATAAAGCTACTAAAAAAAAAACAAATAAATCTGGAATAAAAATACCAAGAATTTAAAATTAAATTGTATCACATAACTTGGTTCAGGTTTCTTCATAATTTGAGGCTCTTTTTGCAAAATCATTACTAAAGTCAAAGCTGCTTGGTGTGTCTTCCAAGAGTATGCCAAAAGAATTCCCTGATATTCCAAAAGCAATCCGAGAGAGGAATCTCTAAGGTGAATACTAAGTAACACTTGTAGGACCTGCGGTGGGCTCCTTTGCGGCAGGAAAGCCTGCTCCCCTCATCCCCATCTTCCAGGCTGTTGCCCTGAGACTCTCAACGGTTCATCAACTGGATGAGCTGTCCTGCCTGCTTGGCAGGTCTCACCGAGGGCAGTGACTTCTCACCTATCATGTTTTGCAAGCTCAGCTCTGGCCCAGTCTTGCTGAGCTTCTCTGGGGGCCACCTCCACTGCCTGCGTGTCCACCTGCTGCAGGACACCTGATTGCCAGCTCCTGGGCAGCCTGCTGCCCTGAGAGCCCCACATGGTTCCTCTCCTGGGCCCTTTCTCTGGTCCCTCTCTGCTCTGCTGTGCTCACATTCCTTCCTGTGCCCAGAGCCTTCTAGACCCTTCGCAGTGGCGCCTCCGGCCGGGCATCCCACCTCTGCACGTCTAGGGCCTGGGAGCCTTTCTCCCTTACGCTGGTGTAGGCCCCTTAGGCTCAGGTGCTCTCTGCCACAGTAATTGTGCTTCAGTGTAAATTTTTCTCTGGGGATACCTCTCAACTCTTGTCATAGTGTGTAGAGATTCAGGCTGACCAAACAGAAGATCTTATGGTTCCCATTAAAGAGCCAAAATACTGTTATCCTTAACTAGATGGGAGGGTTGGGGGGACTGGGGCATAGAGAGGCTAAGCCCCTTGGAAAGGTTACCCAGCTGGTGAGGATTCGGGCTGAGATTCAAACCCAGAGAATTGGAATGCCCAAGTGTGTGTTCTTAAACACACCTTGACAATGTGAGGGGACCTGCTAACAGATCTGCCAGTCCATTGCAAGTCACCAGCAAGCCCTTGTTTTTCTTATTTTGTAAGTAGATCTAATAGGTTGTGAACTGATGTATAAATTCCAAATAGTAGGTGTGTTCTTTAATAAGGAGTGTATTTAAATATCTCACTTTCCTGTTGTGGAAAGAATGAAATGCATTGAAAATAGGAAGACAGAGTAGGCTTGGAGGGAGAAGTTCAGAAAAAATGGCAGGTTTTTTTGTTCTTTTTGTTTTGCTCTCTCTGACATCAAATCACAAACACACTCCCAAAAAAGGCATAGGCAAGCCTGGAGATATCAATGAAATGTGTCATTTCCCTCTGTAGTGCCGATCTGCCTTTGAGCACCAGGAGAGCTTGGGGATTTAAAGCTGTAGTATATCATTTTCTAAATAGTGTCTGGTGTGTTCATCCTATGATCGCTGGAATATTTTATGAGCACATTGGTGACTGTGGAGGGCCTGCATTAAATTATTCCACTGGACTTGTAGCTGGGTCTCTGGGGAAGAGAAGCTTGGTATATAGGTAATGAATATGCACATTGTGACAGGAATGGAAGGACAAAGTAAGCAAAGTGACAGGTCCCACCAGTGACTGTGTGACTTCAAAGATTGACAGAACAGTGATGGTGACGTGGGGGCGTCGAGATAGAGGCTGATAAGACTTGTGGGAACTGTGTGGGACAGATGGTAGGGATGTGGCAGGGTGCAGCTGTGTTTTGTAAACGGTGGTGGACTAGTCTATATGGTTACCTAACATTAGTATTCTAAGCAACTCAAAGTCTGTCCACAAAAGGTGCTCTCTACCAAAATTCCTGTTCCCCACGCTCCCCACCGCCCTGCCCACAGTACAGGACGTTCGAAGGAAAGAGCACTGGGAATCAGTCCTGCGTTCTCTCTTCTCTCCAACATTTGGACTCTTCCAGGCATTGCCTTCAACCCATTCCCTTGGGCTCAGCTGCAGCCTGCGTATAAATGAGAGACAAATTTCCTTGTCCTGCTCCCAAATTGCCTTTCATTGAATTTCATATATTATGTCCTGTCATTGTGGAAGACATTTGGAGCTAAATATTCCATCCAACTGAAATGCCATAGCCATTTATCTCTACTTCCAAACAGTGTTTATTGCAGAATGGCCACTCATGAAGTTTCAAGGGATTTTTTAAAGACATATTCACAGTTTTCTCCATTCTCTAGTCAGCTGTGATTTCTGGCATCGCTCTTCTCCCAAATCACCTCTCCATCTCCTTTGTTTGCTTTTACTTTTATTAAAAACTAGTTATTGCTACCCGGACTATTACATGCCTCTGAATCAGACTTCCTGGGATCTGGGACCCTAGTGCCCTCTCACCTAAGTGCCTGGTGGGGCTGCCGTCGCTCTGCTCAGCAATTCCTAGTTTTCTCCCCAGGCCACTTCCATGCTCCTGACTGCCTGGCAAGCCAGGTGGGAAATTCATCTCTGCATTCAGGATCCCATCGCAGCCCTGAACTGCTGCAGACCTACACTCAGAGCGTGCTTCACGCCTCCCTTCCTCCCCCCAAGGGGTCTGGGGGCCTCTGTCTCCGGCATGTACCCTTCCTGCCTGACCTGGACACTACCAAATTCCTGAAATGGTGGAGGACGCAGCCTCCCAGGCCGGGGAGCCCTGCACTGCCCGTTTGACCTTTCTCATCTGAAACACTCTCACTGCCCGGTGTCCTAGCTCTGGCTGCTCTCACGAAATACCACAGGCTGGGGCTTAACCAACAGCCATCTATGTTCTCACAGTTTGGGGCTGGGAGCCCAAGATCAAGGTGCCTGCAGAGGCCGTTCCTGGTGAGCCACCTCCTGGCTATCAGACGGAGCCTTTTCACTGCCCCCCCCCCCCACGTCAGACAAAGCTCCAGTCTCTTCCTCTTCTGATCAGGACATCAATCCCATTATGGGGCCTTCCCAAAGGCCCCACCTCCAAAGGCCACCACATTGTGGGGTCAGGACTCCAACATATGTATTTGAGAGGACACACATCCAGGCCACGGCACCCAGTCAGCTCCTGCTTGGGTGGCTATGCTCATCTGCTCTCTCCACCAGCCCCCAGGGGTGTTTGCAGGAAACACTTAGGGATGTAACACCTGATAAAGTCATAGAGTGACATCGTGTTTCCCTTAGAATTCTCCAGTTCACCTTCCCTGGTGCCATCTTCTGTCTTGTCCATAAGGATGGTCTTCACAGGGCTGAACAGGGGCTAAGCCACACATATGGCAAGAGGAGAGACGGCCACACGTTACCATCAAGTGTGCTTCTGAGGCTGTGCATCTGGGAACTTATCATACTTTTATTTCTTCGGGGTTTTTTTCTGACATAAGTTGTATTTTCTATTTTTATTGTGCTCTAGCATTTATTGGAGAATGGGAAGACAAATCAACTTACAAAGTCTGCACATGAGTTTCCTAAAGCTGCTGTAACAAATTACCACAAACTTAGTGGCTTGAAACAACACAAATGCATGTTTTTACAATTCTGGAGATCGTAAGTCCAAAATGGGTCAGAGCTGAAGTCAAGGTGTCAGCCGAGCTGCATTCTGTCTGGAAGTTCCTGAAGAGAATCCATTTCCTTGCCTTTTCCAGCCTGAGGGCCACCTGCATTCTGCAGCTCAGACCCCATGTCACTAAGACTTCCGCTTCCATTGTCACTTCTTAATCTCTGACTCTGACCCTCCTGTCTGCCTCTAATAAGGACCCTGTGACACTGGGCCCACTCTGATAATTCAGGATGATCTCCCCATTACAGGATCCTGAACCTAGTCATATCTCCAAAGTCCCTTTGGCCTGTAAGATAACAGATTCATAGGTTCCAGAGGTCAGGACGGAGGCAGCTGTCAGGCGCCACTGCTCTGCCCACCCCACTCTGTCCAGATGTCAGTTTGAACCTGTGTGTAACGCTTTCCACATATTGAATTGAAAATAAATGTATTAATATTCAAATGAAGAAAGGAAAGTTGTTTTTTCAGATCACAGCAAGCAAGCCCTTAATGATTAATAGAGCAGTTTGTTGTGCTTTTTTTAAAAAGAGTATTTATCATGCATTCTTAATAAACCATGGTGGTTACATAGTGAATCATTGCTGACATGTATACACAATGCATGCCTAGTCATAGTATGTACCATTAAAAATGAACAAGTCCTAAAAAATGCCATAGTCCATTCAAGGACTTTATAGGAATCTCAAATTTTCAATTGTTAAGAATATGTCAAATTTCTGAAAAACTCTCCCAGTGATACTTTCCTTACTCTGCCTATGTTTTTTCTTTAGCATTTGCAAAAGGCACAAGCACTTTCCCCTGTAACACCTGTGCGCCCCTGTCAGCTGCTGGACGGAGCCCTCAGGTTGCTGGCAGGCCCCCGGGCTCACCCCATCCCCGCCCCAAGCCTTTTCTGAGTGTGCCAGATGCTCCACACGTCCCTGCATGTCCCGCATCCACCACGCCGCTGAGGTTGCCCTCTGTGGGCCAAGCCGCATGCTAGCTCAGAGGCTCAAAAAACAGAGAACATTAGAATGAAAAAAATTCTGGTTAACTTTGTAAACCAAACATACATGGGAAGATTGTGTCTTATGAGGGCGTCACATTCAAATACATTCCATAGGAGGCAGTCGGGCCGACTTCAAGTCAGTGAGTTTGGTCTGCCTTATCCATACATCTGCGGATGATTGGCTTTCCTTCAAGGACACAATAGGTAGAATACTTCCATGGTTTTGTTAGATTCATTTCCATTTTTCCAAGTTATTACTGGTAATAAATACCATTTTGAATGTCCTTTCCTATAAATCTTGCTTAAAACAGGATTACTGTATTCCAGTGAGACAAAAATTAAACATGAGAGGGTTGGCTCCCATGCTGTTTCAGAAAATTAGTGTCCTTCTTAAATAATTACTAATATGTGAAGATTATGTCATAAACTAATTGCAAGCTCCCTACCTTTTTGATAGCAATTTAGCAATAAAAATGGTCTTCAAGTCTATCAATTCTTGATCTATAGCAAATTTAGAAGGGGAGTCTCTGAAATAATGAAGAAGAAAAATATTTGACGTTTTTAAAAAGAACAGAAGTGGTAAATAAATTAGGAAGTTGTTGGCTTTATTTCTTGTATCAAAATATTCATTAATTTTGACATTTTTATGTGTTCTTCAAAGACATGTTTTTCTCATCGATGTTCCTCCTTTTCCACTTGGCTATTACTGCTATGTGAGTAATTGAAGAGGCTGAAAAATTAGCCTGCCTTTCAATTTACACCTTTACCTATTAGGATAAAGTCAATATTTTCATCCTAGAAAGGAGCATGTGCTTTGCAGTCTAAGGGGAGAGAGCAAATTACCTGAGGAGACCAGAGCTGTGCCAGCCCACGGCAGGGACTGCAGGTGGGGAAGGAGGGGGCCACTGCACCTGGAGAGCCAGCCTCCAGCCTGATTGATGTGTTTACGAGCCAAGCCTGCATTCAATCCCTCTCTCTCAGTCTCTCCATCTCTCTCTCTGTCTCATCTTTACACCACGGTTAATAACATTTGGATCTGGAGACAGTCGGCCCGCTGAAGTCTCACACAATTCTGCAGTAACACGGACTCGCCGACGTGGAGGCTCCCATCGCTGTCCAAGTACCTTTTCTAGCCATTCTCTCCCTTGAACCCCGGGAGGTGGGCAAGGGACAGTCACATTCCCGTGGTGACACACAAAGCAGTCTCTTCAGGCGTCAGTGTCGTATGGGCCTCCAGGCAACGCTGTCCTCTGTGACTGCCGGTGGTCTCGGCCCCCGGAGCAGCCTCGGGGGAGAGAGGAGGCGAAGCACACGTGGGCCGGGGCACCTTGGGGGTCCGGAAGCCCTTTGCCCCGTCTTCAGATGGCCCACAGTCAGGCTGGGTCCCTCCCCACCACCCTCCAAACCCACTCTGCAAAGAGGAGATGACCCTGTGCCCGCCAGCGCCTCTGATCCCCTCTCCTGCTCTCTGGCTTTCCCATCACACCTGCCACTTCGGGACATACTGTGTTTCACTTGTTTTGTTTTTGTGTTTACTGAAGTATAATTAACATACACTACGCTACCAATAACAGGCGACATTTCGCTTATTTCCACAAATGTGTTTGCTGTCCGCCCCCCCCGCCCCCCCCGGAGTGTAAGATCTTTGAGAGTAAGGATTTTTATCTGTTTTGAGCGTATCTCCCCAGCAGCAACTGGAATTGTGCTGGGAAAGGGCTGGGTCAGAGGTCAGCATGCATCCCTGGGTGCAGAATGGAACTGAGGTCAGCTGGTACCCCACTTGAGAATAGTCTTAAAGTCAAGATGAATAGAGTTTGAATTTGAGCAACAGTCTAACCTGAGATAGCCGCCCTTACAGAAGCTTACGGGGCCCCCACTGTCTAGAGGATCTGTGATAAGCTGAGTTTGGGAGCAGGGCCCCCTGCTCACGAGAGGGGGGTCCTTCAGCCCAGGTATCTCATTCCTGGGCAACCTAGAAGTAGCTGCTAGGGCCACTCCCATTTGTCTGCCCACATTGGTCTCTCAGAGGCACGGCATCTGTCAGCTGAATGCACGATGAATGGTAAATAAAGGAAACCGGCCATTTGTATGCTAAAGTAAATCAAAGTTACACAATGCTTTATACTCAATTGTAAAGAGCCTCAATCAGGCAAAAGTCAGCAAATAAAGGAGCAAGATCTGGGGTTCAGGAGGCCAGCTCAGTGGTCAGTCATATCTGCCTTCATAGGGGCAACCTTCGGGGTCGGGCCAGGAAGCCATGGCACTTCCTTGGTTAAAGAGCCGCTCTGACTCTGACGCTCTCTTCCCACCACTTCCCTTCATAAATCCATGACAAGAAATTCAGCTCTGGAGACCGTGATTTACACATACCAATTCAGAGTATGAAGGCAAAGCTACCTGCTTGTGAGCTCACGGTACCAGTTGGATTCACTCCGGCCGTCAGAAGATGCGTATACTCGTATGCAGCATGGAACACGTCAGTCACCAGTCGTTCCCCTCTGAGATGAGTCATTAAACCCCCTGGTTAGCCTTGTTCATGCCTTGGGAAAAACCTGATAATTACAGTGAGCTCAATTTAGAAAAAACAGTCTTTTTTTGTGCTTAGAAATAGTGAAAGTCAGTGTCTATTCGTCTTTTCACCTCAGAAGCTAGTTTAATAACCATAATATTGCACATGTAATTGTAGATTAATGATACCAAAATAAATTATATTTTTAAAACAAAGAACATTTTAAGAAATAATGATGGGACTATGTCATGCTTCTAATTGAAAACAAGAGCCTTTATTTCAGCTCCCTTGCATGTCTATCTGCTTCAATGTAAACATATTTATGTTTAATATTATCTCCTAAGTTTTCCAGCTATGATTTTAACATTATTTTTAAAAGCACTCCTGGTTTTAATACAACCCACAAAATAAATGTGTGTGTGTGTATATATATATAATATATATATATTATATATGTGTGTGTGTATATAAATAATATATGTGTACATACCTATGCATATATTTGTGTATACAAATGTGTGTGTGTGTGTGTGTGTGTATATATATATATATATATATATATATATATATATATGATATATTCATGGTGAGTCAGTTCCACTGCTGGGCGGCCTTATCTAACCTGTTGCTTGTTCGTTTCTCTCCCAATGTACCATGGCTCTCCAGAGATGCTATCATATATTCCCCTCCCAGCGACCCAGCATGTATCCCATTCTGCAGCAGACAGACCCTCATCAACTAGCTACTGCTTATTTCAATACATTCTTAAAATCTGAAAACCTCAAGACAACAAAGGAATTTATTTTTTACCATGGAATTTCCACCGTAATTAAATAAGAGAGATTTTTGGCCCGAGGCATTTTTGTAGCACCCCTCCCCCACCCATGGAAAGGAGCCTTCTTGGTTCTGCTTACAAATGACTTTACAATAGTATTAAAGGCCTCTCTCTTTCTCTCTTAACAACTTCATGAATTCATTGAACACATACTGAATACATTCTATGCATAAGGAACTGTGGGAGAAGCTTTAGATTCATAAGGCGCATAGCCAAAATTCTACAGTTTGAATTTGCCACATGAATAGTTTAGACAATTCTACAGACACCGTAGGGTTTCCAGGGGAAAGAGTGCTCTAGCCAAAGGATCAGGGTAACATCCAGAGAGGAGGTGGTGACACCTGAACGAGCAATGAGGTTGTTAAATATAAACAGACGTTCGGTAAGTGGAGGAGAAGCCATGGGGATTGTAAGGTCAAGGGAAGACCCTTAGGATAAGACCCACGTAAGTGGGCAGGTGAACAGATGTCTGAGACAGGGCAGGTTTTCAAGTCTACATGAAACAAAAGGATCCTTTCAGAGAGTGGCAGGAAAGTGGGCCTAGAGAGACTCGTGGTGGAGAGATCTGTGTACCGACTGATGAGGAGAGCCACTTAGGAGGGCTCTAGAAGAGGGACCTGGTTAGGCGGTGCCTTCAGCGGTTGGGCTGGGGATAGAGAAGGCTGCAGCGGGGCCTTGGGGAGCTGACAGGAGACTGACTTCAGGGCGGGAGCCAAACTGATTACAAGGGAGGAACGTGGTAACAGGGCGGGGGCCCGGTGTACCCACGGGGTTGATCCTGCATCTGGGAGGACAGTGGGGCCTTGCGTGGAGCTGGGACATTGGGAAGAGGGCATTCTCAATTTCCTGCAGGAACAGCAGGCCACCCGTAGAGACATATTCAGCAGCCAGCAGGGTTGTGCCCCCAAGACAGGGTTGGGGTGAGAGAGTCTGCCCTGAGGGTGCGTATTGGAGAGTCCTCCCTAGAGATGAGAATCAACGAGATTGGCAACAGATGTGTGAAAGAATGAACGCAAAGAGAATAAGAACAGGATCTTACTTATTTTTGCCCAAATTTTAATGATCTGCCCTGTCTTTTACTATTCTACCTGCACCAATTCTAACCAGGGGTGGGGAGTTTTGTTAAAAGCCCACCCAGGAGTTGGAAGGTGCAGTACTGTTGGCGAACAGTGGGGAGAGGCCAGGGGAGCCGGGAAACATCACAGCGTCAGGCAGCCCCACCACAAAGAATTATCTGACGCAAAATGTAGGTAGTGCGGTGGTTCAGAGACCCCACTCTGTGTTTGCCAAAAAAAAAAAAATAATACAGAGCTAGCATTCATTCA
>JAVSCE010003245.1:0-47954 GCA_032199065.1 Smutsia gigantea
GGTTGGTGGGGGGGAACTGATGAAGGAGTAGTTTAATAATCGTAATATTGCACATGTAATTGTAAATTAATGATAATAAAATAAATTATATTAAAAAAAAAGAATACTTAGTAGAAGCTAACAGAAGAATAAGTGATTAAAAAAAAAGAACATATGGGATATGAACAATTTCCAGGGATGTGTTGTTTTAATTTGTCTGATTTTTCACATACTATTCAAGATCAAATAGACAACATTCACCATGTTATTGATACGTTTTCACAAATGCCTGGATTGTTAAATTGGTTTTCTCTGTTTCATTGGATATGGCCTATAATTGTAGGTGTAATACTGTTATGCATTTGTATTCCTGTTCTCCTAGTGTGTGTGCGGAAGGCAGTTGTTGTTCTTTTAAAGCCAATACAAGCATATGCTACTTTTCAAGAATTAACTTCAAGAAATAAGTGATTCCTTTTAAACAACTTTGTGAAATCATATACTGATTCCCCACCTGCATTTGCTGCAAGAAAATAATCATATATATTGTGATTTTATCCAGAATTATAGCTGCTCGCTGTCCTCTCTTTCGTATTTTATCTCCCTATTTGGTCCCAGGACATGGCTGGTTAGCCAGAGACGGGTAAGATTCCTCATGGGAGTAACAACCTAAGACAGGCACAGTCGCAAGGGACCTCAGGTGAGCAACGTGGGGGCCAACTGAGGTGAGGCATAGAAACTCACCCCTCCAGACAGAGAGACATTGCCTGTGACAAGCTATGTCACTGGCCGAGCCCAGCTAATCATTATTCTGGTACCTTCCACAAATATATGCATATGCATTTGCATTAATTAAAACAAAAAAGGGGGAAATGTCGGATTCACTTATAATTTAAGTATAAAAATCATATGAATAATCATAGTTGACTTGATTGATTATAGGAACTGAATTAGTTTCTCTGATATGACTGCCTTTGCATTGTTCACCTTGTGAGAACTTGTTCACTATGTTCCTTGCATGGTTCACCTTGTGGGAGCTTGTTCACTGTATTGGAACTTGTTCGTTGCATGGTGAGCAATAATGTGTTGTGTACTGAAAAGTTGTTAGGAGAAAAAACTTCAAAAGTTCACATCGCAAGAAAAAATAATTTGTAACTGTATGTTGAAGGATGTTAACTAAACTTACTGTGATAATCATTTCACAATAAAAAAAATGTAAATAAATAAATAAATAAATAAAAAGTCTGTCATCAACGAGTACAATGGACCACAGTTCTAGTATCCTGAGTTTTAGCTCTGGTTTTGCCACTATTGCTGCCAAATGGCTTACCTTGTCATGTCATTTCTCCATGCTTCAGTTTCCTTATCTATAAATAATGAGGCTGTATGAGATACCTATAAACTTTCTTGATGTGCTTAGAAACTATGGCTTGAATCAGTCCTATTACAGAGAAGTCATAATGGCAAGATTCCTTAGAACCAAAATTATTTCATTAAGAACTATCTTTTTATATATTATAAAAATATACTCCAACTTATTTCCACAAATCTCCTACAATTTTTTGTAAGAGGCTATATTAAATGTAACTAAAATGTATCAAATACTATGTATCTAAATACTTTTTATGAAATAGCTCATTTAATCCTTGTAACAACCATATGAGATAGGTACTACTATTAATCCATTTTTATAGATATCAAAACTGAGGTATAGTGAAGTTGGTTAACTTACTTGCCCAATATTACACAGTGAGTAATTGGCAGTTGGGATTGCACTCAGGACGTCTCATATGACAGCAGACATTCTCAAATACTAAACTGCACTACCTCTACACCCTATACTGAAGCTAAAACTATAATGGATTAATAATATTTCTGGGTCTCTATATACCATTTGGAACCTAAATGATTAGTTCTTTGATTTACAATTAGATAAAACCATGCACAGCTATTATTCACATCTCATTACAATTCTTTTCCTAAAAGAAGTTTATCACTCTATCTACCTTTACACTATCTTGAATACCAATTAAAACATGTCTAAAAACCAGGTCTTACCTTGCTATGCGGTACAAATTCTTCCATCATCTTCTTTAATGGGTTTTCATAATCCATGATCATCTGACCAAGGCGTGGGTATTCTCGGTCACTTAAAGTAGACATATCAAATTTCACTGAGTTATAAGCCATCAAATTGAAAATTTCACAAACTGTTTTAAAATGTAGGTCTACCTTGCTCCGTGGGTCATTTCATGAGCATAGTTGTATAATCCAATGATTGCCTTCCTTTCTTCAATTCGAGACAGCAGGATCATTAGTGTTGTATAGGTTATGATCAAATCTAAGTAGTTTTTTGTTAAATCAAAGTTTACAGTCTAGAAAAAAAAATCACGTTTAATTCCTTCTATTCTGCAAACTTTTCAACACACACACACACACACACACACAAACACACACACATATCTTCATGGCAACTACTCAAAGCTGGTAATTTCTATAGTTATTTATTTTATCTTCATTTCTGAAATTCTAATTTCTTTCACCAAAAATATGCCAAATATTTGGGAGTTATAGACAACAACTATGTGCTTGTGACACAATTTTATGGATGAAATAGAGTTCACGATCACCCTATTTTAAACTGGTAACTGTTTACAAGGTTAACCAAAACAAGAATAAAAAGAAACACTAAAGCCAATCTCAGTAAGCAAGAAAAAGGAGTATTAAATATGTAAATAAAAAGGTTTGTCACGAAGTCAATGGAGACATTTTTCACTTTAACTCCTTGCACTTGGCAATTGTCTAAGAAAGTCTATCAAATATGCCTTCTACAGAGAAAAATTACTATTTACTTAACTTTAAAATTGGGCCTACTAAAATAAAACACTAAAATTAACAATATATACAACACTTATTATATTTAGTGACAATCAAAAAAAGTAAAAATAGAAAATATAATTCCTTACCTTAAAAAAAAATAGCTACAAAACAAGCCAAATAAGCAGTGCTAAAATTTTCTAAACTAGCCTTATAAGTTTCTTAAAAAAAAATTCAGTTCCCTTAGTTCTACTAGAAATAAAAGAATTGGAATTCTTTTCTGAAAATAATACTTACAATATCAAAGAAGACTTGGCAAACATCAATAGTATTCAGCAATTCACAAACATGGTCCTGAAAATAAAAGCTTCTTTTAATCTTTTACCTATATAAATAATACTAAAAATTCAGAAAACACACAATGTATTTTAAATTTTAGTTCTAGAATAATTCTAATTTTATTATCTATAAGTTACAAAGCAATCCATACAATTAATATCAATCTACTTTGAAAAGTTATATTTTATGTATTAAAATACAACACACCTTAAATTCCATAACATCTACAAATGTGAAGTAGTATAATGCCAAATTTTTCAGAATCTCGGATTTTTCTTTCTGAAGTTGTGCAAGCTGTTGCTGTAAAAACAAAATTAAAATGCACTGCTCATTGAGAACACAAATATTTTACTACAAACTATCTTCTTTTATGATTGCTATATGGAAGCACAAGCTTTTAGAACAATATTTCTAGATGATTAAGGCTTTTTTAAAAAAACAAAATACTTGAGACAGCAACTGCTAATAGTAGATCAGCAACTGACAGTGTGAGGCTATAAAACGAACCAAAGCAGATTAGTATCAAACTGCACTACTATTAAGGAAAACAGGAAAATGTTAGGAAAAAAATAATTTTCAAATGAACTCTTTAAAAAAATTAAACAACTGAGGAGCATGATCACATTATTAGAAGTGGGAGAAAAGAAGGTGAAAAACATTATAACTTACACTACAAAAACAATGTGCTTTATAAGTTTGGAACTTACCAAAAAGAACATCCAGGCAAAGCCACGTTACGCATGCAAAATAAAATGTAGATACAAACATAAAATACAGTAACGGTTCCCTGACCAGATCACAAAACACAATAATACACTAAACAAAAGCAAAAACTACAACAAAAAAGAAATGAGAAAGTAGCAAAACTAGAGTTAAGACACTGGTAAACATATGGAAGAGGGAAATGAGAATACAAAAGAGAAATACTATTTCAATCAACTTAATATTAAATTTATAAAATACCGTGTTTTCTTTTTAAAACTGTTAATACAATTTCTAAAAGAATCCAGCCACATTTAATGCCCTATATCATAAGACTGCCAGAATTCCAATAAGCCTCTAGAATCTTGATACTTTGAATGTAGTCTATAGAATAGGAACTTTCATATCATTTAGGAGCTTGTTAGAAAAGCAGAATCTCAGGCCCACCTCAGACTAACTGAATCAGAATCTGCCTTTTAACAAGATTCCCAGTTAACCTGAATGCACATTAAAGTCCAAGAAGAATCACTTATCTAGAACATAAGAAAACTAGAAAATGAGAAAGCGGTTCAAAATATCAAACTTACTATCAAAGTCTACACAATTTTGAGGCTCTCATACAGTTCTTACTTATAAAGAAGGGTTGGGGATATAAAGTATATATAATATAATTATACATTGTAAATGCATAATACAGTTATGTATAACTGTATTGAACCATTACTAAAAGCCAGAAAATTTATGGCAGTGAGTATGACATCAAGGGATAATTTTTTAAAAACTATGAAAGACTATAACAGCAAGCAGAGCAGTCTGGTAGACCCAGCTATTGAGGGAAAACTATTCAGGATAAACTGCCCGAAATACTGCAGTCCCTGAAGACATTTAAAAAATGACTGTCTGGAAAATATTCATAAATGAAGTACTCATTAATTCCTTAAATGCCAGGCAAATTAAGGTATATACTTACAGTGATATATAACTGTTTCTATCTTTATGAGAGTAGCTGACTTTATTTTGAACATGTTTCAAAATAATTCTGCTTATATGCACATGTTTTTATCATCACCATTTGCATCAAGCAGATATTTATTTTAAAATGATTGTTTCCTCAGATTATACCACCTCAACCTTGTTCAAGATTAAACATTTATGACTATATCTTAGTCTTCTTTCCTGCTTTTCAATACTTTAAATTTGAGTTTTGAAATATAACAGGTGACAGAAGAATCATAATAGGAAAATAAGTAAGAGTATATATTCAGTTGCTACTGGGTTTAATTATTAATAGTGGCTCTTTTCAATTTCAGTATCCTAGTTTGGACAAAAAAATGACACAGAAACCATCTCCTTATGAACCTTAACGATCTTTTACACAAACCTCATTTTACATATTAAAAAGAACCTACAGAACTTAAAAGAACCTTCCCAAAGTTACATAACTACATAATGATAGGGCTAGGACTGGAATTTTCATTTCCTTAGTCCAATAGTGTTTTTTCTACCATTCTACATGCCCACTATCTCCCCTTTTAATAAAATGTCACTGTTTATATGCAGCACATTCTATTTATATGCACTTTTTTTATCATCACCACTCACATTAGATATTTATTTAAAAATTGTTTCCTCAGATTATACTACCTCAACCTTGTTCAACATTAAACATTTATGATTCTTTGTCCTTTTTCCTGCTTTTCAATACTTTAAATTTCAGTTTTGAAATATAACAAGGTGACAGTAGAGTCATAATAATGACTTTTATTTTCAACTTTATTTCCTCACATACCATATTTAAGAAGCCTCCACAATAGCTAAAAAAAATTTACTGAACTAATGGATGTCTGAATTCAAAATAGTGAAGTTTTCAAGGCTCTACACAACTTGGCTGTAACTTACTTTTCCCATCTAAATTTCCCCTATACCCATTCACACACTATACAGAAGCCAAATCTATTCACTATTTTCTATACACATCTGTTTTCTTTACTGTTTTTCCTCTATTTGGATGTCCAAATTCCACCACTCATACATGCCCAAACCCTACTACTTCTAAATCACTCAGTTTAAATGTTAACCCCATTTTCAAGAAATTATATCCCTAATTGAACTTCTGTGAATGCAAATAACATCTCCCGCCTCTATATATATGCAATTTCTAATAGTATCATTTTCTTCTTTGTATCATAGCTATCCCCAATACTCTTAGTTAGACAAGGTATCAAACTCAATTTTTAAATCTTTACAGCCCTTATCATACAACTATAAACATAAAGAAGTATCTAGTATAAACATCAGATGACGGATTAGGACAAAGTTAAATGACCTTTTTATGTCAGTGGCAGACAATCTGTTTTAGTTGATGCTAGAAAGTTTATCCCTTATTATGCGACTGTGACTAAATGACTTCACCTCTCAGAACCTACTACCCTCATCATTAAAATGGGAGCTGACGTAGACAGTTAGCCAAGATAACATGCATGAGAACATCCAACAGTGTGCCTGGCACTCAGAAGCTTCTCATTTGGTGAGTAACAAAAGGGATTCACAGACCACTTGTTCAAATTAAGCAAAAATAAAGGTATTTTAAGTAATTCCAATACTACTCATATTATTTCTAATAAGAGCTGATATTGAGCACACACTCTTGCACTCTTTGCAACTGTTGTCCCAAATATTCTACAAGTATCTCACACAATCCTCTCAACATCTCTATGAGATAGTTACAGTTATGTTCCCTAATTAATGAAAATAAATTCCATGAAGATCTGCATGAAAAAATCCAAGTGCAACACAAAGAACCCAAGTGTCCACAGCTCTTCGACTTCAACTTCAAAAAAATGCTACATTTTTGTTCTTAAAGTGAAGGAGAGTAGATACAACCAAAAAGTATTTAATTTTAGGTTCAACATCCAGAACAAGGTTTTCTCTATTTGTCATCTCCTCATTTTACAGTAAATAAAAAGCAGGAAATTGTTTAAGAACATAGATCAGCAATAAACTGTTTGATGTTACAGAACAAATATTAGAAATGTACGATTTTGAGAACTGATTCTATTCACTAATTTTTAAAACCATATCATGGATACATAGACTTACCATATACATAAGCAAAAAAACATTTTAACAATGCTTTCATTAAAATTTCTAATTATGGATCATTATTCTTAACATCCAAGAAAATGTGTAAAACCTGAAAATAAACAGGATAAACATTAGCCATGCAAAATAAGATTATATCTTTGCATTGAAAAAATCTTAGTAAGTAATCTTTGTACAATTAAGCAATTTCCACACAAAAGTAAGTATCCAAAAAATTGAGTGGAATCTAACCAAGAAAGTGAAAGACCTATACCCTGAAAACTACAAGACACTCTTAAGAGAAATTAAAGAGGGCACTAATAAATGGAAATTCATCCCATGCTCTTGGCTAGGAAGAATTAATACTGTCAAAATGGCCATCCTGTCTAAAGCAATATACAGATTCAGTGCAATCCCGATCAAAATACTGACAGCATTCTTCAAAGAAGTGGAACAAATAGTTCTAAAATTCATATGGAACCACAAAAGACCCCGAATAGCCAAAGCAATCCTGAGAAGGAAGAATAAAGCAGGGGGGATTACGCTCCCTGACTTCAAGCTCTACTACAAAGCTACCTTAATCAAGACAATTTGGTACTGGCACAAGAACAGACCGATAGACCAGTGGAACAGAATAGAGAGCCCAGATACAAACCCAAGCATATATGGTCAACTAATATACAATAAAGGAGCCATGGATATACAATGGGGAGATGACAGCCTCTTCAACAGCTGGTGTTGGCAAAACTGGACAGCTACATGTAAAAAATGAAACTGGATTGCTGTCTGACTCCATACACAAAAGTAAACTCAAAATGGATCAAAGACTTGAATGTAAGTCATGAAACCATAAAACTCTTAGAAGACAACATAGGCAAAAATCTCCTGAATATAAATATGTCAACTTCTTCATTAACATATCTCCAAAGGCAAGAGAAACAAAAGCAAATTGAAGAAGTGGGACTATATCAAACTAAACTTCTGTACAGCAAAGGACACGATCCGTAGAACAAAAAGGCATCCTACAGTATGGGAGAATATATTCATAAATGACATATCCAATAAGGGGTTGATATCCAAATTATATAAAGAGCTCACCCACCTCAACAAACAAATAGCAAATAAGCTAATTAAAAAACGGGTGGAGGAGCTGAACAGACACTTCTCCAAAGAAGAAATTCAGATGGCCAACAGGCACATGAAAAGATGCTCCACATCACTAGTCATCAGAGAAATGCAAATTAAAACCACAATGAGCTATCACCTCACACCAGTTAGGATGGCCAACATCCAAAAGACAAACAACAAATGTTGGCGAGGATGTAGAGAAAGGGGAACCCTCCTACACCGCTGGTGGGAATGTAAGTTAGTTCAACCATTGTGGAAAGCAGTATGGAGGTTCCTCAAAAAACTCAAAATAGAAATACCATTTGACCCAGGAATTCCACTTCTAGGAATTTACCCTAAGAATGCAGGAGCCCAGTTTCAAAAAGACATACGCACTCCTATGTTTACTGCAGCACTATTTACAATAGCCAAGAAATGGAAGCAACCTAAGTATCCATCAGTAGATGAATGGATAAAGAAGATGTGGTACATATACACAATGGAATATTATTCAGCCATAAGAAGAAAAGAAATCCTACCATTTGCAACAACATGGATGGAGCTAGAGGGTATTATGCTCAGTGAAATAAGCCAGGCAGAGAAAGACAAGTACCAAATGATTTCACTCATATGTGGAGTATAAGAACAAAGAAAAAACAGAAGAAACAAAACAGCAGCAGACTCACAGAACCCAAGAGTGGACTAACAGTTACCAAAGGGAAAGGGATTGGGAAGGGTGGGTGGGAAAGAAGGGATAAGGAAAGTAAGGGGCATTACAATTAGCTCACATATGTAGGAGGGGGCACAGGGAAGGCAGTATAGCACAGAGAAGAAAAGTAATGACTCTTTAGCACCTTACTACGCTAATGGACAGTGACTGTAATGGGGTATGTGTTGGGGACTTGGGGGGAATTTAGGAACCACAATGTTGCTCATGTAATTGTATATTAATGATTCCAAAATTTTAAATATCTAAAAAAAAAGAAATTTAGTATTTAGGTTTTCATTCAAAGAAAAAGTATTAGCAAATTACAATAAGGAACAAATGTATGAGAGAGCTAACTCACTGATGATCAGTGCAAAGGAAGGTGGCTGTAGTTCTTTATTCACCCATTTCAATTATTGCCTTCTTTCATTATTAAAACTTAATCCTAATAAATCATTTTTCTTGATCTATATTATGCCCATATTTTGCCCCTTTTAAAAAACAACCTAGTACAGAAGTTTGGTTTCAGGGAAATCTTTGTATAATTTCTTAATAATTTGTAAACCAGACTTTTAAAAATAAGAGTTCTGAAAGGCTATGTGGGTAAACTTCTTTTAAGGAACTGTCCAGCTACCACCCTAGTCATTAGCTAATACTTAGACCACTACAGGAGCCTCCTAACTGTTCTCTACTTCTGCTCCTGTCCCTTCAGCAGCAGAAGAGTGAGCATCACACTACCCTGAAAAGACAGTTTTCAATGGTTAGGAAAGATGTTATTAACACTGGATGAAATAGTGTATGGCAACTCTGTAGTATTTTTTGCTAATTTTAACTCTAATACTTATTCAAAATAAAATATTTTTAAAAATCCAGTGGTTTTCTATCACATTTAGGATAAAATACAAAGTCCCCACCAGTGCCTCAGAACAAAATCTAAATAGGACCCCTGCCAATCTCTAAGAACTCATCCCCTTTCATGCTCCTCTAGGGCCATTCAGCAGCTGTCATACTGGGCCTTCCTACTATGTCCATCAAATTCACCAAGCTTGGTTCCACCTCAGAGACTTTGCACCTGCTCTTCTCATGCTGGGAAGCTCTTTGCCGCTTTGCATAGCTCACTCCCTCATTTCACATCTCTTTAGAGAAGCATTGCTGAGCACTCTCATCTAAAATAGTTTCATCCTCGTTACTCTAACTCCATACCCTGCTATTTATTTCTTCCTACTACTACTCATCTCCAAATAAAAGCATTTATTCACTTTAGCTACTTTTTTGTCTAACATCCCAACTTGCATTTAAATCCCATGAACACAAGGAAGTTTATATTATTTCCTTCTATAGTTCCAGTATCTAGAATACTGGTACACAGTAGATACATTATAAATGAACAAATAAATAAATGATCCTCAAGTTTCTCAATGTAAAAGCCAAAGAGTCAATTTTTCAACTACACTGCTGATTATAAATGAATCCAATACCAGGTATATTAATTCATACCTCAAAAGAGTTTCTGTATCCTAACACAGACACAATGGTATTTTAATTTCTTGAATAAATTCCCTTAGTTGGGCAAAATATTACATTTTGTCTTTCCAAGATAGAAAAGCATAAGAGAAGGAAATGAGAACTATCTAAAGAGAATGACTTTAATATCAAATATCAACAAATCACCTCAGATTACCTAAAAATCCAGATTAACCCAAAGACTACTTATCTTTAAAAAGGTTCATAGGAGTTTGTAGGACTTTCTTTTTATCATGTGCAAAATGTTTCTATTGGAGTCAGCTGTATTTCATAAGTGCACTTTTCTCAGCAAAGGGTAGCAAATAAATTTTAGGGGAAGTTATCCTAACACTTGCCTAGTAAATAAGCATTACAGATTATTTAAGATTTGTTACTAAATTTAATCCTTATAACTACTTTTCAAGGTACATTTTTTATTGTGCTAAATACACATAACATAAAACCTATCATTTTAACCATTTTTAAGTGTGCATTCACACTTAAAAATGTATCCATTGTTGTACAACCATAACCCCCATCTATTTCCAGAACTTTTTTTATCTTCCCCATCCAGATATATCTTTATCCTCATTTTCCAGATACAAACACACTAGAAAAGAATCAGATTCCAAACCTCAAAACACCTCTTCAACACATTTCAAAATTCAAGTTGTATACAATGATCAAGTTGTATACAATGACACAAAGGTAGCATAGGGACAAGCAAAGCTAGAGCTGTTTTCTTTTCAGAAAATACTATTTAATTGTATCCTTATCAGTATCACATATTGAAGCTTCTAAGAACTCCTTTAATTCAACTTCATTTCATACATCAAAGTGATCTTTTCCAACTTTATACTACTAGACACCTGTTTAAATTCTAAAAAGCAAAGAATAAAAGGGTTTTATATTTTTAAGAACAGAATGGGAAAAAAAAAAGATTGTAGCCACGCCTCCTTGCAATAAGATTTTATTGTCCTCCCATCAAGACTTGCATTCTGTTTTCCCATCCTTCCTTTCTCTGGCCTTGTGATGTGCTTTGGAGCAATAGAAAGCAGCAAAAGTGACACGCTTAACTTAGGCCTTACAGCTTCAGATTTTGCTTTTTTTGGAACACTACCCTAAAGTGCCATGTGGGAAGAAGCCTGAGATACCACATCACATGGGAAGAGAGGTTCAGAACCTTTTTCTATCCCAGCTGGCCACCCGCCCCCCGTCCCCCAGCCAACCCACCAGCAGAATGTGGCTGTGACCTAAGGAAGGTCTGCCCAGTCAATCCACAGAATGAATGGGAAGTATTGTTATTTTCAGGCCACTAAGATTTAGGATGATCTGTTATGTAGCACCAGGTAACTGAAACAAAGATTAATATAACATCAGTAATACAAATTAAAACCGTCTTTATTTCACACCACCTGAATGCATTAACTTGCATCAGAAAAAATCCTGGAAGTTTAAGATTTCTGGTCATAAGACAATCAAAACACAAAGTGAGGAAACCAACTTCATCATTAGTACTAGAAAATCACTAATTATATGTTGTGTGGTTAGTCAAGTATAACATCTTTGTATAAAAGATATCACATTGTGTTAAAGGTAATACAATTTACACATATAATGGCATCATTTTCCATTATAAATGGATATATAAATGAAGCCAGTCATTTTACAGTCAGTTTTAGTAATTTAAAAAGGATCTAACATATAACTACCATGCTTTCATAACCTGGGTACACAGAAATAAATCAAAAATAAAAATAAACTTCTACTTGCCATCATGGTAATGGATAATTATAATGAGCTACTTATGTCAAGATGGCCTCAGGTGCTACTAACACATGCAAGGTAATTGGCCAACATTAAAACCGTTATTGGGGGCCATTTCTTTTACTTTCTAAAGACTTTATTTATCTTCCTGCCAATTATCTTTTGCTCCTGATGAGTACCTTTTAATGTACAATGGGTTAGAAACAGACATTTCAATTCTGCCTAAGTAAACTTGACAAACTTAGGCATAATAAGAACCAAATAGCTTATTTCTGAATAAACCTCAGTTTTTCTAAAATAACCATTTCTGGTTGCTTGAAATTGCTTTTTACAGCTTTATGGAGGTACAGTTTGCATACCATAAAATACATCCATTGTAAGTGAACACTTACATAATTTTAGTAAATTTAGAGTTGTGCAACCACCAACCCAATCCAGTTTTAGAACATTTCGATCATCACCAACAGTTCCCTTGTGCCTATTTACAGTTAAGCAACTCTTACCCCCAGCCCTAAGCAACTACATATCTGCTTTTTAGCTTAATAAATTTTCTTTTTCTAGACATTTTCTATAAAAATGGAATTACACGGTATGTAGCTGTTTCCATCTGATTTCTTTCACTAGCCTAATGTTCTCGGAGTTCATGCATGCTGTAATGTGTATCAGTATTTTGGTTTTTTTTAATTGCTGAATAGTATTCCATTAAATGGATATATCACTATTTATTCATCAGTTCATGAGAATTTGAACTGTTTTCTGGTTTAAGCTATTATGAATTATGATGAACAATGAAGAAAGATATTATAAACATATCTTTATATGAACAGGTATTTTCATTTTCTTGGGAAGATTCCTAAGAGTGAAATTGCTTCCTTTCTAGTTTTCAAATGTGGTTCAGAGAGGCAGTGATATGAAAAGTGACCTATAGATTAAGTGAGGAGTTACTCTAATAATACACTATTCATTTAGTCAACAAATATCTAACCTATTATATCACCCGGCATTGTGGAAGGAGCTGGGGGTAAAACTATAACCCTAACCCTGAAGTGAGCAGTCTAGCAAGGAATGTACATGTAGATATTCAGGTAACTCACTTTTTTTTAAGGTAAATATCCAGTTTTAGAACCTGGTTACAACACAACTAACTCTAGGTGCCAGGTTCAAAGATCACAAAGAACTACAATGCTTAATTTCCCACATTCCGTTCAAGACAAAGCCTCTCACCAACTGGTAATAACATGAAAGAGGTTTAAAATACACACACACACAAAGTATGACAAAGACCATAAGAAAGATGGGAGCTTCAAAGGATGGTGAGGTAGATGGGGGAAGTTAAAGGAGGGCCTAAAACAGAGAGGGCAGGCACCCAAGGACTATTTTTGTCACATGATCACATATTGACAGAGAGTGATGGCTTTTGTTAAATCTCCTCAAGCGGCAGGCCGGGAAACAAGAATAAAGTTTATACTTAAGCTGTCTTAGCTTCCTTCTGGCCTTTTCCGGACATCTGTTATTCTTTGGAGATTTGGAGACAGGTAAAGCGGCATCAACAGGAGAAAAATTCCCACTTAAAACCTCTAATATTCTCAATACTCTATTCCCTCAATTTTTTGAACCCAGAGGGGCCTCCTGTCTATTCACCCTGCCATCTTTTTACTGTCACTCTACTATGGCCTATTTCCTTTTTTATTCATCTTAAAATTAAATGGCCCATCATTATATTACTCCCTTGTCCCTCTCTCTATCATAACTACTTGAAAAAGCCCACAATGGAAGAAAGCATTACCCATGCTCACTCAATCTCAACCTGAATTCATGATCATTAACCATAACTGAGAGGTAACATTACTCCATTTTCGGTCAATTCACTCTCCCACTCTTCTCAATGATTATTCCACTCCTTCTCCTCTCTCTTACAACACCCAATAGTTCCTCTTCAACTTGATTCTCAGCTTAATGCTAGCCTGAGTTCTAGACTTATATATAATTGGCTACTGAACATCTCCACTCAAGATTTTTAAGTAGGTCTCTCAAACTTAATATATCAAATATTGAGCAGTAGAATATTATCCCTTCTATATCCCACCCCAAACCTGTTCCTCTTGCATCTTCACCTCAGTAAATCTTGATTATCTGTTCAAACCAAAAACCTTGGGGCTTTATTTCTCCTTGTCTCACCCTATAACCAATGCATCAGCAAATGCTGTAGACTCTCTCTCAAAATACGTGCTCAGCTCTGAACATTTCTCACCTCTACCAGCCTAACCAAGGTACTATCAGTGCTCATCTCAATGACTGCAAATTTCCTAGCTTCCCTGTTTTTACCTGTTCCCTTGCAGACTATTTTCAACTCAGTAGCCATAATGATCATAGGTATATCACTTCATTCCCCTGCTATTCTCTAAAGACATCTCAGCACACTCAGGGTGATCAGCCAAAGTCCTTACTCTGCCCTACGAAGCCCTATGTGATATGCCTACCCCTTACAATCATCACTCTGTTCTCATCTCCCACCACTATCTCTTCCCAGCCCCCAGTCACTTTGTTCTACCTGTAATGGCCTACCTCCCGTCCCCTGAACATGCCAGGCATGCTCCCACCTTGCCTTTGCAGCTGCTACTCCCTCAGCAGACAGCTCCTCCCTCAGTTCTCAATTTCCCTCCTGTCTTCAAATCTCTTCCCCAATGTTTTGTCCTCAGTATAAGGCCTTCCCTGGTCACCTTAAGTAAATTAGCATCCCCCCACTATCACAATTATTCATTTACCCTGCTTTGTTTGTCCTCTTAGAACTCATCTCCACCTGGTACTATGTTCCTATTCTTTTTTTGGTTTATCTCTGTCCAGTAGAATGAAAACTCTACAAGAGCAGTAAGTTGAATTGTTTATTCACTGGTGGATCCCCTCATCCAGAATAGGATTTAGCTCATAGAAGGCACTCAATTAATGTTGTAAATAAATAAATGAATGATTACTGGAGGGGATTATGGAAATACATGCATGCAGCACTTAATTTGAAAGGGTTGAAGAAAGCTTCTCTGAAATAGTGACATCTAAGGATAAGACCTGAAAGACAAGTAAGAGTGTCATAAAATATGCGAGGGAAGGATTGTTCTGGATGGTAAATACAGTGTAAATAAAGGCCCAGAGGCAAGAGAAAGCATGGCCATTTGTGACACGCAAGTGTACACACACTCTTCCAAAAGAAAATACTCCTCAAAAAATAAAGCAATGAAATATACTTCCTTATGTCCCATGTTCTATCCTACACTAGACAGTGAGGACTAACACAGCATACTGTCCTACATGTTTCTTGGCCAAAGTCCATTGGTATACACATTTAAAATAATTTTAGACAAGATGGCTGCTAAGAAGAGAAATAAAGCAGAGTGTTTTGCAACATGTTATTTACTCCACTGTAGTTTCTTTTGCTGTCTTTTATTTTAGACCTTAGCAAATAACCTTGATCTGGCAAAAGGTTAAGACCAGACCAGCCAGGAAATATAATAAGATACCATGCTAAAAGTATTCAAAGGGACACAGATTAAAAGTGACTAAAGGACTCTTCAAAGAATTACCAAGAAAACAAAAATAAAAGATCAACAGGTGATTAGATATTGGTAACATCCTTTGCTATTATGAAGGGCATCATAATCACCGTGGCAGCCAAAGGGCTGTCTAAAACAACTGTTTGAAGGATAGCTGAAAGTCATCACTAAAGGTCAGCTATAACAGTAGAAATTTGAAGAAAATGGAAAAATGACAGCAAATGCTGGGAATGCATCTCTCTGTGGACTATGCTACGAAACCCCAGTTTAATGTTCATTGGCAGTCTTGTTTCCAGGAAGACACAAAGCATCCTTGAGCTGAAGAGGTTATGACTGTAGTTTAGTATGATAAGAATATACAGTGATTCACAAGATGATGTTATTGTAAACATTATTATTTATTATTATTTATTATAATATATATTACTTAAACATCTGGGATCATAGGAACTACCCTTGAGAATAAGACAAAAGCTGAAAAATACATTCACACACAAACTCTATAAGCAATTTCAGGTTATTTCCAAACTCTATAAAGACTCAGTGTGAAAGCCCAGGTGAAAACCATTACACTTAGGACAACAGAGAGAGAGATGGTCACAGGATGAACGCTACGCAGCAGGCTTATGCAAACTGTCCAGAGGAGAGTTAATCTGAGTTACAGAATAGTGGGCTTCAGAAAAAAAACAAGGACAGTTTATACAAAGATGGTCTGATTATTAGATTAGATAAATTTAAGAATTCTATGAAGGTACATAACTGTAATTTCAGCAAGCCATGATATACCTACAAATTTTAACTGTAAAATAATTCTGGAAGAAATAATCTATTTCACTTTAATGCTTTATGTATGTATAAATATAAATAAATAAACTTATAAAGTCCAAAGTGTGACAATGGAGTGAAGCAATGCAAACCAAGCATTCAGGTCTTTACCAGTTTTTCATTTTTAGAGCCAGCATATAATTCAGTCTCAGACTGATTTATGATTACAGAACCAAAAGAAAGCATTAATAACTTGACAACATAAGAGTATAAATGACCAAGAGTGAGGGCATAAAAATAGAGAACCGTATTACTTAAAGTTTAAAAAGGAAGTAACCAAAGATCCAAATATATTAACAAAAAAACTACCCAATATAAGGAAGAAGGAAAGGGTAAGAAAGGGGCAGGAAATTTAATGAGCTAAATCCTCAAATTTTGTAGCAAAGAATTAATAGACATTGTCTAAAGTTGGTAAATGAATATAAAAAGGAATAAGCATATTCCTTATAGTTCTGGAAGTAACCTCTAGTAGATGTATGAAAAATAGAAATTTCCTCTGAGGAGTATGACTGGGATAGGAAACAATCACTTAAGATACATACTTGCTTTTCATCCTAAGTTCTTCTGGACAACTTGATTCACTACCACGTATTCATACTATCTTGGTAAAAATTAAAAGTAAAAGAAAATTTGAACCAGTTTAGGCAGGTCATCAGTGCTGATGTAATTCTCTGCCAGCATTTAACCTATTTCTTATCAAATATATCAAAAAAGCAAAGCTTACTTGCATCTTCTAATGAGGGGTTCATTCTTTTATTTATTCTGTTCATTCAAGCTAGAATTAAAGACTATTACATGTGGCTAAATACTGATATCTTTTTAAAAGAACATTGACATTTTAGTTCTCACTGTATTAAAATTCTCTGAGTCTTGGCAAAGTTTAATTGGTCAAAATCAATTATTTCTTTAGGTTTCCATTAGGGTCTACATATGTATAGAGATATTTACTCACAACAAAGTACATCTCAAAAGTCTGTTACATTTTACTATAAGATGATTCCTTTTCAAGACAAAGTAGTTCAAGCCTACTACATCCTAATCAACAAGGATTCAAAGATGGGTGCATAGTCCATGAAAACAGAAATGTGAGTTACCACAGGTAATAAATTAGTTTTGTTTTGTTCTGCCACCCTAGTAGAGGCTGTAGGGAGGAAGGGGCAGGGGCGGGGGGACAACAGGAGGAGTAACTGGGCATCATGAAAAGCAGTTTGGATTATCATGGCATTTGACCCAGTAGGAGATACAAACCTGAAGGAAGCAACTGCAAAAGACATTATAGCATTAAACTAACAAGCCCTAAATGACCACTTTGACATTTTATAGAAGTCAAAGAGGTTTCCAAAGGTTCTAGTTTAGGTAACCAAGAAGATGGTGATGGCTCAAGGAAGAAAACACAGAAAATAAACAAAATGGAGGATAATCCTGTTCAACATTTGACACAACTTTGCTGTTTAGTTTGTGGACCTGTCCAAAAGGTAGTGGGAAGTCAGATCTAGAACACAGACAATAATAACCTATTACTGAGCTGAAGCCATGGAATACATGTTTTTATATATATGGAAAAAAATAGGGTGACTTAGAAATATCCACATTTATAGAGCAGCTAGAAGGAAAGCCAGTGAAGCAGACCAAAAAGTCAGAGAGGTAATATAAATAATGGCTTCCATCTTTCAAAAGCAGTTTTGTCATACATAACTGCTAAATGCTTTAGGAGATATTAAACTGCTTCTTAAGATTGGTGTTATCACCATTTGAGAGAGAAGAGCAATGAGGCCATAAGATGCAAAATGATTTGCCCCAAATCATTCAGCTAGTAAGTGGAAAAACCAAAACTCAAATTTTGATTTATTGACTCCAAAGTCCATACCTCTTCACCAGTAAACTATCACATAATGGAAGCCATGACAAAGCAAGGAATGCCCTCTTAGAGATTAACCAGGAACAAGAAAGTTTCCTTTCCTTTTAACTCCTAACTAAACCACAGTGCATGTGTCAAGGGCCTCTCCACACCCATTCCCCAAAACTGCCACCCCACCCCCAAAATACATTTATGCTTTTAAGAAGCTGACTTTTATTTTTTTTCCAGGTTACTTTCAGTAATATAATTAATGAGATGTATTTGTGTAGCTCTACCAAAAAGCACAGGGGTTTGGGTTTTTTTTTTTTGATTAATAACAGAATGAAGTTTTAAAAAATAGAGTTGGTAAATTTTGGCCCTGACATAAAACTATGACAATGTTTGAATAAATGAAGGCTAGCTAAGTTAAAGCATACTAATTAGGTTCATTAACTCATCAAACACATATTCCATGTCTTATATGCCACACACTAAGGATAAAATGGTGTTTAAAAACAGACTTTAATGCTGTATCTCTGAATCAACTTTACTGGCAATTTGTGACACTCTGAAAATTGCTTTATTTTGCCTTTTATTGGGTGCTACTTTAAAAATATGACTTTATTTAGTATCTTGTAATACTGTGTTCCTTGAGAGGGGATAAGTAATATCTATAGCACAAAATATACCTCTAGGTTTGAAAATTTAATTTTCAAGAGATTTCAGTAATTGCCTGTATCTCAGTCCAGAATCCGTGTATTACTCTCGTGACACTCTACTCACTAACAATGTCTTCATTCTTATGGAGTCAAGATCGAATTCAATATATAAAGAGCAGTAATTTATATCACTTTCCCATTAATTTGGGAATCAAATCCAAAATGTTATACTAAAATGTACAGCATGCAAATTCCATAATGACACTTTTGGGCTAGATATTGTTAGTATTTTGAAAAAACACAAACTAACTTTTAAGATAGAAATACCACATAGGAGGAATAAAGGAGGAAAAATTAAGTTCAAAAAATTTTAGAGAAGAATTTCATCAAGTTTTAACATACACCTAAACATTTGCTTTAAAATGCCTTTTAGAATTTCTTGGGCAAAACAATTTTTACCTGTTAATCAAATAACGAATTTTATTTATCCAGGGAAATAACACATTTCCCTCTATTTGTTCATGAGAAACATCTGGAAAACAAACTATAAACCCATTTGACAGTCATACAGTCATATTTTCAAAATAATGGGAGGTATCATGTTATATAAATTAGATAATGAGATTACTACCCAAGAAATGCTTTTCTTAATCTAAAATTAAGTAAGAAAACTTAGTAATTCTATTAAAATACATAGCCTGGCACATATTAGGCACTCAATAAGTGGCTATAATCACAAAACTGGTATAGTTTTTATTCATTTGAATTTTACTTAATCAGCCTACTTTGAAGAATATGTGCATTTAGTTCAACATATTTACCCACACACAAAAAAAGGTATTCTTGGTTACCCCCCTCCAAAAAAAATTTCCCTAAATCCAGAACTAGGGGTGGGTGAGTGGGGGTATAAAAGTTTACAACTGTAAAAAAAAAAAGGGTCTGATCAAGACAGTAAAAGTGACTCAACAGAATTCAACATCCTCATGGTTGAAGCCATGTTAGGCAACAATCCTGCTGTTGGCAAAGCCCTCCTTGATCATAAACCAGGTATCTATGTGCTCACAGCTTCTACTGGGATTTAAAAGTAGGGCAGCAGGGATGGAGCAGTATCAAACAAAGAATCAGCCAAGTTTTTAGCTGCAAAATAATGTTAGCCTTTAAGAAACATCCAAAAAAATTTTTGCTGAATTTTTTACTGAACCAATTCTTTTTATGACTTCCTTTTCTGAAACTGGGGACAAGTGGTACTTACATGAATGACATGAATGAAAACAGAAATAGTGCTGAGCAGTAATTCTCCCTGACCCCTGAGATAAAGTAAGCTCTGTGACACATATTTATACAATGACCCAAAGCCCAGGATTAAGGAGGATAAAAAACCTGTGATATCAATACCATTTCTTCAGTTAGTGGCCAGAAATCCGCATGCTCCTATAAACCTCAGATGCTACTGTCATTCCCAGTCCTTAATCCTTCACTAACTAATTTTATGGAATTAAAAGTAATAATAAAACGGAATTCATTTCTCATTTCTTAACCCAAGCTGGCTAGGAACTTGTCACGAGGATTTTAGCAGGCCCAGATCAAAAATGAGATCACAACTTCAGTTACCCAGTACATGGTACTACAGCAAGTAAAAAACAACAGAATAGCATTACACTGAATAGTTGTAAAGTCCATATGACAAAAGTCAGACTTTGCAAACAAAACAGTAAATTCTACAAGTACTCATATAACATTCAACAACATTGTACATTGATTTTATAGGTTAAACAGAATTACCTCATGATCCAACAATTCTACTAGGTATATATATCCAATAGAAATGAAAACACATGTTCACACAACTTTTACACAAATGGTCATAGCAGTATCAATAATAGTCAAAAAAGTAGAAACAAACGAAATGTCCATCAACTGATGATAGCTAAATACAATGTGAAATATCCACACAATGTAGTATTTTTTGGCAATAAAAAGAAATTATGTACTAATACATGCTACAACTTGGATAAACCTTCAAAACATAATGCTAAGTGTAAGAAACCAGTCTCAAAAGGCTACATGTCACATGATCCTATTTATGTGAAATCTCCAGAATAAGCATACAGATAGAAAGTAGATGAGTGTTTGCGTAGGGCTGAGAGTTGGCAGGAGAAACTACTGATAGGTCCAGGGTTTCTTTTTGGGGTGATGAAAATGTTCTAAAATTGACTGTGGTATTGTATGCACAATTCTGCAAATATACTAAAAAACACCGAATTGTACACTTTAAATAGGTGAATTGCAGACATATGAACTGTATCTCAGTATGTGCTGCAATCAATTCTATGTTGCAAAAGTTGAGAACTATTAAAAAACAAAAACAATAGCATTATAATAAAGTTTGCCAAGCAAATGAATATCTAAGATTCTTAATTTACTGACAAAAAATTTTACTGTTATGAAATAGTGAATATATATGTAATCTTATCTGCTAATAAGAGACCACCTCGTTTTCAGGAACTTTGCTTGTTCTTACATGAAAATTTACACACACACACAATTACAAATTAAACTTCAAAGATTCTCTGAAGCGTTCATTATCACAGAAATTGTACAATCCATGAAAATGGGAAATGTGTATGAAATTAAATGTTAGATTTTCATTATAAAATCTTTCCTTCACAGTGAGTATATAATCTCTCAGACAAGTTAACTAATTAATGTCAATAACTAAAAAAGTGTTATCCAAACAAATAATAGTGTTCTTAAAAAGAATGTGCTTTGAATCACCAATTTGTAACCAGGAACTAATTGTGATACCTTACTATACTAATTACAAAACACAATCTTCTATGAAACAAAGAAAGACCTCTCTTAACCTGTACTCAAAAAAATTTACTTAAAAAAACATTCTTTAGAAAGCACTTTACCAGACTTATTAATTCTGACTGGTATTTTCACTCTACATTAAAATATTTTTAAGAGAAAGTAGTATCAACAGGTTAAGTACAACTCTTCCATGAATATACACTATTTGAGGGAATCAAAAAGAGACACAGCACTTTCAAAACAGAATTTCTTAAAGGTAGGGAGACCATATGTAATAGGAAAGTTCTAGACTGAGTTTGTACATAAAGAAAAAGGTATAGTAAAGATAGTAACGAGACTAATTTTCTAAAATTAGTTATTCACATAAGTTATTATAAAGAACCACCAAAAAATATGCAAATATATCAGGAAGATTCTGAACATAACTGTATAAGAAAAAACTCCCCAACTAGTCACATAAATATTTGGAACATATACATATCTATTGCCTTCTTGTCTGTTGCAACTTGAAAGAAAGTGTGTAAGAAATTAAGATCTTATGTTTTCCACAATCAAATGGCAATGTAGCAGAGTCACTTTCTCCAGTTTCAGAGATAAGAATATTGTCTGCAAAAGCCCTTAATCAATGTGTGTAATCTATATGTCAAAATATAGAAAAATAAGAGCTATTTCAAGAATTATACTAACCATTACTTTCCTTACAGATGACTAAAATAAGTAATACAAAAATTTAAATGACTTACATTGTTGTTGCGGGTTTCTACAGCAGGGAACTTTCTGACTATGAACTTCACAGCAGATTCCAGGTTTTTGTCAATAAGGTAGGATGGTTTTGCCTTGGGGTCTCCACATGCCTATAAAACAATAGTAATAAAAAAAGAGTGAAATGCACCCTTCTTCTAAAACTGAGAAGTAATAGCAAATCTGTAAACAGAAATTAGAAAGATATTTATTGTTTTTGGTGAGCAGGTGATAAAATGAATAGGCAAAGTGCAGGGATTGTCATAGCTGAAATATGCAATGGGAGACAGTACAGAGATGTTCTTCTACTGAAAAAAAAATGCATGGAAAGTTTCAAAGCAGTTAGCGCAGAACAGCAGTGAAGAAAAAAGCTCAAACCTAAAAGAAAAAAAAAAAGAAAAAATTCTTGGTTTGAGGTAGGATTGTATTCATCTGAAGCTAATAAAATATTACAAAATTAAATATTCAGTAGGGTACTGGAAATGTTTGTGTTATAATATAAAGGTTTATGTTTAAATGTCTTTTCCAAAATGTTTTCCTCATTCACTTTAAACATTTTAATACACGAGTCTAGTTCAAAAGAACTGGAAGCTGCTAAAATTGTCTTTATAGTACTAAAGTGTGTTCCTGTTCTGAATATTTTGAGTTACAACAGTGTTTTCCATCATACCAGCAGCACTTCAAACAATGAATCTACATCTGTTCTATATCTCATAAGCACAGAACAAATGGAAATGTTTACATTTTGACATCAGCAGTACAGCATTCTCTGTAGCACACTGTAAAGCATTATACAAATGTAAGATAATACTACTAGAAAGAACTTTTTATCTGAACTATTAGCAATACAGAATATAATCTTCAATTCTGTTCACTGTTTCATTATGTGACATTTAATTAACTTATTTGTGAGACGTTATTTCCTAGGGAATTACTAAAATTATAACATTCCTATTTAACTTTTTATTCAATTTTAGAAAGGATGTGTCCTTTGAAAATTTTTCTCTATTATGTATGAGGAAATACAGTATTGCAATTTGTTGTTTTATCATTGCTTACTATGGCTATGTTGTGAATTGCAGAAAGAGAAGTTATGAAACATGAAACTGATCTGAAAGCGGTCAAGCGGGCAGAGGGAAGGTGAAAAGCTTTGCAAACCTTCCAAACTTGTCCTTGCTGGGAAGCATTGTAATAAAAAGAGAGAAAATTACGTGTAAACAATGATTGTCAAACTATGACATACGTTCCAGTAGAAAACTTATGCACTGCAGACTATGAGTAACAAAACAAGATCAGAACTCTACTGTGCTACAATTTTAAAGGTATTCTAAGAAGCGAGTTTTAGTATACAATAGATTTATAGAATTTATAATATTCATATATATTTAAATACTACTGTGTAAGTAAGTGTACAACCATGTCAGTACTCGGGGCTCTTTCTAAATCAATTCAAAATAATACTAGAAGGAAAAAATAAAGACTACATGCAACTACAAAAGTAGGAGCAAAACCATCAGTGAAATTTTACATACCTTAAAAATAAACGGTAGCCAAGAATAAAAATAAATTGTTATTGGATAACTTTTGCACTTCAACTCCAATTGAAACTACTTTTCAAGTCTCACCTAATTTCCAAGCCAAAGTATGAAAATCAATGTAAACATTCCTATTACTATCCAAATGGAAATAGGAATGCAGTAAGAATTCACTTAATTCTCAAATACACTTAGATAAAACAAAATTAACTTTAAGAAATTTAGAACTACATAATCCTTAAACAAATTGACACAAGTCTACTACGTAAATTCCATTTCAACTTCATAAATATTAAAAATATCTGACTTTTCCTCTGTGTAAACCATTATTTAAGGTATTATTTCTCATAAATTAGTCTTCCAATTAATCCACTTCCCAAAAAATATACTACAAAAATAACCAAGAACCACATAACTAAGAATTCGTCCAAACACAAATAGCTACAGATTAGCATTTCCTTACATCAATGATATAACAAAAATCAAGTTTCATAAACATGTCTGAGGTAGAAGCATAAAGTGATTCCAAATTATGTTCAATTTTTAAATATATATTACTTTCATATTCTAATTATTAAAAAATTCAGTTATCAGAACATTCTAATATAAATGACTATCAAATAATGAAAATATCATCAACTACCATACCTATTTTTCATGATTGCAAATTCTACTGTGTAAGAATTTAATTAACTAAAGATATATAGATATGAGCAGCTCTTCGTTCTTACACTGAAAACAAAGAGAACAGAATTTCATTGCAATGATAAAATAAATGGTTTTATAATCTTTCCTTGGAAGTGATTTACTTTTTCCACACTGCTCAGTGAGCCATAGCTAAACATGCTACAGTAATGGTATGCCATAAAAATTAAGAAAAAGACTCTGGAATAAGACTGACTGGGTTTCAATCTTTACTACTTAACTAGCCACGAGACCTTGAATGTATTATATAAGATCTCCTAGTCTTGGTTTCTTCATGTGTAAATGTGGAAATTAGTACTTACCTCATAGGGTCATTATGAGAATTAGAAAAGAGATAGATAAACCACATACAGTATTTAGTAAAATGACTGGCATGTAAGTGCTCTAAAAATATTGGCTGTTGTTAATAATAGCTATAATAATTATAATTAACCAAGTAAAAGCCTCATATAGATTGTAATCACAGATAACATTTATCGCAGTATAGAACCAGCAATAATGACAATTCCCTCTCCCAATCACATATTTCCTTCATTTACCCGAAGTCTAAATATAACAAATTTGTTGTATCTTTATAAAGAGCTTAGCCTGGTAGTTAAGAACATGAGTTCTCAGGTAGGCTGTCCAAGTTCAAAAAGTTTTTAGGCCCATTACATGAGTGTCTGTGTGTGCATGCAGAATTTACAAGGCTATTTAGCATATCATGACACTCAAAAAATGCCAACAAAAAAACACAAGGTTTACAAACACTATACAAAAATACCAGGCCTCATTTTTTTCGTGAAATCAACCTCCCTGATTTATTAATACCAAGAGAGATACTTGTGTGGGAAATATTCAGGCAAAAAAGAAAAGGCACAAGAAAAAAATAAACTATGACTTGACTAAAAGCTAACATCTAGGTAAATTCATCCTGGCAAAAAGCCCTACTTAATAATTCAGTTAAAAAGGGTTTCCTATTATAGTGAAGCGGTATACCAAAAAAATTCCAACTAACCAGATGCCTCAATTTATAAAGATTAATAATCTTCTTCCCCACCCGAACTCAAAAAATTTCCTTTCAAAGACATTGAGGACAAAGAAATCACTAACAACCTGTATTTTAAGGCCTGCAGTTGATACACCTGAAACCCTATCTCATCCTACTATAGTTACAATATTACAAAAAATTAATCTTTTACTCTTAGAAGTATTGTCCTTTGAAGTATTACATTTAAGAAAATGATATATACTACCAAGTTATCAATACATTTAGACTAATACATTTAAAAAAACGCTTACCATGAAATCATGATGTTTAACAAATTACCAATTCAATTAAATAAAACTTTTGAGTACTTGTATTCCCCCCCCAAAAAATGAAAAAGCAAAGTTAAGTACAAGGCAAAACTGTGTGTAAATCCCTGAAATCTTAATAGTTCTAACAAAGAGTTGTTCCCACAAATGGCTAAAAGGGGTAATTCACCAGACAAAAAAAGAAACTCTATCTGAACCACAGAATTAAAAAACAAAAACACCCCCACCAAAATCTTGTTTTACTAAATCTTGACTCAGCATGCTTTCATAATGCATAAAATACTGTAATTAAAGTTCCAGAAGCTCTAGAGCAAATTTAAATGCTTTTATACTTAAATTTCCAGTTTTCAGAATTGGAACTTTATTTTCCAGGAATATCCTAATTATCTTTAAATAATCCTCACTTGGTTCAATTTAATGTGGCAGATAAAATTACACTAGTGTTGAAGGAAAAACTTAAATATAACAATTAAGAACTCTATTACTTAGTCAAGTAGATCACAAACCATATGGCTTTAGGCAAGTTGCTTAACCTCTGAGCATCCATTCTCTGATCCATAAATTAAGGATACTATCACTACCTACTTCACAGGGTAGACTGCTGAAATTTTTAGGAGACAAAATGCACATAAAGTGCAGTGCCTGGCACATAAGTACTTACAAGTAAGTTCTAAATGATTACCTTTCTTTTTTTTTTAGCAAAACTTTTCAAATCACATGGATATCTATAGTAAGTTCCCAATTATCAGAATAAGATTTTCCATTTAACCAATTCTAGGTCAGTATTGTCATTTCAATATCTCCAAGTTCATTTTTTCATAAAACACAAATATAACATTATTCAAAAATAAAGAACAAAGATGTTTCAGAAAAACAGTATTTTCTTTAAGCCACAAAATAAATGTCTTTGACTAGAAACCTCAAGACCAGACTTTGTGTGATTTTTTAAGTACAACTTTAAAATAATTCTTTCTGTCAAGCTGCCACCAAAACCTCTTCCAAATTTCTTTCCTTGGGATGTCACAACACAGATTTAAATACCCCAGCTTACTTTTACATGGTTAATGTTACTATTTTTTAAAGAACTTAGCATGATGTAAAAATCAAACATAGATGGAAATAGTCATCTATCTATTCCTAAGAGATTAATAAAGCAACAATCAAGAAAAAAAAGAAAACTATTAAAGACACAAGAGTGTGTAGCAAAAAGAACATTTACTGGGCACCTGCTGTGTGTAAAACACCTATGCTTTATCTAAAGCATCACTCAACAGAGGGGAAAGGAGATTGAGAGAAATTAAGTAACTTGCTCAAGGTTGTACAACTTTAAGTACCGAAAGCACTAAAAACAAACAGTCATCTAAAAGCATATGCTCCAAAAAAAAAAAATGTATAGGAACATGGTTCACTCTTTTAATACCTCAGCTGCTTCACTGGAGTTGCAACTATCAAAGAAAAATCTGATTAGTTCAATAAGTTTTATTTTATAAATATTTTTTAAGTCTAGTCTAACTCAGCAGTAAAACACATTCCTTTGCCAAAATACTGAGACTGAAATGATTTTCTTAAATAACATAATTGAAAAAAACTAACAAATTCCCAGGGATCATACTGAGAATGCTATTTGTGAGAGCAGAGGAAAAAAGAATAGGCCCACCTAAATCATGTCAGGGAAGAGGAGAAAAACAAGGAATATGAACAGTTTTTACTAGAAAGAGAAACTTAATTTTTACTCAATTCAACAAAACACAAGTTTTAACACAGGTTCTGCAAAACTGAGGCATAAAGGGACCAAAATTCCCCCTTGAGTCTTCAAGAAATTGAAATTAATGCCTAGAGAAAGAATAGACATCATCTAAGATCATGGACCATAAAAGCAACTTACTTATCATTCTTTTATTTTCTAAATTTTAAAATAATGAAATACAGGGTGAAAATTTTCAATAAATACTGGAAAGTCTATCAAGAGCAAAAACAAGTCTCAAAGTACTATTAGTGGTTAATTTTCCAATCACTTTTTTCTTATGTATCACCTATATTTTGGCCAATAAAAATTTACATCTAAATTTGTTTGAGCTTGGGTAGATAAAAAAATGTATATATATGTAAAATAAACCACCTCTACAGTGTGAATTAAGAGGCTTGATAGGAATGAATACTGTAATTATTAGAAATGCTTTAAAATTAATACAATTTTATTAATAACTGCCTCTTAAAGCCAATAACAGCAGGTTTAAAGACATACAATTATGGTTATTGTTTTCTAAGCACGAGTTCTGGGAAAATCATGAACTTAAATATTTCATTCAGCTCATTATATATTTCAATATTCAATTATTGAAAATTTTAGTGATTTAGGTTACTAATTATTACTCAGTTTACAAGATGTCTGTGCCACTGTTGCCCTTAAACATTTTCAGCTTCCATTATACAGAAACATCTCAGTTTAAAAAACAAAGGTGTTGTTACAGTTTTCTGAAAGTGTTAAATGTGGTCACACTTTTACTATTCTAATGAAGTTGCTCTTTAAAGGACTACTGAAAAACATCTTTCTGAAATTTAAATAGTAATGTATTAGCAGTACTAGATAGCAGTATAGACGCTAAACTGTAATATCAGGTAGTAAAAAGGAACATTTAAGAAATGTTTCCCAAAAACCATTTCCTAAAATGGTCTTGAGCTAGATTTAATTGGAAAAAAAATGAACATTTATTAAGTGCCCACTATATTTTAAACCCTGATGATGGAACTAATAACAAAAGCCTATATATCACTTCTTACTATGTGTTAGGCACTGTGCTAGCACTTTGTATGAATTAACTCACTTAATTCTCAACCTTGTAAGATTAAAGAGTATTCCGCAAATGTGGGAGAACTGGAATTTATTTAAGATTTCAAGAATTAAAATCAGTAAGACTAACATGGCTTAGAAAAGCAGAAGATATGACTTAGAGCATACCAGAAACTGAAAGAAAATACCCTGTAAATTGTTTTGAAAGTAGAGAGCCTATGTGCAGCCTAGCATTCCAGAAGTTTACTTATACTCCAGAAAACAATATTAAATCACTACAGTGAACAAGTATCAGAAAAAGAAACCAGAGTATTAAGAATTTATATCTGACTTATTTGGATCAAGATCCAAAAGTGTATTATTTTTAAAAACCTAAAATGATTATACATTAGTGTATATATCCCTAGTTGAGAACCACTGCCTCTTTGATTTATGAACTATAAACCAGAAAGGTTAAATAAATTATCCAGAGTTAAATTTTTTTTTGTATCAGACCTTTATCTAGAATCTAGCTCTCTGAACCCAAAGAGTACACTACAAGTAGGGAAAATGATAGGAAAGTTTATAGAGGCTGTATGCCAGCAAGAACATCAGACATTAGTGCAGTATTTTATAACCTTATATATATTTTGTATCGTTATATATTCTACCGTACAGAAAGTTCTGGAATCTTAAATAATGACTCGCTACTCCTTGGCATTGCCTGGCTGAAGGTTCTATTCATCCTTCAAAACCAACCACAGAAGTCACCATCTCTTCTTCCCATCCCCTCCAGACTGGATCTTTACCTCCTTTCTTAAGACTCCCACAATGGCACTTAAACTACACTGCATTTTAGTTAAGTATCTACATATTTCTCTCATCCACTAAAATTTGAATTTCTTGGCACTGGAGACTATCACAGTTTCTGTTTCCCCAGTGTCCAGGAAGACATTCAATAAATGAAGACTGAATGAATGAACGAAAAGGAAACCCACACACAGTTATTACAGACTGAAAGAATAGCTTATATGACTTAGAAAACAGTTTTAAAGATGCAGTTTTAATACTGTCAGCTATCTAAAATAATAAACTACTCAATTACAAAATATTTTCCAGTATAGGTTTTTTTACTTAAAACAAAAGATTCCTTTGAAATTAGCATTATGTACAACCCTACTTATAAACTAATGATTCAAGAGCTTATGAAGTTTGTTAACTGAAGTTAAACATCTCAGTTGATTTGAAGAAATGACTAACTAGGAGATGGTCTCATCACTGTCAGATTATGTAAACAATTTACCAAAGTGTAACTGCAGTATTGCAATTCCTAACAGAATTACAAAAAAAAAGATTTTATTGCATTTACTAATAAAGACAATATTAAAAGTCACAACAACAAATAATCACATCTTGGAAACAGAAAGGAGTGCTACTAATTTTGTAAAAGTCCAAGACAGACAGAAACACACCTACTAATCTTACTTTTTAAATTGCATTTCTTGCATTTCATGTTACAGGGTTTTTCTATGTAAAAATGTTACCATTTGACTTTAGAAACAAAAAACTGTATTTGAAATTTCAATTATAAACATATCTGTGAGGAAATGATTGCATATGTCCTTAAAATTAAGGAAGATAAATGCTATTTCGCTGTTACTTTTACATCTCCCTTGCTGCTTTATATATACTGTTCCCTGAATTTAAGCAAAATTTTGTTTGTTTTCTTTAGTAGAACTTGTATGGTTAGTATTTTCAGTTTGTATGTTTTAATATGGGACTAAATTTCATTCAGGCACTAAAGTTTAGAAATAATCACAAAGGAAAAGTGCATGTAACATGAAAAGTAAATACAAAATATATTTCGCCAAAATTTCTTGAATAAATTGAATTTTAAAATTCCTAATTCTAAACAATTTCTCATTTTAATACATTATTAAGCTAAACAGAAGAATCCATTAATAAGCACTCTGGTACACTATATGATCTCAATGGTCTATTCATACAAATCCACACAAACTTCATACAAAAGTAGTCTACAGTAGGCAGGAAAATTATTTCTATAATATAATTGCATTATTTCTTTAACATTATTGTGGGTTCAAAATCTAATTATATCGACTATAAAAATTTCACTAATGACTATGAATCTAGTGGCAAAAACAGTTTTGTTAAGAGCCCAGGCTTAGGGGGTCAAGAAAAAATGGTGCCTCTCCAAATTCAATTGCCTTATTTATAAAATAGGTATCTATCTACGTCACCAATCTAAGGACAATTAAAAGAAAAAATACACACAGCACAGTGAAATCTCAAATAAATGTCAGCTAGCATTACTTTCATTACATGTTATGTTTATTACACTATAAAGATATCAACTATTTAGTCCTAGTAACATGTACACCTACTGAACCTGACCCAAAATTACTGTTGGAATTTTACTTAATGCTAACATAGCTAGTAAATTATCAACATGAATTTAAGATTTTCAATCATCCTAACCAGTAAGGACAAGAACTTTCAACACTGACACATTTTTTTCATCTGGCCTTCTCACTTTTAACATACTGGATATAGCTATGTCCATTTATAGCTAAATATGTCCGTTCCTTTAAAATTTCCTTAAAATGTAAGTATACAAGCAATAGATTAAGGACCCTAATTTCATTTATGTGTAAACTGCATCATGCTGCTGCAAATTTACTTTTGTAAAGAATCTAATTTAGTCATATAATAGAATATGCATGCACATATGTTGGTATTTGTACAAAAACAATTTAAGTATACAAAGCTTATTTTTAAATGTGGGAGATGGGCAGGTAGATAATTTTTGAAATCACATAATGATGTTTAAGTTTTTGACAATAATGTATTCTTTTTGTAATCATAAAAAAAATTGTATTTAAGCTGTTTAACAACTCCACAAGAGAAACACAAGACAGATAAATATATCAGTACCACTTAAAAATAAATGTTTTTCTTAAGTATTTTTCAGGGATATTTATCTCCTCAGCCTAACATCTAGTATAAGAAAAACTATTATCAAATGCTCAATTTACAAGCAGCTTCCTTGAAAAATAAAGTTACAGACATAGTAAGATTTGTTTAAATAAATAATATATATTATTTAAATTCAGATTTATGGAAAGATAATGTTTTCTTCTTAACATATTTAAGGGCTCTCAATAGTGAAACCCCACTGGGAGAAAAAAAACAACCTCATACCACTAATATCTATTAGTCTAGAAGCTGCCACAGGCCATCTCTGGAACATGCTTCTGATTGACCAACAGAGAAAATAACATCCTAAATGAAGAGAAATGTTAACACTTAAAGGGAAGACTAAAGTTCATTCCCCTCCCTTTACCTTGCATAGCACCCTCCCCATGTATCTTCACGCCCCACACCACCCATTAGGGAAGCAGATTACCAGCGAAGTACTTTCTATTTTACAATGCAATTCTATTAATTTTTTTCTTCATGAAATAAAAGTATTTAAAAGCACTGGCAAAAGACTGTGAAAAAAATTCCTCTAATTAAAAAAAAAAAAGGAAGTGAAAGTATGTTGAAATCTACAAAAATACTCCATTAAAAAAAGTTTGCAATAGTTGGGTGGGTCTTATCTCCTTTCTGTCCTATAGAATTTAAGCAGTAATTTAATAAGTGGAAAAATATGCAATTATTAACTGAGACCTTTTGCACAAAATTATCAAGTTTCTGCTGGTGATAGTATAGGAAAAGAAAGGAGACAGAAAAAACAAGTAGTAAATAACAAAAATAAACATTTTTAAATTCAGCAAAGTGTTTTCTTTTGGGCACTGGGAATGTGTTTGCTTAATAGGAGTAAAATTTCATAAAAACAGATGTTGCCCAAAAAAGTTGTTGTGATTCCTAAATAAATACTATCTTACATTCATAGAAGTTTTAAACAATTTTCATATTGTTACTTTTACCTTAAACATTCCTGTGAAATAGGCGGAGCAGGTATTACTATCCCTGTATTATGGAAAACTAAAGTGAGCTCGGTTAGTTTTTTAAATGGGCCATAACTTCCACTTGTAAAGATAACATAATAAGAGCTAGAATAGACTTTCGCGTTCCTTTACATTTAATTGTCCCCAATTTTACAGAGGAGGAAAAAATGAAGCTCAGGAAAGTCAAGACACCTACCCGCTGTTACAGAACTCTCAACGAAGGGCTGAAATCGGAATGCAGGTCTCTTAACTTCTACCCTTGTATGCTCTACTTCCACTACCACATGGTCTGCCATGCCACAGTAACAGATATAAAAGTAGCATGAAAAATGTTAAAAATTACTCTATACACGAATATCATTATTAGGTCTGGTAAAGGGAAGACATTTTTAATAAAAAATAAAAATGTTAAGAAATTAAAAAACAAATAAATTAAAATGTAAGACTACCTACTACCACCTTCAGCTCTTTCCCCTAAAATCCTCCTTTGTGTGTTCTTACACACCTGATTAGACCACAAGGGTCTTAAAATTTCCATGAGCTGTACATATTAAGTTCGAAAAAATTTTTCAACTTTTGAGATTTTCTTTAAAAAAGCAAAACATTTTTCAGCAACCATGTTACATTTCCCAAGTATTAAAGCATATTATTCTTGATTATAATAACTTATTTTACTTAGGTCACTGATGTATTTTTCATCATGTATGCTCACTAAAATATTTCCATTGCAGACTTCGAATCAAAACAGAGTAATAAGATCTAATAGATAATCTAATGCATACATGTATTAATAAAAATGTGATAACTGGCAGACATGTATGATGCAGTCAGTGGAAGTGTTTCTTTGAGGACTATAAGAAATTGAGATTGAAAAGATCATGTGGTTTATACTGTCATCAAAATGCAGACAGTATGAACCTTATACACACATGGTGAACAGATCTTACTCACTTTTTTGGCAAGTTATTTGAACAAATGTTTCAATCCCTAACCAACCAGGAAGACATGCCAGTCTTACAGACAACAGTCTTACACAGATAGGCTGAAACAATCAAAATTTGATGCATTTGTATGCAAAATTACCCAAGGAGAGCAAACCAAAAGCTATTATTATTAAAACTGGAGCAAGATTATACACACACTCATATATGTTAAATATATATATATATATATATTATAAACATAATATACATATTACATTCATCCATTTCAACAAGGCCTAACTGAAGGCCTCATGGACCAGATGTAGTAAAAATGAGTAACTTGTCCCTGTCTAGAGCAACTCACAAAATCAAGCAAGGTTGACAAAATATTTCTCAACAAACTATAAATCTGTGTTCAGTGCTGAAATATAACATTTCCGTAACTCAAAATATTTGACGTTTAGAAATAATTCAATTCATTTGAAATTTTACTAGTTCAGTAATACAAGAGCCTTAAGTTTCTCAAAACAGGAAGTGAAAAAAAGATGCTTTTGAAAAGGCAGTGAAGTAGAATTATGAGTCCAAATACTTAACATTTATTCTTACATAATTTACTAAGGTAAAATATGTAAAGTTTGATTGTATTTCTACCATAAAGACATTTAATGAATGCTTACAAAAAAATATTTTGCCCAACTACCCAAATCACTTTTGATGTTACTCTCACTTCCTCTTCTGGAAACCAGCATAACCATTTCCTTTAACCACAATACCACAGGTCTAGTAACTTTTAGTAATGTTTGACTTGCTCATCTTTTGGACAAAGTTCACAGAGGAACCAATTTCCAAGTCTGTTAAGGAGCATAATCTCACAAGAAAAGTTCAGGTCAATACAATCTATAAGTAATACTGTCTAAAATTAAATTACTTCTAACCTACGTAAATTTACAACCAAGGCTCTTTCCTAAATGCAAAGGGCTTCTCTATGACAGCAAACTCCTGCCACATCAAATGTAACCAACTGAACAGGGATGCTGCAGTTACTCTCCAGAGCGCACCGCGTTTAAGAGTCAAATCCTTGCATCCACTTGAGCAACTGCAGCATAGCTGTCCTTGTATAAAATTTATCACTATTAAGGTAGGACAGCCTTCTCCTTTAGAAATTAGTGTTTCTATCAGTTGAAATAAATCACTTTTACACTTGAACCCTATGATACGAATTTCAAAAAAATATTATTTCTTCAGCAGCCCTATTTACAAGCATTATAATTCTGTCATGATTCAACCAAAAGGAAATACTGGTGATTATGTTAAAAACACAACAAAAATAATTAGATACGACATTAAACTGGAAATTCTAAGGATCTAGATGGTACCAAAAAAAATCTCTTCAAAAATTTTTATTGAATTCTTTGAAACTTACTAACCTTGTCTTAAAAGGAAAAGAAATTTGTTTTCTCCGAAGATAAATTAATATATTTGTTCTACCTTTACATCTGTTTTTAACTCCAACTCAGCCTTCCACTCAATCTGCTGACTACATGTAAAGACTTTCAATGGGCCTACTGGCTATAGCTACCCAAATTATCCGAATATGCTATCATCAGTAGTAGCCACGTATCTACAGTTTTTATTTTGCACCGACACGGAACTTTAGGAAACAGCGTCTTCAAGGTTGAGAAAACTAAGATGAGGAGGAGTGAGGAGGAAGGGTGGGAAGGTTGTTATTCCTGTTCTAGTGACTCACAGCCCAGAAGTATTTCAGAAAAAAAATAGGTTCCACCCTCCCTTGCCCCACTCCCCACCTTCAAAATGAAATAATCCCAAATCGTCAACACGCTCTCGACCGGCTTTTATTTAGCAATCTAAAATAAAGTGGCAGAGTGGCGGGGATGGGGGTTCATCCTGATTAGCCATTCCCTTCCCACTTTCCCACACTTAAAATAAAAGAATTGAGGCCAAACTACCGTTTCCGCCAGATTCCTCCCATTCAACCGCAGTTGCACCCAAGTTTTCCTATCCGCCCGCCCCCCCCCTTTCCTGCGGACCCCGTCCCAGGGCCAGGATCCGGGGAGGGGCGGCGGGGAGCCGGGCCGGACCGCGCCGCGGGAGGCCGGGAAACGGCTTCTCTCTTCCTGCGGCCCGCCCCCGAGCCGCCGGGGAAGGCGCCCGGGACTCCGCATTAGGCCGCGGCGCAGCCCGGCGACCCCGAGCAGGGCCCGACGCCGCGACGCCGTGATTTCGGCCCTGGGCACCGCCCGCCGGCCCCATCCCCGGCTCTCCCAGGCCTCCACCCTTCCTCAGCCCACCCGCCGCCCCCGCCGCGGCCTCGCCGCCCCTTGCGCACCTTCTTGATGTTGTAGAGGCGGGTGAGCATGCCGACGCCCCGGTCACTGAGGATGGTGAGCTTCTCCGCCAGCTTCTGCTGACTGGGTTGCAGCACCGAGCGCGACATGGTGGTGGTGCCGCCGCCGCCGCCGCCAACGGCCGCCTCGCGCCCAGTCACCGGCCCCGGCTTCCGCAGCAACCTCTCGCGGGCCTCCGACCCTCCGGCCCGCGACCTCCGCCTCAGGGGAGCGCGCCCATGGCCCTGGCGCCCCAATCCGCGCGGGTGACCGACGAGCCGCGGCGGACCCCTCGGGGTCCCTTCCCCGGCAGTAGCTCGCGGCCCAGCAGCCTTCTGCCCTCCTCCCGCCGCCCTTCCGTGCCCACCCGGGCGCTCTCCGCCCCAGCCCCCACCGAGCCGCCTTCCCGAGCTCCTCCACTAGGTGTGGCGGCGGCGGCGGTGGCGGCGACGACTCCGGCGGCTGAGAACGAGGCCGCTTCCCGCAGCCCCGGACGAGCGCTCGGTCACCTGATCGGCCGCGCCGGCGCCCCCGCAAGGCCGGACGGGGAACTGCGCCGGGGTCCCCTGGACCGCCGCGCCTGGCCTCGCGGCCGCCGCCGCCCGCGCCGAGGACCCGGCTCAGGCCCCAGACTCGCCCTGTCCGGCCCGCCCACTGCGCGCGAGGCCTGCGTGGGAGTCCTAAGCCCGGGTCACGTTCCTACGTTGGCCCCACTTCGCGGCGTACTCCTCCCCTTCAAGTTCCCCGAAGTTGGCTTCCCGCACCACTTCCCTAAAGAAACCAGCGGAAGCCCCGGGGAGCGAGGGTCGCTTCAGGCGAGTTCGCCTAAGCGCGGGCGGGCGGCCCCAGGCCCCAGGCTCCTTCTCCTCCCACGGCTCAGAGACGCGCACCAGCGGACACAGCAGATGCGCTCCGCCAGGCGGGCCTCGCCTCCTCCGTCCTCCCCATCCGACCCCATCCGCAGCCACCCCCGGCTCAAGAATTTGTGAAAGGAGGTCGGAAGCGAGGGCAACTCAAGTTCCTGAGATACTGTCCGTCCGGAATCCGCAGCCGAGGAGCACCCATCCGGAAAAGACGCTACTAGAAAGGCCCTGTCATGTGGGAAGCGAAAAATAAAGGATTGTTCAGGGAATGAAGGAGCGCTCCTATTTTATCTGGCCTTCACCCTAGCTCCCACCCTTTCATGAAAATAGGCCACTTTTCCATCTCATTGGGGTTTTTTTCGTGACCAATTTTTTTCCCAGCCACACTCCAAGGCTTCTCCCTCTGGTCAAGTAGATTAGACGTGGTGCCAAAAGTGAAAAGAAAATTTATGTAATTGATTGGATTGAGGAATTCTAGACAAGTGGATTCCGGCCGCTTTGATATTTTGGCCGTAATTTCCTTCGATGTGTTAATCTTTCATATTATATATTCATTGATTTTAAGTGAATGACAAAAATGTTCAGCCACCTTCAATAAAGAAGGTTCTAAGAGTAAATAAGCTATCATTGGGCTCATGAAACCATTTTATGAAAAGGAAATTGTGACAAAGAGCTTTTAAAACATTTTTTTAAACTAGTAAATGTGTTATTCCTACGGAAATCTTTATTTTGAAATCCCAACCAAAGAAGGAGCGAACTGGATGGGTTTGATTTATGGGTATTAAAAAAGTCCTACATTCACCAGGAAGTTAATCATAGCTGATATTGTGCTTGAAATTCTATACCTAGGACTTCATTACCTTGAATGAAGGCTTTGTATCTGAAGAGGCCCTTTTTTTAAAACACAAACACCTCAGATCACCAACTGAGCTGTTATTAGTCAACAGCACGTTGGGGGATTTAATTTATCTGGTCACTTTGCAACCTGTAGTTTATATTTTAATTCAGAGGTGGTAAGAGTCTGGAGCCTGAGCTAGGGAGAGCAGACCTGGGTAAAGCAAGGCTGCTTGAGGGGTTTGGGGTAGCCCGGCGAGAAAACTGAAAGATGTTGAATGTAGGGGGAAAGAAGTGCTCTTTCAGGGGCTACAAATTTAACTAGAGGCAGAATTAGAGAGTCCTAGTAGTGAAAAGTTACATCATTTTCTAGTTTTTCATAAGTGCTCTACAGAGAGAACAAGAAAATGGCACATTATAATCTGAACACAGCTAATACTCCTCAAGAAAAGCCACTGTCCCATTTCCATATGAACGTCAACACTCGCCCAGTACAGGACTTGGTAGATACTACTCTCATTATTCAATTTTTATTATAACTAACTTTTAGAAATATGGGCCCTAGTCTGAGTGGAGTATGTCTATTTGAGTAAAAGAGATTAGGTCTAGATAAAATACTCACAGTTTTGCATCTCTTTACATTTTGCATCAAAATGCATTTTGTTATTAAGGTCCAACCCTTTCAAAGTTTGCCTATATGTGTACTATAAAGTATACTGTCAGGGGTAAGGTAATAATGATATATTTCGCCACACATGTATGACTTTATGGCATTTGTAATTAGTATATATCATTTTATATTCTAGTTTTTGAGTCTTTGAAAATATGATACCATGTGAATCAACCTATAAAGTTATTATCAAAGTTGCTCCTATTGTGGATTTTTTTTTCCTGCTATAGTTTTCTGGAAATGAATAAAAAATTTTAAATCATTAGGAAACTAAGTTTTAAAAAAAGCATGATTGAAGATTTTATATCTCTTATCATGGAAGGCATAGTCTTCACAGTTTCTTTGGAACTAAAGATTTTCAAATAGTTTTACTTCAGTTAAGAGAGTTCTGCTCTTGGCCCCCATATTTAAAGATCATTAAAATTATTATAAGCCTTCAGACAGATGTAGAAAGTAGATGATAGCTTCATATTTATAATAATCTTAGAAAATTAACTAGTAAAGTTAACTAGTATATACCAGTATGCCTAAAAAAGTGTGAATTATACTGTATGTAAATTATATCAGTCAATCTGACTTTTAAAAAGTTGTATATCTATGTTTGAAAAATTATTCATTGAGACAAGTACAATAATGGGACCCACTCTAAGGAAAATAAGCATTTAAAAATCCAAACTGGAAAATAATTGGAGATGGGGCGAGGTTGGCTTTATAGAAAAATTTATAATAAAATTACATTTTGTGGCCCCCAGATATATTTTACAATGATTCAATTATGAAATTCCACTCAAAATTTCCAAAATAAATCTATGGCATGCAACTTTTTATATATGTATTATAAAACTTTCAGTCACTTACAGTAACAATCCTCGGGGATTTAAAGAATATTTTTCAATTCTACGTAATACATTAAACAACCAAATACTTAAAATGTGCAAAGTACTGTTGTTCTCGAAGGAGATATGACACTGTAAAAGGTGTAGATTTTGATCTCTTCAAATTGACATCCTGGTGAGAACAGATATATACCTAAAGAAATCTAATATAAGACAGCATGAGATACAGGGCTAAAAGAGAGGACCTAGAAAGAGCAGTTTCAACCTGAAGTTTCTAAGGGCCCTTTTGGAATAACTTACATTTGAGCTTTGAATGAGCAGTAAGTCTTGGACTTATAAACTTGTAGAAAGGTTCAACTTTAGTAAATGCAAGATAGTGAGATAGTGCAGAAAAATATTAGGAATGTTAATTACATACATGAAAGAAACAAAGGGGAATAAAGCCAGGAAGAGAAGTGGAACAGAAAATACATAGGCTTATGAATGCTAAGGCAAGAAAAAAAAATTCAATGGAGAAGAAAAAATACAGAAAAAAGTGGGAGAACAAAAGGTGACTTTAGGATATAATGATAATTTGGAACAGCTGTTGATTATGACAAGGATTATCCTTCAATATTTATTATCTCTTTCTCCCTCAGAAATGGGATAAAAACTACATCTTCAAACCTCCCTGTAGCCTACTGTGGCCCTGTGACTAATGTCCTTGGCAACGAGATGTAAGGTCTCAAGGCCCTTTTCCTAAGACTGCTGCTGCTCTCCTTCTTTCAGTTCTGCCACGTGAAACAAGGATGCAATGACCACCATCTTGGACCATAAAGACAATGGCCACTCACTGAGGATGGCAGAACATAGGAATGGAAGATGTATGTGGGCTTAGAGCAGAACTGCCATACCAAACCTGGCCCCGTCTAGCTCTGGATTTTGTGTGGAAGAGAAAATTTGATTTAAGCTTCTTTTAGTTTTTCTTAAAATTATTCACAGCCAAACCTAATCTTAAATAATAACAGTTTCTGTAGCCAACATTATAATATCTCTAGCAAAAATCAAATAAGGAATAATAATTAAATTTAACATTCAAGTGTTTTTCCACTATGTATCAGGTGCTATTTGAATTATTTTTCTCATCTACCTCTCTCAACTATCATCTAAGATATTATTATCTTCATTTTGCAAGTGAGGATACTGAAATGCAGAAAGGTTTTTTAAATTGCCAAAGGTCATACCCACAGAAAGTGCTAAAGCTGACGGATCCTTTCTCAGTCTTGACTCCATAGTTCATACATATACTTAATTACTGCAGTGTCACTGACGATCAGTTGAATTACACAAATCTGTCATGGATCCAGTGAACATGATTCTGTAGTTTCTTCTAGAATCCATGAACTCTGCCCAAACCTTCACTGATAGTTCATTACACTTTCTTCAATTAACATTTAGACTCTCCACATTTCCCCCCAACTGATACATCAGCTCTTCCAAGTGGCTTTCTTTACCAGAAACTAGGAGGATAATTATTTCTGTAGTGTTTTTTGCTAAAAATGAGGAATATTTCTATTTGCTTTTTTAAATCACTTAGCTGACCCAGCCTTCTATTGCTTCCCTACTAAAGGCAAGGAGAAAAAATAATAAAAGACAGCTTCTTCGTTTCTTAGGATAAAGCCCTTCCATTAGGATGTCTCTTATTATAGGTAATGTTCCACTTACTTTCAATGGCAAATGAAACATTTTTCTTCCCATCAGACTTCAGAAATATATGACCAAATTCCTACTAGAAATAACCTGGGAATAGTGAAGCAGACGTGTATTGATTTGTTTGTCCTCCATCCCTTCCTTTGGGAAACTGCTATATTCTAAAAAGATTGAGTGCAGTAAGAGAAAAGTGGGTCAGGCTGTGGGAGGGTCAGGCATATAAAATAAGAAATTAATGGAGTTTTGCCAGGAATTGCTATTTTTTTAATTGCTGTAAACAACTGCATATCATTAGACCAATGTAAAGAGAGGAATCAACTTTGGGTGAAGAACTGTGGAAAATGATGATAGAAGATTTCACCATATTTAACAGTGATCATAGAAAGGACCGACATTAACATATATGCTATATCAATACTTCAAGGTCTGTTCTACGTCCAAAGACTACCAGGTATGATAACTAACTCCACTAAAATATGATTCAGAAAGAGAAAAGGGAAAAGATAGAGCAACAGTAGCCCTGTATCTGTAGAAAATGAAGTAAGGAGTTAATAGCCAAAGATTGCAACTTGGTATTCCAAAGGAGTAAGGAAGACAGGCTCAAATGAAACATAAGATGTCTCCAGTAGTCAGCAGAAGAGATGCCAGAAATAGAGCTGATCCAAAAAGTTCAAAAAGAAAACAATGAAAAATTAATTACACTGTTGATCTTGACCATTCATATCCTATTAGTTTCATCTTTTAGCCTGCCAGATCTTTGGTAATGCACATCACCCATGTTTATTTGTTAAAAATAGATTTCAGTTCACTCAAGAACTTAAGTTTCTCTGTGGAAAAATGCTAATGTAATAAACATTTATTTCAGTTTATGATTGATTTTTAATTTTCCTTGGTTCTTTTCACACTATAAAAGACTTGTGAATTTTCTTCATTTTGTTTTAGAAATTTATTGTGCTTAAACTTAAACTTAAATAAGAGATGATGAAATACATATCAGTGTATACAAATATGGATTGATCTTTTGGTTTGATCTTATTTTTTAAATAGTAGAATGCTACATGGAAAATTGTCAAAATCAGTGATAGAACAAAACTTGAGTTAGTATACAGGATAATCCTATGAGAACAATCAAGTTCTAGCTGAACAGGGTAAGATCCATTTACATTTTTACATTTAGTCTACACTGAAAGTAGTCTTTCAAAAACTAGGAAGGATATTGAATATATGGAACCAGACCTCCAAGAAAATGCCTAGACTGGAGATACAAATATGGGATACCCAGAATATGGATGTTATTTAAAGCCATAGGAATAGATGAGATCATTTTTGGAGGGAGTATTTAAAAGAAAAATAGGACCCAGTCCAAAGCCTGAGGAACTCCAGCTTTTAGGAATCAGATAAAATAAATGGAGCCCGCAAATGAGACTGAACAGGATTGTGAAGGGGACCATAGACTGGGGCAGTAGCTGAAGAGGTTAAAGGAGGTTTTGTTGTTTGTTTATTTTGCATGGTAGTTGCCAGACTATCTTGTAGTGGGGGAGAGATTTATAACTCAGAACAGAGAGAAGGAATAATCAAAGGAGCAGAAGCATTGATAGAACAGGAAGAAAAGAGATTGAAGGAAGGCAAGGTGACACACAGCCAGATTGATTTTTGATTGGAGGTTGCAAGGAGAGAAAAGATGATATTAGCTAACATTGATAGAGTACTTGTAATGTGTCATTCCCTGTTCCAAATACCCCACATGCACTAATATGTTCACATTCATAACTAACTTTTGAAGTACACTTTATCATTCCTAATAAATAGATGAGGAAGTTATGCCTAAGGTCACAACTGGTAAGGGGTAGAGCTCAGGCGATTCACCTCTTGATGTGTACACTGATAAAAGTCAATGGAATTGGTTAAGGGAAAATGAGAAATTTTTCTCATATCTTCTATTTTCTCAATGAAACAAATAGTTCATTAGCCTAAAAGGGAGGTCACATGTCAGAAAATGTTAAATGTTTGTTTGAGTTTGGTGTCATGCATTTAAATGATCAGTAGAAAAAACCTTATCTCTGAGATCAGACTGACACAGTTGGAATCCTGGATTTGCCACTTAGAGCAGTGTGGCTTTGGACATGTGACTACAGCTCTTTAAACCTCAAATTTTCACTTTAAATGGGGATAATTGTACCTATCTCACCAGATTGTTGTGAGGAATGCATGAAATAATTTTTAGCATTGTACCTTATACAATTCAGTGAGTATAAACTTTGCTTGTCGTTACTACTAATATGGCTATTGCTATATCATTATTATTATTCTTACCCTAGTCTGCCCACTTGTGTGCTTTTCTACATTGGTACATGGCACAAAAAAAGATGGAGTGTTGTGGATATTACTTTTCAGGTAAGTGCAATGGAAGGAAAGAGTGGCAAAGGAGTTGAGAGAAGTGGTTAGGGAATAATATAGCTAACTCAACTTTGGAGTCAGAATTTATTAAAATTTTGCACAATTACCTTTTGTATTTCTCCCATTCCTGATGTTCTTTATTTGTACTTTATTTGAAATGATAAGATGAATAATTAGTTTTCAGTTGGTGAAGAGAGGAAATGTTTCCTAACTAGTTTCAAATTATTTATATACTTATTTTGTATAGTAGATTCTACATATAAACTATTAGGAGCATATTAAAGCAATGTTATTTGCATGTTAGTGTGTATGCATAATTCTTCTGCCAGACTTTTATAGAATAGTTTGTCTTTAAGAGTATACATTTGAAGTTGATTTAAATAGAACATACTTATATATTATCTAATAGATTAGCTAAAAAATGCTAGCTAAAAATGCAACTGCTAGATTACAAACTGTAGAACTTCCAAACATTAAAAGAGAAATTTGGCTGTGCAATCAATTCTGAAAATAACAGAATTAGTTTAGCTCTTTCTTGTATTTTAAGAGAGGATAAGATAGACTTAAACCCCATGAACTGAATCAGAAGAAAGGAATGAAGTGAACAACTCATCTTTACTCATTTCCCCAAAGCAGTAGAAGCAGAAACAAAAACAAACCTGCAATCATTTTTCTTTACATGTTAGTCTTTATAGGCCAAATTATTTTTTAGTTCTCACTAAGATTCCTAATTAGTTGTGGATTTTGTACTCCTAAATAAATCTAATGATGCTATGCATCCTATCCATAAAAATATACAAAATTTTGATACAATTTTAAAGAGTCTGTGGTCTCACTAAAACCTACATAAAACTCTATAGGCCCAAGGTTCAGAATCATTCTGCATTGTAATGAGTCCACCCAAAAAAGGCACAAAAGAAGCAATCATATAGCCAAGTAATCATATGCTAAGTGTCCAGGTTTAACCTATGTAAATGTTAAAGACACAACTTTTTAGAATCGTCCAGAAATGTGAAACACATCTCTTTCCTGATCAGTTCAATGCATTAGAACAAACTCTACCAGTAATCTTTCCAAAGAAGTGATGGGAGCCTTTGTAACCAACATTTTATCAGGATTAAATATCCCACTGTAAATCAATTACTCAGCTTCTCTCTTTATCTGCCTCATCTGGCTGCCAAACCTTTGGCACCTCCAACAGCAGGTGAGAAGGAGAACTGAAAGCCGGAAACTCAATTTTATTTTACTTTCAGTTGAATACCTTGACCAAACAACTTAGTGCAAAGGAAAAAAGTGAAACTGTTGTTTAACACTTAGTCTTTAAATTGGGTGCAAATTATCATTTGCCTACATATTCCTCTCTCTAATTGCTATGCATAATATAGTGTTGGCCGCCTCCTTAATTAAATGTACAGTGCTTTAAAGAGATCCTGTGGTTTCTGCACATTACATAAGCCATAGTTAGTCTGCCTCAGACTGATCGCAGAAAAAAACTGTAAATTTAGACTCAGAAACCTGCTGCTGAAGCAGACCCAGCCAGCTTTTCAGCTTTCAAAGCTGCTCTGTAAAAAGCAGCACATTTGGAAATCGGCTGTGGGTACACCCTATTCATATTCTCTTCATAACATGAGAAAGGGACACAAGACACATGAAAGGATCACAAAATGGAAAAAGCAATAGATTCTAATAAAATCTGGTTAGGATTGGTTTTCAAATGACTAGGCATTTAACATGTCTTTGAATGTTGACAATATACTGCTGTTAGCACAAAGAAGTCCTCCCTTAATTTCTATGCAAGGTGGCAAATTCCCTCTCTACCAGCACCCAGTTTCCTACTGCTATTGATTTTCCAGGTAGGCAAAATGTAAATACAAAGTAAATCCCACCAGCATTAAATAACAATTTGACACAAAGTAATGGACTTGACTGCCTCAAATTCTGTGTGGAATGAGGTCATGTAAAAACATAATCAAATATGAGATGAAGGGACTTTTTTTCTTTTCTTCTTTTGGAAAAGATTAATTTATGTGAAATAAATGTTTTTCTTTTATGTCTCTTTTATTTCAAAAGGTATTAGTGAGAAGGTTTTTTAAACTTCAAATTTTTTATTACAAACTGATTCAAACTAAAAAGAATAGAGAGGAGAGGACCTGCCCTCCCCCATACCCATTACCCATTACCCAGCCTTGACACTCAACATTTTTCCAAACTTGAAGCAAGGGATTTTAATTTGTCTGTAATCTAAACAAGAATTCTTTTATTTATGCTATGAATAATAACTAGAGTATGAACAATATAATGTAAATAATAAGTAAAAACTCTTGAACCAGATCACTTTCAATTATTTTTTTAAGAAGACAACTATTGGACTTCCGGGAAGATGGCGGTGTGAGCAGGGTGGCAGAAATCTCCTCCCAACACTATATTTATCTACGAGAACACAGCAAATACATCTACTCCTAAAAGAGAGACGAGAATACACAGGAAAGCGCACAGCGTGCAGCTACACCCGAGAGGACTCGGCACCCCAAGAGGCGGGTAAGATACGGAGCCGCGACCCGGCGGGACCCGAGCCCTCCCCCACCCCAGCGCACCGGCGGGAGGAGAGGATTCAGAGCCGGGAGGGGGTGGAAGTACACCCCGCGAAGTAGCCAGCCCCGGTGATCTGCGCGGGGAGCGCTGACCCACATTGCGCAATGCAGCGGAGATTGGAGAGACAGAGCGGTAGGATCTGAGCGGGAACGCGCCAGGGTGCTTGCAGCCGGCTCCCGGGAAGGAAAAAAAAAGTGCGCGCTTTCCTCAGCGGTCTTAAAGAGACAGGAGCCCAGCGGAGGAGCCGGATCGCTCCAGCACACTCAGCCCAGCAGGCTGGGAGTCCTGGGGAGTTTCAGACGCCTTAGCTGGCGACTGAGGAAGCGTAGCCATACTTACACTTCTCACTGAGATCAACAGCCTCCTATTCTTTCCTACCCCAGCGATAAAGGGCCCTGCGGAGCGGCACAGTCACAGCTGTGGAATAGTGGGGCAATAGCGCCATCTAGAGCATTCCCACAGAATCTACGTCCGGTGGGAATTTTTTTTGTTTTGTTTTGTTTTTGTTTTTTCTTTTCTTTTTTTTCTTTCTTTTTTTTCCTTTTTCTTCTTTTTTTCTCTTTTTTTTTTCTTCTCTTTTTAAAGTCTTAAAGAGCCCAGCTAACATATGTGGCAACTATCAGTGACCAAATTACACAGCCATGAAAAGACAGAGGAATATGGTTCAGACCAAAATCAACCAGACAACCCCAGAGAGGGAGTCTGAAGGGATGGAAATGCACAGCCTTCCTGAAAAAGAATTCAGAATAAAAGTCATAACCATGCTGATGGACCTACAGAGAAATGTGCAAGAGCTGAGGGAGAAAGTGAGGGAACTGAGGAAAGACAATACAGAAATCAGACAAGGGATCGACGGGCTTAACAGCAGAATGGATGAGATGCAAGAGACTGTTAATGGAATAGAAAACAGAGAACAGGAGTACAGAGCAGCTGAGGCAGAGAGAGATAAAAGGATTTCTAGGAATGAAAGAATATTAAGAGAACTGTGTGACCAATCCAAACGGAACAATATTCGCATTATAGGAGTACCAGAGGAAGAAGAGAGAGAAAAAGGGATAGAAAGTGTCTTTGAAGAAATAATTGCTGAAAACTTTCCCTCGCTGGGGAAGGAAGTAGTCTCGCAGTCCACCGAAGCTCATAGATCTCCCAACACAAGGGACCCAAGGAAGACAACACCAAGACACATAATAATTAAGATGGCAAAGATCAAAGATAAAGACAGGGTATTAAAGGCAGCTAGAGAGAGAAAAAAGATCACCTACAAAGGAAAACCCATCAGACTATCATCAGACTTCTCAACAGAAACCTTACAGGCCAGAAGAGAATGGCATGATATATTTAACGTTATGAAACAGAAGGGCCTCGAACCAAGAATATTGTATCCAGCACGATTATCATTTAAATATGATGGAGGGATTAAACAATTTCCAGACAAACTAAAGTTGAGAGACTTTGTCTCTCATAAACCATCACTACAGGATATCTTAAATGGACTGCTCTAGATGGAAGCACACCTAAGGCTAAAAAGATGTCACCAGAGAAAATAAAATCATAGCAAAGAAAGCAGACCATCCAAATACTAACTAAAGGCAAAGAATAAAACACCTATTATAGAAAGAATGGAGGAGGAGGAATAAGAAGGGAGAGAAATAAAGAAACATCAGACTGTGTTTACAATAACTTAACAAGAAAGTTAAGTTAGATTGTTAGATAGTAAAGAAACAACCCTTGAACCCTTGGTAACCACGAATCTAAAGCCAGCAATGGCAATAAGTACATACCTATCAATAATCACCCTAAATGTAAATGGAATGAATGCACCAATCAAAAGACACAGAGTAACAGAATGGATAAAAAAGCAAGACCCATCTATATGCTGCCTACAAGAAACCCACCTCAAATCCAAACATATACACAGACTAAAAGTGAAGGGATGGAAAAAGATATTTCATGCAAACAACAAAGAGAAAAAAGCAGCTGTTGCAGTACTTGTATCAGACAAAATAGACTTCAAAACGAAGAAAGTAGCAAAAGATAAAGAAGGACATTACATAATGATAAAGGGGTCAGTCCAACAAGAAGATATAACCATTATAAATATATATGCAC
>JAVSCE010003247.1:0-141024 GCA_032199065.1 Smutsia gigantea
TTTTTGAGGAACCTCCATACTGCTTTACAATGGTTGAACTAATTTGCAGTCCCACCAGCAGTGTAGGAGGGTTCCCTTTTCTCCACATCCTCGCCAACATTTGTTGTTGTTTGTGTTTTGGATGTTGGCCATCCTCACTGGTGTGAGGTGATATCTCATTGTGGTTTTAATTTGTATTTCTCTGATGATTAGTGATGTGGAGCATCTTTTCATGTGCCTGTTGGCCATCTGAGTTTCTTCTTTGGAGAAGTGTCTATTCATGTCCTCTGCCCATTTCTTAATTGGATTATTTACTTTATGTTTGTTGAGATGTGTGAATTCTTTATATATTTTGGATGTCAACCCTTTATTGGATACGTCATTTATGAATATATTCTCCCATACTGTAGGATGTCTTTTTGTTCTACTGATGGTGTCCTTTGCTGTACAGAAGTTTTCAGCTTGATATAGTCCCACTTGTTCATTTTTGCTTTTGTTTCCCTTGCTCGTGGAGATATGTTCATAAAGAAGTCGCTCATGTTTATATTCAAGAAATTTTTGCCTATGTTTTTTTCTAAGAGTTTTATGGTTTCATGACTTACATTCAGGTCTTTGATCCATTTTGAGTTGACTTTTGTGTATGGGGTTAGACAGTAGTCCAGTTTCATTCTCTTACATGTAGCTGTCCAGTTTTTCCAACACCAGCTGCTGAAGAGGCTGTCATCTCCCCATTGTATATCCAAGGCTCCTTTATCAAATATTAATTGACTGTATATGTTTGGGTTAATGTTTGGATTTTCTATTCTGTTCCACTGGTCTGTGGGTCTGTTTTTGTGCCAATACCAAATTGTCTTGATTACTGTGGCTTTGTAGTAGAGCTTGAAGTCAGGGAGCGTAATTCCCCCTGTTTTATTCCTCCTTCTCAGGATTGCTTTGGCTATTCGGGGTCTTTTGTGGTTCCATATGAATTTTAGAATTATTTGTTCCAGTTCATTGAAGAAAGCTGTTGGTAGTTTGATAGGGATTGCATTGAATCTGTAGATTGCTTTAGGTAGTATAGCCATTTTGACAATATTTATTCTTCCTAGCCAAGAGCATGGGATGGATTTCCATTTGTTAGTGTCCTCTTTAATTTCTCTTAGGAGTGTCTTGTAGTTTTCAGAGTATAGGTCTTTCACTTCCTTCGTTAGGTTTATTCCTAGGTATTTTATTCTTTTTGATGCAATTGTGAATGGAATTGTTAGTTCATCATTAGTGTATAGGAAAGCAACAGATTTCTGTGTGTTAATTTTGTATTCAGCAACTTTGCTGAATTCAGATATTAGTTCTAGTAGTTTTGGAGTGGAGTCTTTAGGGTTTTTAATGTACAATGTCATGTCATCTGCAAACAGTGACAATTTGACTTCTTCTTTACCAGTCTGGATGCCTTGTATTTCTTTGTTTTGTCTGATTGCTGTGGCTAGGACCTCCAGTACTATGTTGAATAACAGTGGAGAGAGTGGGCATCCCTGTCTTGTTCCCGATCTTAGATGAAAAGCTTTCAGCTTCTCGCCGTTAAGTATGATGTTAGCTGTGGGTTTGTCATATATAGCCTTTATGATGTTGAGGTACTTGCCCTCTATACCCATTTTGTTGAGAGTTTTAATCAGGAATGGATGCTGAATTTTGTCAAATGCTTTTTCAGCATCTATGGAGATGATCATGTGGTTTTTGTTCTTCTTTTTGTTGATGTGGTGGATGATGTTGATGGATTTTCGAATGTTGTACCATCCTTGCATCCCTGGGATGAATCCCACTTGATCGTGGTGTATGATCCTCTTGATGTATTTTTGAATTCGGTTTGCTAATATTTTGTTGAGTATTTTTGCATCTACGTTCATCAGGGATATTGGTCTGTAATTTTCTTTTTTGGTGAGGTCTTTGCCAGGTTTTGGTATTAGAGTGATGCTGGCTTCATGTGAGGTAGGATTTTAAGTCTTTGGAGAAGGGACTGGAGTTATAGAAGTCCATGACTGTATTTTGTTAGTTCAAGAAATGTGTCAGGGAAAGTATGGAAAGAGAGCTGTAATCAGGGAAAACGGAATAGTCAAGAAAGACATTTGCAAAATGCATAAATGTGTGAAATATGCAGGATGTAGAGATTTCCATCACTGGGGAGTGATGGAGAGAGTATGTGCACTGTCTGAAGACAGAGACAGGCGGAGACTTCTTACCTTAGACAAAGATGACTTTATTCCTGAGACATTTGGAAGAGGGTCTGAAGGAGGGTAGGTGAGAGAACTAAGAGCTAATGGCTCTGCTTTTTTACAGGAAAATAAGGGTAGGAATTTGCTGGCAAGAATAGAATGGAGGAGCAAGAAGAATAGAAATACTTACATAGTAGAGTCTTATTATTTATCAGCCCAAAAATTAGGTTATGTGAATATTACCGAATATGCTTTGAAAAAAAGGCAAGGTAACAAGTGTTACCTTCAGTTCCATATGGACAAAATTATTGAATCTGTTCTTCATATTAAGCATGATTTATTTTGAAGTTTATCTTTGGCCATGAAAGGAAAATATTAAGTGTATCTTGTATGGTGGACACTGTGATACGCACCTAGATCCTCTTCCTGCACTGATAGATCTTTTCTATTTCCCACTGCTGGGAATGCCGCCAGACATTCTTTCGCTGTCATTCCACTTTGGAAACTGCCTTGGCTGAAGAAATATGCCTCATGCAAAGTCATGTCCCCTTCTGGATGGCCTATTTCCAGTGACTGATCGATATAGGAGTTAAGGACTTGATTCCCTTTCCCCAGCAGAGAACCAATCTGAAGGTCCATCCCTCTAAATGCTAGAGCTTCCCGCATGGTTTGCTGGGATCTTTGTTGAAATGCATCACAGCTCCCGCTTTCTTTCTTCTAACAGGTGCTCAAGAATACTCCCTTAACATCTTTTATGCTAATCTCTGTTTCAGAGTCTGCAAAGGTGAAGAGACTTGTTCCGCCAGCTGAAAATACCGCTATTTTGAGGCATCCATCAAATGTCAGCCTCCTTTAGGGGTTGCTTCAGTGAAGAACCCATTTTCTACCAGCTATGCCTTCTTCTAAGAACAGTCCATATTCAATGACTGATCAATGTGGTGACATAAATGACTGTCACTCTCCCTCCAACTTGGGATATTTCTGATAGGCTGAACCACATTCAAAACTTACTATGACATGGGCTGGGGCCTTAGCTGGGACTGCGTTGCTGCTCAACTTCTCCCTCTGCCCTATTCTTCTCCCATCCCTTCCCTTCCACAGGTGTGAATCCAAGGGCTCTCCTTCATCAACCTTCCCAAGGCTAAGCTCCATCTGGGAGTCTGTCCCTTTGATACCTAACTGGCAACAACTTGCTAACCCTAGTTTTATTTATTAACACTAATTTTTACCTTAGCAAAGTACTCCAATAAAGTTCGATTGTTTTATTTGACTCTTCTGGAAATAAATAAGTTGTTAATACATTTTATGTCTTTTCATGCATTTTCCTCCAGTGCCCATAGTTTAAAGGTTTTAAAGGTCCACTGAAAATGCCACCTGGATTAGAATGTTTGAATGTAATGTTTTGCTCCATTGATCTCAATTATTGAACATTCTTGTTATAAAATTTATTTCATCTTCTTTTTATTAAATTAAATTTCTAATTGCCCTGTACCTCTGCAGAATATTAATCAATACATGGGCCTATTAAACCACAGTATCTACAAGATGATGTCTGTTATTCTTTTACTGAATATTGAACAGCAGTTCTATAATGCTGATAACTTAGGCTGAGTGTGGCAGAAATTGGTGGTTGTTCTCCAATGTTCATTTCCCCTTTGTGATTTAGTTATAGTGTCCTTTCTTTTCTCCTTTCTATGTCCCTCCCTCCCTCCCTCTCTCTTTCTCTCTCTTTCTTCTTTCTTTCCTTAGGAGAGCATAAAGCTACCTTGTTAAATTCTACATTTCCCACCCTTGCTTGCCTAGGTATGGCCATGTGACTACATTTGTAATGTGAGAATGGAAATGATGTATGCAATTTCTAGGGAAGGGCAACTGACTGCTGATGGATGAGAACGCAATGGCAGGAGGTAGAGAAAGGACCTTGGGGCCATGCTGAGGATGGCAAAAAAGCAAGATAGCTGGAGCCTGGCTTCCAACACAGGCCAACACATCAGGCAAGATTTTTACATAAGAAAAAAAACAGTGTCTATCTTATTTGAGCCATTATTGTTTTGGGTCTTTCTATTACAGCAGCCAGATAGATTCCTTAACTAATCCTCTAAGAATATGGATATCTTAGGATGCTTCCTAATGTTAGATTCATGTAATCAGTTAGTATTTGCTCGCCCATAGGCTGGGAAACATATGAATTCTTCTAAGACTATGCTTATTAACTTGGGCTGTTTGTTTCTTCATGGGTGAGTAGTAGCATGCCACAATTCAAGAACTCTAGGATCAATGTGTCGTATCTTCTCCAAGTATTGATTTTCCTCAAGGTTTGATAAAAAGTAAACTTCAAAAATTTCCTAAAGACAATTATATTTAGTCATTTAAAAATTCATGCAGATATATGTTAGTGTTTAATGCAAAACTAACACAATATTTTAAAGTATCAGACCTTAAAAGACATTTAATGCTTGAGAGGTGTTACTTTCTACTATGTCCCCTGCCTACCAGTGGGCTCATGTTCCCAGTCCTTTTGCTTTTATGGCATTTATGGGTAAATTTTTGGAAAGCACTTTTCTATGGAGATATTCTGTCTCAGTGTCAGGATCTCTTGGGCTGAATCAAAATGATGTTTTCCTTATTTACATCAGCATTTAATTTGTTCCATGTGGGTCATGATATCACTTATCAAATTGGTGCTTTGATGCTTTAGAAATACTGTGTTTTGGAAATTTTAGAATGTAACTTTCATGATTTCCTTGACTTTATTCTTTGAGGTTTTTTTAGATATTCTCATTACCATTTTCAACAGAGGTCTTATTTATTCCAGCTCAGTAGTTGTACATGGCTGACTCTGGCTCAGACCACGGAGGCCAATTTATTGTTTTTGGCTGTCCTTTTCCAACTTTGTTATTCAAACCCTTGGGTGCCTCATGCTAGTTTTTGAGTGTCTGATAGAGTTTTAGAGATGCAAAGCACATAAAGTAGAATGTCAGAATACTATTTAGGTTCTATTCAGTGATATAAGTTTTGGCATTAAGTTCAAAACAACAAATATAAATGGATTCTTTTCCTGACTGCAATTAGACTATGGCCTCATTGCAACCTCCAGAATATTAAACATAAGAGCTAACAATGGGACAGTTCAGGTAAAGAGTTGAATGTGTTTAATTCTTTTTTGAATATTTTTTAATTCAAAATATTCTGAACAGTTTTGGAGAAGGACATTTTAGGGTGGCTTTGAAATGTTGAATGGAGCTAATGAAGATATAAAGTAACTGGCATTTATGAAAGTGAGGTAGAACACATATGCCGTATGTCTATGTCATTATGAAATGGGCATATTCATGAAGATGACACAGAGATGGTTGGAGAATATTTTAGCATCATGATCTGTCCTTAAGTGGTCCCTTCCCCTTAGCCCATGAAGACTGAAGTTAAAATAATGGACAACAGGAGGCATTTACTTATATTTGTGGTTTCAGATCAACCTCAGAGTGCTAACCTTACGTTGAGCAGTCTGAGGAATATAAAGAATAAGAAACAAACAAATAGGAGAGACGGCACATGAAACAAAGAGCAGTATAAAGCCACCAGTGCTTAACTGCCAAGATGCTGTGGAAGTTGCAATGGGAGCATGCTGCCAGGGGATCATGGTACTTGGCAAAGTCCACTGCAGCTCAAAAAAAAGAACGCTGAAAAAGAGCTGAGATGTTGTAAAGGGGACCCTTTACACAATCACAGTTATGTTTCCTCAACTCAGGGACAAAAGCTGTCATTTGGCCAGGAACATGGAGTGGAGAAATGAGCAGTAGGGGAGGATCTGATACATGTGCCTGCTCTGCATGGAGAAGCTTGCGCAAGTGGCCAGTCTGCTCTGGGTCTTGTTCTTGTCGCTCTGAGATGTTTCTTGATGATTCAGCTAGGGTACTTGGTCTGCAACCATAGGAACTAATACTGTCTAAGCAGAAAAGTGATTTACTGGAAAGATATGGGGTTGTTTACAGAATCTGAGGGAATGCTGAAGGGAGCAGGTTAACTTTGGGAGTTTAGGAAGTAAAAAGGAAGAATGTCACCCCTGGGATGAGTCCAGTATTTGTGCCCTTTGCTCTCAGATCAACTTTCAGACAGACAAAATCGGATTTGCCTAGTTTGAGTTACATGGAGGACCTTGGGGATAGGCAGGGGACTTTGCCTGACAGCCCTCTAAACTGAATCGGGTGGAGAAGATAGAAAAGGGGGAATATTTTGTTCTATCCTCTGGTTAATACACAGAACCATTCTGTCTCTGAGTGTTGTAATTACATTATTTTGGACAAGTTGTTAAAATCTTTGGAACCTCAGTTTCCTCATCTGCAATGATAGTGCCTAATTTAAAGTGTTTTTGAGAGTACACATGGAAGTAATATATGTTAAGTCTAAGGCTATTCAATGGAACTTAGTTAATATTCAATGAATATTCTTTCTCTTAGTGTTTGGAAGAAGGACCAGTGTATGGCTTATGGTGTGCCACAGATATCTACAAGTATGTTCTTCTATGCATGGAAGTGTTAGCAGCTCTCTCATGTCCATCTATGCTTGTCTATTTTTGACTGTGTCATTATTAAAGAATGTTTATGAGTACTTCTTTGGGTTTGCAGGGCTAGAGATACAAAGAAGTGTAATATGGTATTTACCTTCAAGGGCAGTTGTGAAGTGCTAAATAACATAAGTTGATGAGACATTAAATATAAAAACATACATGGTAATGTTTCTAAAGTCTAAATAATAACTTCTAAGCAAAGCTTAAACACTGAAGGTTAGGTGACTATGTAATTTTTTTAAGAAAACAAAAAAATTGGACTACATTTTCTATTCAGAGAAGTTCACATCTCATAGATGGCTCAATGCACTTTCAAAGTGAGCACACCCATGTAACTAGATCAAGAAACAGAATATTTTAGTGGCCAAGAAGCATCCCCTTGGGCTCTGTCCATTCAGTGGCCACCTCTCCTCAAAGGTAAAAATTCCTGGCTTCTGCCACCATAGATTAGTTTTGTCTGTTTCTAAACTTTGTCTAAATGGTATCATGTAGCAGATATTTCTTTGTATCTGGTTTCTCTTGCTCATTATATTCATGAGATTCATCCATGCTGTTGTGAATAGCAGTAGTTGGTTTATTCCCATTGCTAATAAGAATTCCATAGTATGAATAGATTAACATTTACTTACTATTCTACTATTGGTGGACGTTAGTGTTGTTTTTGATTTGTGCTATTGTGTACGGAGGGGCTATAAGCATTCTTGTACCAATCTTTTGATGCATGTATGCATGCAATTCTTATAAGTGTATTCCTAGGAGTTGAATTGGAGTGTTTAAAGATATTATATCTTCAGGTTTAGAAGGTATTATTTTTCCAAGTCAGTTGTACCAATTTATAGTTCCACCATCAGTATTTAAATGCTCCATTTGCCACATTTTAACCACTGTGGAATGGTCAATTTCCTTAATTTTGATCCTTTTTGGGTATGTGGTGGTTTGTCACCTAGTTGTAATTTGTATTCCAGCATGACAAATAGACTTTAGCATCCTTTTGTGCATTTGTTTGTTGGGTATTTGGACATCCCCTTGAATTAAATGCCCATGCAGGTCTTTTGCCTATTTTTCTATTGGGCTTTTAAATTTTTCTTATTGATTTGTAGACATTAAACAAATATTTTGGACCCAAGCTATTTGTTATAGTTTTGTATTGCAAAAAACTTTTCCCTCAATGTGGAATGCTTTTGAAATCTCTTAATTAATTGATAAATTGAAATTAATTCAGTTTTAATAAAAAGTTAGTTCTTAATTTTAATGTAGTGCAATTTATCAAGGTTCTCTTGTGTGACTAGTTCTTTTTTGTATCATGTGTAAGATACCTTTGTCTACTCCACATGTCTGAAGATATTCTACCTTATGTTTAGAAGCTTTATTATTTTGCTTTCCATATTTTGATCTATAATCTATCAGATACTGATTTTTGTGCATGATATTAAATAGGGGTCAGATATATTTTTCCCCCATGGATACCTAACTGACCTAGCATTATTTATTTGAAAAAGGACCTCCTCACCCACTACCCCCATCTGTATACTTCAATTTTGTCTTTGTAAGAAACAGGTGAGTTATATATATGAGCTCTATTTCCATGCTCTCTGTTTCATTTATTTGTCTACTTTTAGGTTGATATTAACTTGTTTTAATTGCTGTAGCTTCATAGTGAGCCTTGAAATTAAACAATGTAAATCCTCCCATTTCGTTCTTTTACTATCAAGACTGTTTTGCTCCTCTATGTCATTTGCATTTTTACATCTCTACAAAGGTTGATCTCCTGAATATCTATATCCAGGCTTCTTAGCTCTGGCCCACTCTACCAACAACTTAAACACATTGATGAACTCAGGAGCAATTATAGAGCAACTAAAATGGGGGGCAAATTAGAGTTCCCACAAGCATGGATGGGAAATTTTAGGTTTAGATCAAGAGTACAAAAATACATGGATCTATTGAAAGGTTGGATCCAGTTCACATTTATGATTTCAATACACCGAAATAACTGAGATTTCAGAAAAACATAAAGGAGGTATGGATATGACTTACAACATTATATTTGTGTGCCCAGAATCTAGGTCTTATAATTGTTCCATGAAAAAGAACTGAGGCAGTGTATTCACTGTAACAAGGTCTTATACATTCGAGGTAGGTCGACTGCTTTTCATGAAGGAGTGTTTGAATGTAACAGTAATAAAATGAGTGCATATTTAAAAAAATTGAGTGCCAATATAGCTGGTACTAAAGCTCATTAAAATAAATGAAAGACTTGGAATGTTTTCTTGTTGTTTGGCAGAAATTACACAACAACTTTGCAAGTTTAAAGATTCTATGTTTGTGGTTACAACTTGACTAATAATTGTTTCCTTTGGAGAATATAAAAATATTCATGTGGCACCTATAATATTCAGTACTTTTCTGTCATATGGTAGAGTTTCTGGTGCTTAAAATATATTAACTCCCTTGCATAATAACACTTGGGAATAATTTCCATCTTACGGCTCTCATTATATAAATGAGGAAATAAAAATAGAAGGATTGTATCAGCTCAGTGGCAGGATTCCAGTAAAAATTCAATCACTTATGTGATCCAAGCCCAGGGTTAGGGACCCCTGTGGGGAAATGGGAAGATCCTCTTGAATTATCTACCAATGGGTTCGTGAAGTCAGAATCATAGCACCTTGCTTCCCTCCCCTTCTTTCCATCGTATGGACCTTCCATGAATATTATTAATTTATAGGAATCTATGTAATTCCATTTACATTTAGTCTATACAGAACTGAAAACACAAACCTGGCCCCCAATGGGCAATATACAATACACTGTTTACACTGTTGCTGAACCACTTGTCTGTTCCCTGTTTTCCCAAACATACCAGTTTTATTAATTTGAGAGTGTGTTTTCCCCATTCCAACACCCCTCTGCCTCCAACAAAAAGCATATATAAAGACAGGAGAAACAAACAGTAATAGGTCCCTAAATCATACAGAGGTATAATCACACTGAAATCCTTCGTAGGCAACCCTCAATATTTCTGATCAATGGGCCTAATTCCACATTGGCACAGTCCTGGCCCAACCTAGGAGCTAGTCAGGTTGGCTCTGGGAAGCTGGGCATTAAAAGATGACCCTGGTTATCTGTTTCCTTAAGCTAGATTGTTTATTCTTGGTTTTGCTCAGTTGCTTAGCCAATCAAATAGGATTCTATTTAAAATGGCATTTTTTTTTCAACCTTGGCCTCTGAAGTCTTCCAGAATATCGGAAACCTGTTAAAGCATAAACATATGTCATGCCGAGAGAGGGTTAGTCAAAGAAATCAGTATGGCAAAGTCAAAGATGCAAATTAAAACTCAAGAAGAATCAATTAAATAGGCACCAAAGGTCTGTTTAAATGATTAAACGAGACAGAAGTGCATCTTGAGATGAATAAATTACAGGAATGTGTGAAAAAAGACACAAAGGCATGAGAGACCTGGGGAGGGTGATAAGTCAGTGATTGTGAGAGAAGGGATTTGATATAGGTGATGTGCACATGGTCTCAGGTTTTGGTTATTAGATTGATTAAATATGCAAAAATGTCGCCATGGCCTCCGGGAAATTGCACAAAACATGAAGAGAAACAGTGACCTCCCTCAGCTAGAAGAGTAACAAGAAGAAAGTACTGGCACGCCTTGCGGGCTCAGGAGCATGTCTCCTGATACCCCACTGCTCCTCCTTGCATCAAATGCAGGTGTCTGCAAGCCTGCTCCTGGCCAGCTGGGCCTTATGTTCTCCCTCCTCCCTCCTGCCCAGCTGAGGAGACCTGGTTCGGGCTGCTCTGTAACAATCTCTGTCATTGCATATACTTCCCCAAGTGCTTTCATGTCTATCACTTAACCCCTACAACAACTAGGTGAGAATAGCCAGCATGATTATAATCCCAGCTTTCCCAGGGTAGAAACCAGAAAACAGAGAAGACTGGGTACCCAAGTTCACTCAGGGCCAGGAGCTGCCCCAGGGCTGCCATGGGCAGTTGGGCAGGTAGTGCGGTGATGTGCAGCATTACCAGCTATTAGGACAAATGGGAGTGGAAGTATAAACCCTGTCCACTATGTGACCCTGTGCAGCTGAGTAAAGGGCTTGTCTGCCTGGAGGCAGGGGCATCGTTTTCTAGTTTGCAGGGGGAGATTTAAAGGCCAATGGTGGCTAGAGCTGAACTTGGGTCTCTTGATGTTTTCCCTCTCTGTTTTGGTCCTGCCCTAATACTCTTCCTTCCCTTCTCCTCTCCAGATCAGAGCCCTTTGTTCATCTGAGACCCACCAGCCTGAAAATACTACAGTGCTCAGTTATCTAGCTCTTTTATTGTTTCCCAGTTTTTTTCACATAAAAATCCTTTCAATTTTTTATTGTTCTTCACTGTTTTCTAAGGGTTTTTCCATACATTGTCTTAAAAATGACCTTACGCATAAATAGTTGTCCTTACTTCACAGAAAAACACTCAAGGGCTAAGTGCTAGTAGGAGGCAAAGCCTGGGTTCGAAGCCGAGGTAGATCCCTGGTTCCAGGTTCTGTCTAACACGCCACCTTGTTCCAGGTTCTGTCTAACAAGCCAGCATCCCCATCCCAACTCTGTTAACAATCCACCTGGCTTCCCTCCAAGTAACTGTAACCATTTTAACTTCTTCCATGAATCTATTCACAGCTTAATCAGAGGTGGACCAGTCACACCTGGTTTCTTCCTTGCTGAAATATGATGAAATGTCCACTTCGTCTTGGTCCAAGGCAAAATAGAGCAAGAAGTTGGACTTCTCTGAATTCTTTTTGTTAACATTTCAACTTAAAGCAGAGTTTCCATGGGATCTGTCTCTTCTCTCCCCTCCCCACATAAAGCTTCTAAAGGGGCCAGTTTATCTGATCTCTGTTTCCCCCAGCCAGACTCTGAACCAATTGAGAAATTGTCTCTAGGGTTCAGGATAGAGGAATGAATTTTATTTATGGAAATAAGGAGGATATGGCTGGGACCCAATACCAAAATGTAATTTGGACTATCTATCTGCCCTGTCACAGGCTGCATAACTGGAGGAGGAAGCCTTCCTGCAGGGAAGATAAACAGAGAGAAGGGAGAAAATGCTTGCATCAAGGGCAGGTTGTGTCCAGAGGGAGACCCATGAAAGAGATGCATAACCTGCTCCCTCCCCAACCCCAAGAGATGCTCTCCCTATCTTTCTCCACTTTGACATGAGACCATGGGTGATGGGAGAAGAAATAGGAGCTTCCTTCTTAGTCCTTCCTTAAGGCTGTGAAGGAGGGGGCAGAAGAGCAGAAGGGTCAGGACAGGAGGTGTGGGGAAGTACTATTTGGTTCATAGGAATGGAAATGGCCTCAACATGGCCTTTACATGAGCTCTTTCTCAGAGCAAGCACTCTGAGGGTTTTTTTTTGCCTTCCCCATAGAAGAACCACACGGAGAATACTGCTTCCTCTCCAAAATGGCTCGACTGAGAGACACTTTTGGTTTAAAATGCATTTTGTAGATGTAGAGGAACCCCCTGATTGCTCTGTGTGATGGGAATTCCTAGTCTGTGGGTGGATTTACAGGAGATGATGTTCCCAGGGCTGAGGGAAAAACACCTCTCTTTTTCTAGCAAAGCTATTGATGATTTTGCCAGACCATCCTCTGAAATGGAATCTTATCCTGTGTGCATAGCAGAATGAAGAGCACATGCATTATGAATATTTTTACATGTCAAAATGTCACTGAATAATTTGAAAACCAGGAAGGCTGGCCCTGAGGCTTAGGAGATGGACCAGTGTTCTGATACTGGCATGAACCCCCTGGGGGTGTTGGCTATGTCTGGATATGCCCCTTAGCCTCTTCAGATGTCAGTGGTGCTGTCCATTGGACAAAGTTTATTGGTGGGTCCTTCCAAGCTCAGTGTTCCCCATGTAATGATCTCTAAGATCTTAAGAACTTAAGGAAGGCTGCTGGTTGACTTGGTGTTAAACATCAACTTGCTCATCTCAAAAAAAAGAGTAGTAGGAAAGAGTTGACTTTGACACAAATGTGTGGGATATCTCTAGGTGTCACTGCCTTAGTTAAAAGGTCAGACTGTTTTCTTATCAGGTTTACTAGTTGAAATAGTGTATTTTCAAATGCTGTCTAGTCAGAAAAATACACCACACAGCAAAGTAATGGTAACAGGTTCAACAGACTACTAGGTAATATTTCACAGGCAAATTATCTCTATGAATATAATCTTGTTGCTGCTGAGAATGGGTTATTTCTTTAAGTCTCTGGAGCATTGAAACAGACATTGATTTCCCATAGATTGAAATCAGCAGAGTGTGAATATATGTTTTACAGGAAAATCTCAGTAGGAGGAAATAAGGGAATAATAAATGGATTTCTTCAATAGTGAGGATGAAGTACATAAAAGGCTATATTGTTACAGAAGCTCACCCTTCATTTCTCCAGGATGGTAAATGAGGATGGCCTTGAAACAAAGAAAGGATCATGTAACTGGACAACATCCCTTTTTACAGAAATGTTGAGGTAAGGGGGAAAAGTGAGACAGCACTAAGCTGGATTCCAGGAATATATGTGGCAAAGGTTTTTTTCTTTAAAGTTCAAAATTGGTTTTCTGCCCTTTTCTTTTTTTCTTTCAAAGGAAATATTTTGAAAACTCAAACTTGTACTGGAAACTAGTGACCAGTCATAAGTCTCTTCTACTCTGGAAAGTTGGTTAAAATCCAGTTTGGATAGATTAGCTAAGTGTTATTCCAGTTACAGTCCTGCTTGGTTTTCATTTCTGGAATTGGGTAGTTTTATTACAACTAATTCACATTAACCTTAGCTAAGAGAAAATATTACACCATATGTCAGAATTCCCAATTTTCTTTTAATCTTGTGACTTTTTGTAAGTCTTAACAGCAGTATACAGCTTGTTTTTGCTGTTAAATCCACTGAGGACAAATTCTATGTATTTCTGAACCTACTAAGTAGACCATCAGCAACTAATAAATTTTCACCTTCTTTAAATTAAATGTGCAACTTTAAAGTTATAAGACGACTCAGAAGTGGAAGTGGCTACCATAAGCTCATGTAATTAATTCCTGGTATGGGCAGGACACCTGTTCTCCTGATTTATGAAGAAGAACTTTCCTTACGGTTGCCATGGCTTTGAGATAAATGGGTGCTTTACTCTCTCTCTCTGTCTCTATCTCTGCCTCAGTCTACCTGTCTGTCTCTCACATATGCACATACAATACAAGCCTTAGTATTATATATGTTATAGGAAGAAAGAAACCAAAATGGATTACTTACAATTATGGACAAGGCATTCATGTCTTGAAAACTCAGTCATAATACAACCCATCAAAAGTACAGTGGCAGTAGGGGATATGAATGGCTTGGAGTAGCTTCCACATTACAAATGCATTAGGAAATTCCAAGCATATTTACTCTCTGTTGAGTAGAGGAAAAAATTCTGAGAGACTGAATCTAGTTTAAGGTAGATAGATAGATACAGAGATAGTGATATGTGTTCACACACACACACACACACACACACACACACACACATTACATTTTAAGAGAGTGTTATATATCGTGTGCCATTGTGCTGTACATCTCCATGGGCCCCTATTCCCATGAAGGGCAGCAAGTCCTCAGACTTGTACAATGTGTGGTGCTGGACTTTTATATTTGAATATATCAGAGGTGTCATCATATAAATGTATAATTTCATCAGGCATGTTTTAAGATACTTATAAAACTTCTCAATTGCATGAGTTCTTATGTATCATTTTTTATGAGTTAAATAGTTTTGGCAGAAAATCCAGATCAATTCAGAAAATCAATCAAATTTAGATAAAGCTGGTGGATTTGATGAGACTTATTTCAGAGGTTGCTACTTTGGCATAAGTGGATTAAATATAGATGAAACCCATTTTACTTGTTGGCAAGAGAAATAGTGAAATCAGGAAGTCCCCAAATAGAGCACAAGCTAAGACAATTCTCCCCTTGGCATCTACCATGATGTCTGGAATTCTGAATGTTAGTCATCCCTTTGAGTCATGGCGTTGTCTCCAGAAGGGCTCCTACAGGGCCTTGTTAAAATTATGATGTGCCCGACTCAAGTGGGGCAACATGTATCCCATTAGGCAGTATTGCTATTTCAACCAGTAAAACACTTTTTAAGGACCTGATACTTTTCTGACAATAAGATGTGCTTCATGCATAACTCTACTTACTTGTAAAGAGAATTTGAAGCATCTAAAATAAAAAAGCCTATATAAACAAACTTCTTCTGAAAGCACAATGACAAATATCTGAAAAGCCAGAGAAGTGTGTATGTTTAGGCAGGTGTTTGAACGTGTTTAGAGTCGTGGTTGTAGAGTGTTGGACATGCTTTATGATTACATTAGCTAAATGTATGATCTGCCGTGGGATAAAACATCAGTGCGCATTTATGATCCTTGATCTTTCTCCTCATTCCTGGCAGTAAGCAGTGTTCTCAGAGCCATTATATAATTTCCACACCTGAGTAGAAAATCTTGAGAACAGAGAGGCATGGTGGGCAAACCAGAGTGTAGTCTGGTTCTTTCCTGTTTTGCTTGTATTTTCCTATTTTGCTCCAACACCTTGATAAATTTCAGGGATACTGTTTCTCTCTATTTTTCAACACACACTTGATTGAAGAGTCGGCACTTAGTTTCTCCTCAGAAGCTCTCCCATGTCACGGGGGAGGAGCCCTGTGAACAGAAGCAGAAGGCACGACAGAGCTCAGGAGGAGAGATTAAGGATCCAGAGTTAACCTCAGAGAAGAAAACAGTTTGGGACTATAGAATCACTCATTGAAAGGCAAACACAGATTTAAGAATCAATCATTTATATACAAGCTCTAGTTGAAAACAACAGTTATATTTTTACTGTCCTATATTTTTTATTGATGCTGCTTCCTGTGTGATTGGAATATGGGATTTGTGGATGTTCGTTCGGAAGAACACGATGTGTAGAGAATATTTGTTTGAAATATCCAGCATCAGATGCTCCTTTCTCCTCTTTGCCGACCATCCTTGTCCATGTTCTGTCCATCTGATTCAGGCAGGACTTCATATCTGACACCAGGAGTGGAGTCTGTGACCCAAACTTGGCCGTTCAGTGCATTAAAGCCCCTGAACTACAGTGGTTGTTACAGAGATGGGAAGGAGTGGATCCAGAGAATGTGCAGGAACTCCTGGAAGGGGCATTTTCTCTTCTCTGCTAGAGTCAATAAGGGAGACTATGAGCCTAGCTAGAGTTGTCATGAGTCACCACTTTGAGCCTGAAAATTAAGTCAACCCACAAGAGAGTCAGGAGATAGAGAAATATTTCATTCTAATGCTTTTATTTGAGCCCCTGACTCAAACCGTGCCGGATGCTAGAGCTCTTCCCCATGAGTATTCCAAGTGTGAGCATCACCAAGGACAGACTTGTCACCACCGTGAAGGTTCTATCTAAGTCCATCCCTATTTCGAGTTCTTAAATGCAAGTCATTGCTGAGATCTTCAGATAGGAGATATTGAATATTACCTTTTTAAAGATTGTGAGATGTAATGAGTTTGATTTTTATTCCCTCCGTTTTAAAAAACACTTTGTCTTAAAGATTTTAAATTAAATAAAAAACAACATACTATCTTTCTGAATATCTTAAATGAAATGTAACCCATTTTATCTTTCTAACTCTAATAGTATTTTGCAACACTTTTGTGGCAAAGTTATCTGTATACTTTATACGTCTCATTTCCATAATCAATTCTAAGATCCTCGTGAGAAAGGACAGGTCTTGCACCCACTGTAACACAGGCCTCCCATACCGCACTGGGACACATGACCTGAAGTTAGAGAGCATGTGAAGTCAGGTGACGGATGTCTGAAGTTCAGGAAGTGAGCCAAAAAGGTAAAGAAATGAAATGTGAAGCAAGATTTACTGATACTTGAAACCAGCCATATTTAATAGTTGACCACCCACTCATGGAGAAGACATATGTAGAACCCCAAAGCAACATAGATAGGCTTTGTTTCAAAACTATTCAAAAACCGAAAACCTATGTGCATGTAGATACACAGTTATTCACAAAAAAAGGGCTGATTTTAAAAGAGGTGAATTTTCTCTACTTTTGCCATTTGTGTGTCTAACTCTTGCACTAGACGGGCAGCTCCTGAATGTATACCCATTAGGCTTGATACTCAATAATTGGGGAATGAATCATCACAGAATAGAATGAATGAAAGATTTCCCCCTTATTTTCATTGCTCATTTGGAGCACTTGCTTCTAATTTTGCCTTCTGCTCTCAAACTATTTTTGCCTGCCATTGTTCATTGTATGGGTGTGCGTGTGTGTGTGTGTGTGCATGACTGAGCATGTGTGCATGCATGTGAGAAGTGGGGGGAATTGGCAATCGTGGACCTTTGATCTTTCTAGGACTCTTTAATATCAAAATACTTCTGCCTCTTTCCTGACTTCCCTGTGTGATCGTGGGTTCAATTATCATATTTACATTTTATTTCAGGTCTCCTGTGGAGTATCAAAACGTAGCTAGATGTCTTTGATATAAAGCATATTTTAGGTGCATTGGTTGGGAGGGTGGTGAAGAATATCCCCGGGAGGTGCCCGTGTTCTCCGTGTTGCCATAGACTGGCCTTGCTCACAGGTATTCTGGCTCTGTCTGTGTGAAAGCAATAGCCAGACTGTGAAACAGTTTGCTTGTTTTGGCCCTTTACATTTTTGGATCCTTCCATAGTGCAATCGATTGTGTAGCAATTGGCTCTGGCTTTGCTCAAAGGTAGTCAGCTGGATACATATGCACACTTAGGCACTTGCACCCCACCCCCACTGCGCCTGGCCTGAGCATCCTGTGGATGAGACCAGACTGTCAGTCGCTCAGGATCTGCATGGACATCACAGGAGGCAGGAGACAGTCAGGGTTAATGGCACAGGGTCTGGAGTTGGATCGTCTGGATTCAGGCTCTGTCACTTACTAGCATGTGGCCTTGAGTAAGACATTTACCTAATACTTCTGTACTTCAGTTCTTTCACCTGTTAAACAGGGTTCAGTCTTACCTCATGGGGTTGTTATAAAGATCAAATAGGATAATCCATGAAAAATGCTTAACTTAATGCTTGCCAAATAATAATTCTGTAGTTGTTGGCTATCATGCTTGCCATCACACCATATCATAAACATCTCCATTATTGTCAACATCAGAATCCACTTATGAAGGGCAGCTATTCTGATAACTAGGTCGGGGGAGGGAGAGTCGGAATCTGAGGAAGGGATCAGAGATTTCACGTCAGTGCACATGATCTCTAAAAGTTGGAGACCACAAGCAAATGAGGTTACAAATAGGGTCTAAACCTTTGTGGATGTATTTGCTTCTTTTTGATGAGCAGTTACCCAGATGTGGTCCTGGAGGACCAGGTCAAAAGTTGGATCATGATTTGATCATTGAAAATCCATAATAGTCCTTAGGTAATTTATTATGTATAACTTTTTGACAGTGAGTTGTAAATGTTACCTTTATGTGAACAGATATATACATGCAAAAACATTCACAGAACTTTAAAAAGTCAAGATGGGGAAACAAGTTAAAAAGAAGATCATATACACACACACACACACACACACACACACATATGTATATATATATAGCCGTTTCTGGTTTCTGATTTTTTTTTTCTAATACAAGTTTTAGGGAGCTCTGTCATATTTCTATACATAATTCCTTTAAAGGGCAGCAAAAAAACTCTTGGGAAGAAATGTATTCCTATGTGACTTATTGCATGAGTGCATAATATAATTTGGAGTGGGTGTAGCCGTGAGATTTGCTGCAGAAGGCAGGATTTGAAAAAACTCGGGAAGAGGGCTGCTTCTCCTGCCCAAACCCTGAAATGCATGGAAGGAACACATCAAAAAAAGTTCTTTAAATAAGTGACATGCTAGAATCCTTTCTTGTGTCTTTGCGACTCCATCAGCTTGTTTTTTAACCTTGAGTTGTCCCCAAATAGGAAATAAGAACTGCAATGATTTCTGAGGACATTAGCTCTATTATTCCTGCGGCCAGGCTCAATAACGTTCTGTCCTACAAACAACAGCTTTGCTTAAACCTAGTGCTGCTTGACTGTTTAGGATTCCTGACATGGTTCTTCCACATTCCTCAGCCCAGAAGGCATAATAGTCATTTACAGAAGGCCACTTTCCATTCACCTCCTGAGAAGGAGGGAGATTTAAAAAAAGAAAAAAAAAGAAGGAAAATATGAGATATGGTGACAGAAACACAGAAATAGCACGGATACTGGATACAGGTGGGAGTAGCTGAGCCACCGGTCTTCCTATTGAGTTTGAAAGGAGTCATAAATCCACTCATGAACTGTAACTCTGCTGGATGATTTTTGCTCCTTTGAGGTATTTTCCTTTTTACAGAGCTGAAATATAATTTGTTTACCTTTTCTTCAGGCTTCTTTCTTGTCCCAGGTTGTTTGCTTTTACATGCATTTCTTTCTCCTTCTGAAGTTTTGCCTTTCATTTGCATTTCCCAAGACCTTTTTGGTTTTCACTTATTTTCTTTAAATTTTGTGTTGGGGGTATGTGTGTGTGTGTGTGTGTGTGTGTGCATGCACACGTGTCTGTTTGAATAAGAGTATAAAGAGGAGGAAACTTAAAAACTGGGGAAAAAGTCATGTTCTCCGAGGCGCATTCCTTTTGCCATGTGCTTTGAGTGATATGTCCTCAGTTGTATAGTATACCAAAACCCCACAGTGAGTAAGAACAGCGGGAAAAATGTCTCCCTTTCCTGCTCTCGTCTGGGCACCATGGACTGAGGTCGTGGTCTCTGGGATGGAGTGGCATCTCCTTTGCTTTCCAGTGAAAAGTCAGTCAAGAGAGCACGTGGCACCTGGTGTCAGAGGCTGCAATAGATGCAAACATGGAGTTCTCTTACGTGTTGCACAATGAAAGAATGTTGTTTGTGCAAGAGCTGATGAGCAGAAGTGCTTATTAGGTGTACCTTGTTAAACCAGTGCCTGATTTAATCATAATGATTGTCTTTTGTGGTGGGGATTAAATTACAGAGCTTCTGCTATGTAAACAGGTAGACAATTGAAGTCCTGCTAAAAAGAAAGGCGCCCATCTTGGTGCTCGTGTAGATATCTGGTTCCTCCAAGATAGAAAATAATTTGAAAAATCTGGCACTATAGCATTCAGGCAGTGGGGGAAGGTAGTGGAAGCTTTTCCTCCAAGATACATATATTTTCAACCCACTGTTCACTCCCGCTGGATGGGAGGCAAACCCAAACACAAGCTAACTCATCATCACTTTTTTCTTCTGGAAAATGCTTAAGAACTGCTTTACAAATTTATAGTTTTTCCGGGTTTGTTTGACTTTTAAGTCTTAGGTAGCGACTGCAGTTTAATTACTGTTCCTCTCTTCTTCCAAGACCTGAAAAATGCAAGGGGTACCTGAGCATGGAGGTTTGTTTTTCATTTTAAAAATGTACTATGGGTGAAACTTAGAAATGTTATTACTTATTTTCTCATTTCAAATCAAAGTCATTATTTTTTTTAAAAAAGTGATCATTTGTTGGAGAGTGAGATTATGTTAAGGTATGTTAAAATCTTACAATGGCAATTCCAGTGGATATGAAATCTAAGATAAAAAGGGTCATTTGCATTTGTGAGATTATTTGAAAAGTAACTGAAAGTTTTTTTTCCATCTTAAAGAAAAATGATTCACACACACGCACACACACACACCACACACACACAACTTTAGAATGATTAAGAGGATTTACCTAGTCTTACATAATTTATCAGTTATCTCTTTTAGCAATTGTCTTGATTAATATGTAAAGTTCTGTTAGAATCTGCTGCATCATTGGGTGCCTGTGAGTTGAAATTCTCTTTGAAAAGCTTTCTGTTAGATATCATTGACAAAGAAAAGAAGAGGAAATAAATTTGAAATAAATACTGGATATATTCACACTCAAATGTCAATGATACCAAGAAAAAAATCATTATGAAAAGTTTTATTTTGAAGTAGTGCTTTCAACTCTCTATAATTTCATGCTTATAAAGCACACATATGCTGCCTAAATTGGCTCCAAAAGCCTTTTGTGATTGTTCATGACACACATGCCTGGTTCTGGACCTCAGTTTCTACCCAAACGCCTGATATAATGTAAATTTTATAAGTGTGAAATTAAGTTAAATGATGTATGCCCTGTAACAGTTGTAAGTATGCAAAAGCATGCCTTAATTTTCTTATTATTTACTATCTTATTGTCTAATAAATATTTGCTTAGTCCAAGCCACCAAAAGAAACGAGTTTGAGCTATATATGACTTTCTAAACCCTAGTATACAATATACAAATAACTTTTGTTTTCTTTCCTAGGAATAATAACTTTTGGCCCATTTGAGATAAACTTTTTCTTTGAAAAATTTTGCTTTCAAAAGTGATAGTTTTAAGATATCAGTCAAGTACTATGGTGTTGTTAACAATTCAAAGTAATGAAAATAAAATATCTCAACTTTCACTATACCTCTAGTTTTGAAGGTTATTAAATGATAGAAATATGCAATGAGATTCAAGAACCTTCCAGACTGTAGGCACAATAGATTTCACATCTCCACCCTTACATAAAATAGTCTGTCTTCTTAGAATGCCCTTCTCTCTGTACTCCCAAGTCACTTACTTTTCAAGGACAAATTCAATGGCACTTTGTGAAACTTTCCCCATACCTCCTGTTTGCTTTCGTCACATGCACAAGTAGAGGTACCCTCTGCCATGTTCCCAACGTCTTCATGCATCCATTGTAGTGTTCATTATATTGGAATTATCTGTGTGTATATATTGTTAGTTGGTGAATCACTTGAGGGAACCATGTGTTCAGTTTTATTCAGTTATGTTCTCATAACTGAACCTAATAGCAGGCATAGAATAGATGCTTAATCAATATTTGTCACATGGAACAATATATTCAGCAGGAAATTCCAAGTCCTGTCTTGTGGTAATCAGTGGTTTTCAAGCTCTCTATTCAGTAATGTTCTATGAAAAAATGCTTATTTTCATCACAACTCACACAAATGCAACTTGCTGACAGTTTTATGATACAGCATTTTTTCTCCCTCAATATGTGTAATGTACACCATTATTTCCTTTTCTTTTCTGTTCTATTTTATTCTATGCTGTGCTATGTTATGTTATGCAATGCTATCTTAACCTATCACACCCTATTCCGTTCTAATTTTTACGTTTGTTTCTAATCCACTAAATCTATTTCCTGACCTACTTGATTGTGACCCACAGCTTGAAAAGACTATTTTCTCTTTGTGGCTTTAGGCACATTTATGCCTTTCATTATGGTTTCAAGGCAATCTCTCCTGTTTTTAAAGGTTATTGGAGATTCATATTATTATAGCCATTCTTCCAAACACTTGTTCCATTGGAGATAGCCAATGTATAAATAAAATGTTGTTTCAAAAAGTCTTCCTGGTGCTACATTTCTTCCAATGTTTCCCTGGTGTATTTTGTTAGAGAGATTTAGCAAGTTAAAAGTTACCTAATTCTGATTTTGCCTGGTCTGCTATAGTGTCCCATAAGAGGTTCAAAGGGGCGAAGTGCTAAAGTCACCAGTCCTGAGAGCTTACTGGTAGCCGTGACATACAGTGTACCTGAATTCATGTAATAAGGAATCAATTTCCAAGAAAACTGCAAAAGGATGTTCTTGAAATAACTATAAAAAACCTCAAAGTTAAAGTCTTAAGAACTGATCCTAATTCTTGGCTCCAAACCCACAGAGGAAAATATATTGAACAAAATCATTTCTGTGATCCAGAAACTTAACACCACAAATCAACTTATAAAAACATTTAAGTACACCCCACGGCCATCCTGCTGTGCTTCGGTTAGAACGGGGTAATGACTCACCAGGCAGCGTTCACTGGAAAATGTATAGTCAAGAGGCAGTTCTTTCTGTGAAGTCTGACAGAACTAGCCAAACCCTTCCTGACTTTCATGCTCTCATCCACCACTGGCAGGCTAAGTAGACCCGGAGATTAGATGGTCCTTCTGAATTACCCAAAGGGATCCCTTTTAGAAGTGAAAATGTTTCTGAATTTTGGTCACACTTGCGCTAAATATTAGCACTGCCTACTTTTATTTGCTAGTGGGGAGCTTTTGATACGTAGATAGATATCATCTTTAAAATCTATCAAAGCCAGTCAAGTCCAATGACTGGTAGAACAATGTAAATTTTTCAGAAGTTCTTTGTATCTCCTCACTCAGTCAGTAAAATTGTATCCTTTAGAGCTGCACTGTCCAATATGGTGGCATTCGCCACATGGGGCTATGTAAATTAAAATTAATTAAGGTTAAATAAAAAAAATCAATTATTGGGTCATAGTGGCCGCATTTTAAGTGTTCAATATCCATTTTTGCAGAAGTTTCTATTAGACAGCACTGTTTCCAATAGAGAACATTTAATTTGATTGATATCTGATTTCTTTGGTCATTTGCCTGATTGTTGAAAAGGAAGGGTGGCAGGGAGTGCACATACAATAGTCAAGCCTTGTCCACAGTGGCAAAAAACATTTATTTCAGCCTCTTGTATATAATCTTCTATTCCCACTATATCTGGGTCATTGACATGGGTCTATTCTAGCTCCTGACTTAAGTGTCTCCAATCAATCTTTTCTCACTGTTTCCAGAGTTAGCATTCTAAATTACAGGCCAGTATTAAGTCATTTTTTTTATCCTAGAAATGAAAACTTTGAATATCCCCCATTTTCCACAGAGTAACTTTTATTCTTCTTGGTTTGGATTCAACCAGGCCCAAACCAGTAGCTCTTATTCTATTCCTCTGTTTAGCCTATGCTGGCAACACTCTTAGCCACCTACTCAGACATCTTTACTTTTTTCTCACATTGTTCCTTGGAGTTCCATGAAAGGTGTCTTTGCCTCTTGGTTTGGTTGACATGCCCATCACATAAAACTTCTGTGATCCCATCAAACATATCACAATTCTTTAAATCAACTCACAATATTTTACTTGCATCTATCTTACAGCAATTTATTTTCCAATTAAGTTTTTACATGTCTATCCCACAGGACTATAAGCTTTTTGAAGGAAATGAGACCCTGCTCTGTACCCTCCGTGGCTATCTACATATAACTGCTTAACAAGAAATATATAGAGAGAGTTAAATTTGATTTGGAGTGGGGAATAGAAAAACTGGCTAACTGGAGTCCAGTTGAGAGGTTGCTTAAAGAAATACTGCTGGAGCTTGGGCTGGGTTGTAAAGGATGCAGACAGGAGGACTGAGGTTAAGATGAGAAATCTCACTTTGGCAGTGCTGAAGAGCATAACAGAATTGTGAGGCGGCACGCAGGCTGCCAATGTTTCATAGGTCACAAAACACCACAAGGCATTCCTCCTGACGGAGATCAACCCAGGCAGCATGAGTCATTCCCTCCCCGAGCTCATACGGCGCTGTAGCTCGGCTCTGTTCTGTGTCCCCAGGCTGAGCGCTTCTTGGTGTCAATGCCCCCATCTTTCTCTCCTCTCCGCACTACCCGCTCTGTTCTGTCCGTCCTTGGTCCTAGTTTCATACATCCAATGAAAAGGCTCTCAGTCAAATGTGTTAAATCAGTCCAACTGGGAGCTAATAAATGAGGGAAAGTTCACCACAGGTAGAATGCACGACATATGAGATTGTCAAGCACAAATGGGAATGCAGAACATGTTGGCAGAGTCCTTTTATTTATTTTTGAACATCGGAGGGTCTTTGGGTCATCTGTACCATTTAACCCAGCGAAATCTTGGCATGCTTGGAATTCTGAATGCTGTTTGATCAATCATCACTTTTTTTTTTCCATGAAAGGGTCTGTTTTCACTAGAGATAAAACTCTTTTTCCTCATCTTCAAAAGGAAGCTCAAAATGTTAGTTAATTTTTTTTTTTACTTTCCCCATTCTATGTTTCCTGGGGTCCCTGTGAAGTGAAGGAGAATTTGGAGATGCCGGAGCTGGAAGTATTAGGAATGTAGAACTCTTTTTCATGAGTGGAAGGGAAGTTCATCAAAGCACATGTGTGGTTGAGGAAGCTTAAAAATAAAGCTGATTTCTAAAGGAGGGAAAAAAAACATTCATTAAGTTTTCAATAAGCTACTTTTTTTTTTCTTAAGGAATCGGTTGATTTACTTACCAAAAAAAAAAAAGAAGTCTGCCAGCAGAGGGAAAGTCAATGCACGCATCCAAAAGGATCCTTTGAGTAGAAGGAACATGTAAATTCCAAGAAAAGTTAGTTAGAAAGAACAGTTTATTCTCACTGGTTCCTTCTCATCACATCAGTATTTATTCCCCCCAAATGCCCTTTATTTATTCATTTTAAACCATGATAGGTATCTACATGTTGGTCCAGGGCATAAAGAATTTTTCTTACCACAAAGACCCTTTTGGGACACCAAGGGGAGACCTCAGCTATCCTTTTAAATTCTCAGTACTCCAAAACCTAAGTCTGCAGAGACAAACAGGAGGGTTACTGCAAGGAGGCAGAAGCCTAAGTAGCTAGGATGTAGGCCTCTTACCAAGAAAATCACTGGGCTGTTCCAACATGAGCTGGTTTGCCATCAATCCATAAGATGGAGATAGGGTGTGCCAGTTTCAGACTGTGTAACTTCTATTTACTGAAACTGTAACACATATTCATTGTAAGCTACAATTATCCACAGTTTAGTCTGTTTATGAAACCGTTTTGTGGTTATTTATTAAAAATAAAATTTATGTGTGCTTATTGAAGCTATATTTTGGCAGGCAAAGGAGGTTGGCAGAAATGTCTGAGTAAACAGCCAGACTCCAGCCACTCTTTATGTCGTCATATAAAAACTTGTCAAATAATATTTAGTTTTTAATATTCAGTTGCAAACATAAGGTTAGTCATGAAAATGTTCTGTGAGTAGGTCTCCTTGAAACAAGAACCTGGTGTTTGGATTTTAGGAAAGGTGATAATTAAGTTTCTGGCTTGTTTAGAGGCAATTTGTTTTCCCCTTTCTTCCACCAGCTAATATCGCCTGTTTGTCCAGTTTCCTCACATCTTTAAAGAGCTGTTTTATAATAATTTTTAAAATATAAGCTATCTGTTTATCTATCAATTCTAAGATCCAAAGACAAATATATTATTCATGATAAAGGAGACATTATCCTGCCCCTAAGTCATGGTCATCTTCTACTGGAAATTTTTTGAATGCAAATGGAGTATATATTTTTTTTCTGGAACTTCCCAATTATTTAAATCACTATACTGACTTTTCCTAATGCCTTGTAAGCATTTTTTAAAGTTAGCCTCAAGAACTATAGTTCATCTTAATTAACTATGTGTGTATCCTGAATGGAAAGAAAATGTCATTAAGTAAAAGAACTTGGAATTAGAGAGAAGAGATGCACAATGAGGAGCTGGAATAAACTAAATCTTAGTTTTGGGTCTACTCATGCGAAGATTCAAGAGGAGAAGAGAAAGGACTTAACGTGGAATTAATCAAGAAGAAACTTTTCCTGAAAGGGAGTTTTCCAGATGTGATAAACAGGAGTTAAAAAAAGACAGTTGGTGTTTTTGCTACTTCCTTAAATGCCTTGAGTATGAGTCATTGCTGAAGCTGTGCTTTAGTTTGCCTTGAAAAGAATTGCTGACCCCATCTTTGTAAGACAGTTGTACATGTTACACATCACCTGTCTCCTGTTTGTATCCCCTTTCTTCACCAGAGTTTGCCTTTAGCTCTAGTAGAAGAGCGGGTTTGGAAGCTCTTATTGATAGTGCCTTGGTCTTGCAATTTAGAATTTGTTGCTAAGTCACATAACTTAATTCCATACACACTTTATTTATTGGCTGTCTTCAGTGAGCAAAGTTCTATATCAGGGGCTATAGAGAATTTCAGGTTTTCTAAGATAGAACCATTCTGGTAAGATGCTTATAAAGTTATGAAATGTATTATCTATGAATGATCCTGCCTCCCATTGTCTATAGTAGTCTGGATACCATTAAGATGATGAAACCTTAGTTTGGATCCACCAAGTGCAAAAATCTTGAGGCCTGTAGGAATTTGGTGTATTTGGAGACAGAGGCCTAGCATGAATGGAGAGGGAGAATGGCAAGAGAGGACTCTGACTCATTAAGACCCCCCATGCAGGGCTTCAAGCTAGGAAGCAAAAGACTACTGCAATTTGCATTCTAAGGATGCAGTCTGAGACAGAGTTGAGGGGGCAGGTTGTTTATTAAGGAATGCTCTTGGGATTAGCATCTGTAGAAGAAGGGGAAGGAAGAAGGATGAGACAGAGAGAATGTTATTTGGGGTTTGGGGCAGATGACAGCCTTAGTGGACCTCACAGGTGGCAGTGGTCCTCCAGAGTGGTCTCAGTGAGGCTGAGGTAGTTGGGCATTTATTTATACTTCCACACTGAACCATTGCTGGATATGGGCTTCCCCAGGATGGGGTATGATCTGGGGCAATGCAGTCTTTGTAGCCAAGGAACCCTGGGTGGGCTGACATCACTCTCAGCTTCTGGACACCACTGAAGTGGAATATGAGGAATGCATTGCAGTGTCTACAACAATAACTATTTGCATTTTAAATATTTATGCCAATAGTCTTTGGGGGAATGGATTAGAGATGGAAAAGGACACCAGTTAGGTGCTTTTGGAATTGTTCATTAGGTCATAATGATAGTTTGAACTGTCAGGGGACTGTAGAGTTGCAAAGAAGTGAATGGAGTCAAAATATATTTTTGACATAGAGATTATAGGATAAGGGGATGGGTTGGTTGAGGGAAGTAAGGAAGAGGAAGATCTCAAGGATGAATCTCAGAGTTTGGTCATGAGCAAGTGAGAGGATAGAGATACCAGCTACAGAGGTGGAGAAGGCTGGAGGAGCAGAATTCCGAGGAGCAGCAGTGGAATTTAGAGTTTTCCTCCCAACCTGGTAAATTTAATATGTTCCTGATTTAACCAAGTGGAGACATCAGACAGAAAGTTGGGTACATGAGGAAATAGAAAAGAAGCCTGTCTAGGTACTCTCCATTGTTGCTATTCTTGGTACGGAGCCAGTTAGCTGCACGTGCTGATTCCCAGGAAGGGGCTGTGTGAAATGAAGGCACAGCTCATCGGTGAACCTAGGGACGGGTGGTCTGTGGATGTGGAGGAATGAACAGAGGAGTTCGAGGAGCCATGAGAGAGGATGGAAGAAACCCAAGACAACGTAATGTGGGAGTTTGTGGGGGAGGCCATCGTAGGAGGTGTCGTTTTGGTGAGCATTTCTTTTATTAACCACTTTTTTGAGGCATATTTATCGTATCATATAATTCACCCCTTTCAAGTATACAATTCAATGACGATTTTTTTTTCTTTCTTACTAGATTGTTGTGCCATCATCACCACCAATCAGTTTTAGAACATTTCATCACCCAAATAAGACCCCTCAGGCAGAGACATTTGTTTTGTTTTTCTTTTGTGAAGTGGTTGTTAATGTCAATTGCTTTCTATTTAAAAAAAAAATGTCATTTTGCAGGGACTTTTGAAAAAAAGAAGTATTTTAATTTGGAGGGAGCATTGGGTTGAAAGTTTTTTTTTTTCTTCAGGTTGTCATTTATCCTTCAACATTGGTTTGGGAAGTATTTTGTTACGTAGAAACTATAAGCTAACTGTACTGATCTTTTCCTTTATGGATATTTACTTTGTTTCTGTTTTTTGAGATTATTAGAAAGTCCTTTTTTACAAGATTACAAAAATATTTTTCTAGTATTCTAGGTTTCATTTTTTACACGTTGAATTCTGATTCATTTAGAATGTGTCTTGTTTTATCTTGAAGAAAGAAGTGATGATCGAGGCTCACCTGGTTTTCCAAACAGCTGGCCCATTGTTACAAAATCAGTTTTTTACTAGTCCATCTTTTCTCCTTGGTTTTGGTGCAATTACCATATTCTGTCCACTTTGGGATGGATTCTTCTTCGCCGCCGTGCTGTTTTATTTATGACCCTTAGCAATACATTTTAGCGTCTAATAGCATGAGACTGCAATAATCCTTGGCTAAGTCTCCATATGACAGAGTCGATTCTGAGACCCATTTACTATCCCCTCTTTAGCATTTCCTCTGGTCTTTTCCCTGCCTTTGGCTGCAATCTGGCCCTTGTCTCAAGTAGAACTGCCCACCCTCAGCCTTCAAGTCTATTTATTTTAGTCGTCAAACTCTCAAAATAAATCTGGTTCTTGAGCCAGACTGGGAATTTGGAAGTTTAACTGTTTTATTTGCATGAACATCTCAGTTGGCTTGGCTGCCTGGCGAGGCAATCTGAGGGTAGCTCACCGTCCTCCGCAAACAGCCAGTTTTGTGGGTAATGGAAGGTAAACAGTATCTTGTGATGCTGGAAAGAAGGGTTGACTATTAGAATTTTATTGGCCAATTGACATATTTAATTGACTTCTCTGTAAGTAACAGACTTTTGTGTCAGTTTTGTGTTGTTTCATTCTTTTTGGTAGTCTTCAAATAAATCTGAAGCTGAGGGTTATTTTTTCCACTGACTGTTTAATGACACGGGCTATCTTTATTCATTTCATCCGCTCAGAGTATTGCCCTGATTCTGCAGAGAAGTTTTTCACACATTCTTCCTTTTTAAAAAATTCCTTTCCTTGTCTACAAGGAGGCTTCTGTCTATCAACATGAAGACCCTGTGATTTTGATGGCTATGGACTACAACATGAAAAGAACTCAGGAAAAGAATAGGAAGTGATTTCATATCCAGTTTCTATATCTCTCATTGCTCACGAGTACAAAGTGATATTGGGTAAGGTTCTTACAGTGAATGCCTTTTTCTACCTTGATAAATGAGGCTGTCAGTTAACAACCAAAGTTTCACAGGTAGTCATTCGACCATGGTTAAAATGTAGGATAGTAAGGACTTTCTTCCAGAGCACAAGTCTAGGAGTAATCATTGTGGGGAAGTAGGAGTAGAGCTGGATCCTGAAAATGTGCATTCAATTCCTGGTTCTGTGAGTTAATGACCTTGTGGAAGGGAGTTACCTTCTCTGTACCCCCTGATTCCTTGTCTGTGAAAGGGAATGATAATAAACATCTATTTCATAGGATTGGAATGAGTGTAAAATAACACATGTGGAAATGTGCTAGATAGAATAAGAAGCTATAGAAAATTTGAGTAGTGCTAAGGTTAAGTTTTCACACTTTCCTTGGCATGGATGTGTTTCTGTTAATTGAAGGCTAAGTAAATAACGTAGTTTATCTCATCTAAGAGGTCAGAGATTTTAAGATACCTCATTGTTTTATGTACCACTAGGGAAAAATGCTCCAAATTTTATCAAGTATGAGACAGAACCTGATTTCTGAGATGATAAAATCTCAAACAACTTTGTGTTTTAGAATGGATGGAATATATTAAGTAGAGAAAATATTAAAGATAAGGAACAACTGGGGAGAATTAATAACACATACCTGTAGAATCTTTTAAGAAAGGATATTGTTTGCAGCTTTTGAGTTGTACTAGGTGAAATGTATTAATAGGTCACTGGAGCAATTTCATTAATGAATAGATAATTGATTTATAATTGGCATGTTTTATAGGAGTCAGAATATGATAATTTGGGGCCATCATAAATATATGTCACCTGGCCCCAGCTGGGCTCTGAGTTTGTCCTCTGGTTTAGCTCTTTGGGGCCTTGTTGAATCTTTCACAGTAGACATTTGGGTGTTTTTCACATTCTCCAGGCCCCATCCTTTATGCCTATTGGTTGTCTAACAATTTATGCACTAGTACTTGGATGTGGGCAAATGTCTGATCTTCATTCCAATGTTTTTCCTTCTTTTTTAATTAAAAATGAGTATTTTCTCTTCTAAGATTAAAATTATACTTTAGTTCCCCTCTCACCTTTTCTCAGATTTTCCTTTTATCTACTTCTCTCAGCTTTCTCCACTAGTTTTCTATTTTGCTTGCTAGTGGGTTAACATTTTCCAAGTTAAAAAAAAACCCTTATAACCTTTGATTATTTAGAGGCAATATAGTCTGTCTATATATCCACTATATATAAAAGTGGAAAAAAGCATGAGCTATAGAACCACATTCTACAAGTTCAAATCTCAGCTTGTCTGCTTATCAGCTAGATACATTGGGCAAATTACTTAACACATGTGTTCTTCAATTGTTTTCATCTGGAAATTTTACCAGAATAGTTGCATTTTCCTCCTAGAATTGTTGAAGGATTAGATGAGCTAATATATATAACACACTTTGGACTCTGCCTGGCTCATAGTAAGTGCTGAATTGGTGTTTTCTATTATTGTTACCATGCCTCAATTTACCAGTCTATTTCCTCTCTTTTACTCTTACCATTAACCAAAAAAAAGCTTACATTTGAAACTCCTGCCTTAGACTGAAAGAATGTTTTCCAAGCCTGGTTCTGCTATATTTTCTTTCAGCTACTTTGTTTCATAGCACTTATTCTGGTGAAACTTACAGAGGTAAAGGCCAATGAGTGTAAAAATATTACATATCTGCCAAATCTTTTTAGTTCATTTTCATGTCTGATAACCAAGGCTACCTTTATGGTTTCTTTCGACTCAGGACAGTGATTTTCTTTCTTTTGTGAAGTTTGCAGATTTGATCCTTGTTATTTTAATTGCCAAGTGTCAATAGTTATAGTCACAGAAAATTACAGGAAAACATGCAAACACATTCATCACCATTCCATTTTACAAACGCAGTAAGGACAATTACATAAATAGAGAAGATCTATTTGTGTAAGTGTGCTCATTGTATTTTCCTTTAAAAAATTGCTTAATAGAATTCTCCCTGTTTTCTCACTTGCTATCCCTATTCCAACACTTTCTTTGGGAAGGTAAGTTAAATGGTTTGAGTACAACTTAGAATTAATAAACTATGAAACAGTATCATTACAACTATCAGCAAATTGCTCTAATTATAAAACATGTGTGTGGCTTTATTCACTCAAAAAGCAGCGTAAAGCCTGGAAATAAGATGCACTGTACAGAGAAGACATAGGGCTCTTAGGAGCTGGCAAACTGCAATCCACCTCTCAGCCCAGCCCACCACTTGTTTTTGTAAATAAAGTTTTATTGGAATGCAGAAGGCAGCCCCAATCATTCATCTACAGGTTGTTTATGGTTGCTTTTCCTTACAGTAGCAGAGTTGAACAGTTGTGGAAGATACCATATGCCCCACAAAGCCTAAAATATTTATTACCTGGCCCTTTGCAGAAAAAGTTGCCAGACTCCTGACATAGATAGAGAACCAAAGAAATCTTGTCTTGTTCTACTCAGTTTCATGATCTAATAGCTTTTCTAGGCAATAGCTTAATTTTTCTGTATCATGTAATGACAAAATGGAGATAAGAGAAGTTAAGTTTTAGAAGTTCAAACTTAGGAACCTGAAGTTGCCCTACAAAGGGTAAGGAGACTGATGTTAAGCCAGAGGGTAGGTGAGAGTGACCTCAGAAGCCAAGACCACTGGAGAAGGGGTAGAAGCTTTGAGAAACTGCTAGCTAGTTTGCTCTGTTGGTACCCTCTGTAGTGCTATTTAGGGGACAATATTTTCTGTTTGCTAGATTAAAAGTGTCCTTTTTTGTACATTTTCTTTGGTTGCTTTTTCTGTGTGGGGCTGACCCTACCACCCTTTTTCCAATAGTGTGTATTCTCCTTTGCCTTATTTCTCTCCATAATCCTGAGAACTGGCTCAGGTGAGAAAACAATTTCCATTTTTTTCCTGATGTAAGAACAATAATTATTGATTCCAGTTTGATTAATAATGCTCTGGAAAGGGCTTGAGTTATGAACAACACCATGAGCCTTTTTTTGACCCATTCTGGTCTACAGCAAGCATGGTATGTGCCTTATTATCCACCTGTAGAGATCTGGCTCATTTATTTATTCATTCATTTATTCAAAAACTATTTGGTGAATGTCCAGTGCCCTAGTCCACATAACTAAGATTCAGCCACCAAACAAAGTAGGTCATGCTATCTTAAGGGAGCCATAATCTTGTGAACTACATGACATTTTAGAAGTAGATAGGGATTATGGAGAGAAATAAGGCAAAGGAGGAGACTACACACTACTGGAAAAAGGGCAGTAGGGTCAGCCCCACACAGAGAAAGACATTTTTGTAGCTTTGAAGCAATGAGAAAGTGGCTCATTTGTTCTAGTAAGTGCAAAGGCCATGAGGTAGGAGCACACCTGGCATGCACTACAAACAACAAGGAGACAAACACAGCTGGGGTAGGACTGTGGGAGGGAAGAATAGTAGTTGATATGCTGACAACGAAATGCTGAGCAGGTGAAACGGATCATGTAGGACATTGTAGGTCATCGTAAAGAATTTGGATTTTCAACTACATGGATTTGGGGCTAGGTTTTAAACTTGACGGATTTTCTACTAAAAGACATGGCAGAATTCTGAGAAGAACAGTAGCATTCTCTGATTTCAGAGGATCACTCTGGCTGATCAATTCAAACATGAGATGATATTGAGAAGCTGTCTCAATGATCCAGTGAGAGATGATGTTCTTTGGGTTTTTGCAGTATCAGTGACAACTAGTCAGATTTGAGGTATATTTTGAGGACAGAGTCAGCAGGATTACTGACAGATTGGTTGTGAGATGTGAGAGATAAAAAGGAAGTCAAAGATGATTTGAAAGTTTTTGCCTTTAGCAGCTGGTTACCCTTAAAGATACCTGAAGGCTGTAGTTAGAGCTGGTTTACTGAGGAGGAAGAGAAGTTCAACTTCGGTCATAGTTTCTGATGTCTGTTAGACCAGTGGAGGAGATGTTGTTGGGCGTGTAGTTGAATTATACCAGCGTGACATTTGCCAAGAACCTGGAACCACAGATATAAATTAGAGATTAGCAGGGCAGAGGCATTTAAAGCCTGGGGACTGATGGAATCACCAAGCAAGTGAGTGACAGATGAGAAGGAATTAGGAGGGAGGTCTGAGAACTGGGGAATTCCAGTTTATAGTGGCAGAGAGATCAGAACAGAGACAGAGTGGTAGGGATCACCCTGGTGGCAGGATGGGGGAGAGCCAAAGGGAGGGGAGAAAGCTGAACCAAGCGCATGGAACATGTCAGTGGTGACCTTTCTAGGGACACTTTGGTGGAGTGGTGGGGATGAAAGCCTAATGAGTGGGCTCACTGGAAAATGGGAGATAAGGAGTTAGGTGAGACAAATCTGGATAACTCTATGGAGGATATTGATCTAAGTAGGAGAGATGGGGCCATAACTGAAGGGAAGTTATATTTATATCAAGAGCATTTTATTAATTTTAAAATATGGGTGGAATAGCAGCATGCTTTATGTAGATAAGAATGGTCCACCAGAAAGGGAAAAGCTGATGAAGCAGAGAAGAGTGGAAAGTTACTAGAACAACATCCTTGAGTGGGCAAGAGGGGGTGGAATCTGGCTCATGAGTCGAGGAGGTTGATCTTAGAAGTGCACACAATCTGGAGAAACTGGAGGGAAGGCAGTTGTTGCTATTTCTCAGGAGCATAGGAGGTAAAGTCACGAGGTGAGAGCGAAGACTGAGGAACAGATGTGGATGTTCATGTTAGCATTTCACAGCGAGAGTTTCCCAGGGGATTGGGAGGAGGGATAGAGGAAGGACATCTGGAAGGATGGCCTTGTAGCAGGAAGACCCCTTAAAGACAGTAGTCACAAATTTAAAGTGATATTAGATTTTCTTTAACCATATTTAGCTCTTCTAATGTAGGCCGGAAATGGGCTGAAGTTTGGTCTTAATTAGGGTTAGGTTTTTACCAAGTGAGTAAAATGACAGATATGTGAATATAAATAATATGAAATAGGGTGTTCAAGGTATATTCAAGGGAGAGACGCAGTCCTGGTGCGGTCAGAGTTGTTAGCGCTCAGGCACTATAGTTAAATTGAGGTCAGAGTGTGGGATTCTTGGAACTGAATTATAGAGGTGTTGTATTTCTTGGTAACAGTGAGGTGAAACTCGAGCAAGTACCAGAATCACATAAAGGGCTTATTAAACAAGAATTGCTGGTCCCCACCCCACATTTCCTGACTCAAGAGGTCAGATGTGAGGTCTGAGAATTTTCATTACTAGCAGGCTCCCAGGCCATTGTGGGGCTGAACTCTGAGAACAACTTCTCTGAGGTGTGAGTGTGGTAAGTGAAGGGCTGAGAAAAGTTGAAGAACGTGATCCCTAGAACAGATGCGTTCAAGGATTTAAGAAGTCAGCAGGCTGGAAGAATCATCTAATTGGCAATAGGAAATGTCAAAGAGAGAGGAGCTATAGCTCCAGGAGTTAAAGTCCGTGAGAAATGGGGGGAATGGCTGCCGTGGGGTGGGGGTGGGGAGCTGGTTGGCAAAGTCTGGTAACATGAGATTGAAATCTGGACTTTTTAATAAGGAAATGGGCACTGTGGAGTTTCATGGAAAGTTGTATAGGTTGTGTCCTGCACATGTCTAGGGAGTGTTGTCCACATTGTGGTTCCTGGGAAGGAGAGTGGTCTGTAAACTTCATTGAGACATGAGGAAAATAAATTTACTTCTTAGATTCCAAGCCCACAAATATGGGGACAGTAAATATGCTTTTATTATTTCCACCCTGAAAAGAAAATGTTTTGGCTTGCTTAAAATTGTGTGGCTTTTAGCATTCCTTTGGGGTGACCGAGGCAGAGGAAATACCACAAATAATCACACCGGACCCTACCCACACGCATACACCCCTGTGTCCTAATGGGAATTAGTTCTTCTGACATCTCCAGTCATTAAAGTAGGGACCTCAAAGTTCAAAGGTCATCACCAATCCCTCCCTTCAAGGGAAAATTAAACAAAAGCAAGGGCTACACTTTTTGCTATTTGCTACTTAGTCTTAAAAAGTCTACTTAACAATCTTGTGAGACAGGTGGGCCATGTCATTTTAGAAACAGCAGCTCACAAGTAATGTCTGCACCTGTCTCTCCACTTCTTGCTTTATTTTTCTTCCAACATGCCCTTTTCTTTATTTTCTACTCCTAATTGTATATAGTTTTTGACCAAACATCATTCATTATAAGATTGATAAATGTCAACTAATTTTTAGTATAGCACTGATGGAAGACAACAGAAGTCAAGGGAGCAGACAGAATGGTTAAATATATCTTGTGTGGTCCCATTAGTGAGGTTAAATGTATCTTCTGTGTGTCCAGTGATCCTAGTGAGGTTAATCCTGACTATGGGTATGATATTACTGCTGGGAGACACAATTCTCTGAAGTTTATAAGTAGTTTTCATGATAGCCAGTCACACCCCTTTCTAATCAATAACTATCCTCTTTGTCTGAATGGCAACTGCTTCCTGACTTTCAGTATTATATAGTAATTTTATCTATTGGAAATCAAATAAGGAGGACCATAGATATGTATTTTGGGTGTGCGTGTGTGCTTGTGTGTGACTGTGTGTATGTGTCTGGCTTTTTTCTCTTTAACATAATGTTCAGGATTTATCCATGTATAATCATTTTGAGATTCATCTATTCCATGGCTTACATTAATAATTGATTTCTTTTTATTACTGAATAATATTCCATGGTACAGATATTTCACACTTTGCTTATCTATTTATCTGTTGATGGACATTTTGTTTATTTTCACATTTGGGCTATGGTAAATAAAGATATTAATATTCATGTACTAATCTTTGCAGGGACCCGGTTCTTAACATTTTTAGGTCAGGAATTTAGGAGTACCTGGATGATATGCTAGTTGTAAATTTAATTTAAGAAACTGTCAGCCTGTTATCTAAAGTGGGTGAACATTTTTATATTTTCCAGCAGCAGTATTTGAGAGTTCCAGCTCCTTTACTTGGCATGATTAGTCTTTTAAATTTTAGCTATTCTAATTGTTGCATGATAGGAGTTCATTTTAAAATTGTCATTGTCTTAATGAACAATGATGTGTACCTTTTCATGTGCTTATTTCTGACGTATCTGTTCAAATCCTTTGCTTGTTTTTGTCATTGGGTTATTTATTTTCTTATACTTGAGCTTTGAGAGTTCTTTATATATTCTTAATACAAGTCCTTTTTATAGATAGGTAATTTCCAAATTTTTTCTGTTATTTGTCTTTTCATTCTCTCTCTATTGGTTTTTGAAGAACAGAAATTTTAATTTTGAAGTACAATTTATCAATTTATACTTTTACAGATTGTGCTTTTGGTTTTGTATCTAAAACATCTTTGCTCAACCCGAGATCACATATATCAGGCCATTTGGAGTTGTCTCACAGCTCACTAATGTTTTGTTCATTTTCTAAACTTATTTTTTTTCCATCAACTTTGTTGGGATAATTTCTATTGCTACATCTTCAAATTCACTAATCTTTTTTTCTACAAGTTCTTGTCTGCTGTTAATCCCATTCCATGTTACATCTCACATATTATAGTATCATTTTTAGAAGCTTGATTTTGGTTCTTTTTTCTTGTCTTACAGGCTTTCATGAACTTTTTGAACATATGAAATATTTTAATAATAACTATCTTAATGTGTTTGTCTGCTAATTTTAACATCTGCAGCAGTTCTGGGTTGGTTTTGATTGCTAATTCATCTCCCCATTATGGGTCATATTTTTCTTCTTCTTTACATGTCCAGTAATTTTTTTTAGATGCCAGACATTGTGATTTTGCCCGGGTATTATTTTTGTATTTCTATAAATACTCTAGAACTTTCGAGATGTAGTTAAGCTACCTGGAAAGTTTGGTAAATTTTGGGTCTGGCTTTTAAGATTTGTTAGGAGAAACTGGAGCAATGCTTTCTGAAGGCCTAATTATTCTCCATTACTGAAGCAAGGCCCTTAATGCACTATCCACAATTCCAAATAAATCATGACGTTTTCCAGTGTGGCTGTTGGGAAAGGGTACTATTGTCAGTGCTCTGAGAGTGTGAAGAATTGAACTCTCTAATCCTTTTGAGTAGTTCTTTCTCTAGCTTAGGTAGTTTACTTGCATGCATATGTTTATGAACTCTGCCAACTATTTGAGGTTCCTCTGAGGAACCCCAGGCTTTTCCCCTGTGGTGTTCTCTCCCTTTCTAGTTTTGTGTCCAGAAGACTTTAGTTGTGCTGGTTCTGAATTCTCAGCTCTTTCTCAACTCATGGAGTCTACTGGACTCCACCAGGTTTCCCTTCCCAATGCTGAAAACTGGAGACAGTAAGCTTGGGGTAATTGTGGAGTTCACCTCATTTGCTTCCCATCTCTCAGGGATCATGAAATTTCAATGCATATATAAAGTATTTTATAAATCATTGTTTCATATATTTTGTTAAAAGTATTGTCTTAGGTGAAGGGTAAATCCAGTCCCTGTTATCCCATCTTGACCTGAAGCAGAAGTCATTTTTTACTCTTGTCAGTTTTTTCTTCACATATTTTAAAGCTCTGTGGTTGGTGCTTAATATTTAGACTTGCTATGCCTACTTGGTGAATCAATCCTTTTTCTCTTTATCCCTGATAATACTGCTTGTTCTAAATTCCACGCTGTCTTATATTGGCATAACCATACTAGATTTCTTATGCTTAGTGTTTGTTTTTTTATATCTCTTCTCACCTTTTTACCTTCATCTTGCCTGTGTTCCTATTTGAAGTATCCTTCTTATAAAGAACATACAAAGGGTCTTGCTACCTAAATTGATAATCCAGGTCTTTTGGCCTCCATATAGATTGTGTTTTCCAGAATTCTTGAGTTGAAAGAGGCAGTAGATGCTGTTATATTCAAGCCCTTGAGAGAGATAAATATCTATCTTAATCTTTAGCTTTTTGAGAACAGAGGATTTAGAGCTCCTCTTTGTTGTTTACTCTGGTGTCCTGAGACACTAAATCATGAAGTTCTTTAAAATGTCTGGAACATAGAAGATGCCTGATTTAAAATAAAATAAATGAATGCATAATATATTTATTAGGCTTTTAGGACAGTGCTTGCTATTTAGAAAATATTCAATAAATGTTTGTTGAATGTGGAATGAATGGCTGATTAAGTATTCTCAATTATTAAGTATAAACAGGCTTCCCATTGATAATAGCAAACTGTGCACTTGTTTTTTTCTGCCTCCAGAGACTGATTAAAATGATAGCGAAAGAAGGAAAGAATAAAAATCAAGTATTATCCTAGAAAAAATAGAGCTGGGGAAAACTTAAGCAAATAAGGTATTTCAAAAAATTTCTTGGATGAAGAAATACAGAATATAGAATACCAGAGCAGCCACAGACTTGAATACTCACAGAGAAGTGTGCAACCGACAAGGACGGAGGCCTCAGAGGCTAAGAGGATGATGAGACACGGGAATAAGAAGGGGATTGAAATGTAGGGAATAATTTAAAATCTGTGCAGAGATCAATCATCTCTACCCAAACCCCTTTCTTCCTCCACCTCTCAAGGGAAAAAGGTGACTTTTCTTTTCTGTTTGTGCAATTCACACCCCAAACTGAAGTTTTTGTCAAAGAAATTGAGTCAACTTTATGGCAGGTGGGGCAAGATTGATGTTCCGGAGCAAAGTTTCTACATCTTGTTATCTGAGTCCTCAGAATGAGGCCACTTGCCTTCAGAGGGCAAAGAGCCCGCGGGTCCAAGAGGCCTGCAACACACATGGACAAGATCTGGAGATATTGCCAAAAGAATAAACCCACTGGTAAAAGTGGTTGGCTCTCATGAATGGATTAAAGATAGAGAAGGAGCTATTACCTTTTTAGAGGACTGAATTGTGTCTTTGCAAATTCCTTTGTGAAGCTCTAAACCCCATGTGACTGTATCTAGAAATATACTTTCAGGAGGTAATTAGAGTTAAATGAGGTCATAGGGTGGGTCCCTGATCACATATGACTGACCCAATGGAAGATCTCACTCCCTCTCTTCCTCTCTCTCTGCCGTGTGAAGACGCAGCAAGAAGGTGGCCACATGTAAGCTAGGAAAGGAGATCTCACCAGAATCTGACCAGGCTGGTACCCTGATCTTGTATTTCCACCTCCAGAATTGTGAGAAAACTAATTTCTGTTGTTTAAGCCTCTCAGTCAATAATATTTCATTATGGTGGTCTGAACTGACTTATATACCTTTCATTAAAACTCTTCTTTGCTTTTTGATTTTTAATATTCTGTGGATTTGCACATTATGTTGAAAACCATGACAAAACAATAATAACAAGAAATAAATGAGACCTTCAAGCTGGAATAGAGTGGACCGATCAGCTTCTCTTTTTCTAGTTGAAGAAAAGTCCTAAAGAGCAAAAGGATTTGCCTAGGGTCACCTAATTTGAAATATAACCCATTGAAAACCTCTGATTTTTTAATTCCATGTTTGTTGCATATTCTGTAATATATTTACATTTTAAACATATTCAATTCAAATATTTTGATGAGATTGAAAACTTATACCACATTCTTATTTAAGATCACTTGGTTATATATAGTGACAGCAGAATATTCAGATACAGTATATTGATATATCTCTCTATGTATTTGTCTCTTTATAGATATATATATTTGGTGCTCTGGGGCATCAGTCTTGCCCCATATCACCTGCCATAAAGTATAAAAGGGGAATAATTACCTATGTGGCTAGCTTACACAGGGAAAACAAATATAGGATATCTATAACATATAAACATCTCAAAGAATTTAGAAATATCTGAGCATATTCATGTGGACATGTTTGAGAAGTTGCCTAGTTCAGTGAAAAATTATGGAAAGGCTGGAAATATGGCTCCCCTATATGTTATCTGCATGACAGTGGCAATCATTTAACCTGACTGAGTCTCAGTTTTTTCTTCTGTAGCATGTGGATAAGGCTTATATACCTTACAAGGATGTTGTGGTGATGAAAAGAATTATAAATCACTGAATAGAAATCTTCATATGAGCAAAGAGTATAAGACAGAATAACATACAGACATGAATATCTGGATGCTTTATCATACAACTCTGTTCAAACTCTTTGATCTGTGGTCCTGATCAATTCTGTTTAGGTGTCCCTGGATTCTTTTCACCAATTGTTCTTCAGAGTTTTGGATGCCTGACCTCAGAAATTAGCTTCAAGTTCCTCAAATCTCAAACCATTGTTTTCCAAGATTACCAATCTCTTATTTTTGATGGTGAACTTTGGCAGAGAAAATGTTTGAGAAACTAGAAATGAGAAGAGGATATTTTCCCCCATTAAGTAATGAACTACTTTTGATAAGGTACCTCTGCCATTGGATTTTTGAAAGCTGACCTTATCTGATCTGACAAGTAGTTAGTTTTAGGCATCCATTTTTCTCTCCCTGGATCTATAGAAGAGGCCTCCAGAAAACAGATTATAATTTCTACCTCTATTTCTAGAATATTTCTAAAATATGCACGGCTCTCCTGGTTGGTCTCACACTATTTGCTAACTCTTGAATTAAATATAGATTCTTTGTAAAAGAAACAAAATGGATTTAACCTTCTGTAAAAGTTCCTTTTTTTCTAGTGTTCATTTGGAGGAATCATTTTTCCTAGTTTATGTTGTAAACATCCTTTAATGTTAGTAGAACTATTGTAATATTTATATAAAAATATCAAGCGAGCTAAGAAGAAAACAAGTCCTACCATTTGCAACAACATGGATGGAGCTAGAGGGTATTATGCTCAGTGAAATAAGCCAGGCAGAGAAAGACAAGTACCAAATGATTTCACTCATTTGTGGAGTATAACAACCAAGCAAAACTGAAGGAACAAAACAGCAGCAGACTCACAGACTCCAAGAAGGGACTAGTGGTTACAAAGGGAAAGAGTTGGGGAGGGTGGGTGGGGAGGGAGGGAAAAGGGGATTAAAGGGCAGTATAATTAGCAGTCACAGTATAGGCAGGTCACAGGGAAGGCAGTACAGCACGGAGAAGACAGGTAATGGCTCTCTAGCATCTTACTACAGTGATAAACAGTGACTGCAATGGGGTGGAGGGGAACTTGACAATATGGGTGAATGTTGAAACCACAGTGTTGCTCATGTGAAACCTTCATAAGATTGTATATCAATGATACCTTAATTAAAAAAAAATCAAGTGAGCAGCATATGTGTCTAAATGCATATTAGTCACTGTTAATTATTTGCCTGTTTAGGATAACAGCTGTCGAGCTAAGCATTTCCAACTGTCATAGAAAATGCTCTTGATTTTTTTTCCCTTTTGTCAGTTTTGCATCTTCTGAGATGGGTAGGAGTCACTGATGTAGTAGGGAATGCTGATGTCCCATGCTAAACTACTTTATCAGAGCCACCACTTGCAGGCAGCTGCATGATGCATTATTCCTTCTGCACATCAGTTTTCTTTAAGCATGCTCACACTGTGCTTTTCAGTGGTGTTGGTTTGTGCCAACCTCCTTGAGCCAAACAGTCTCCTGATTTAAGATCTCCTATGATCAGTTTCCACGTATTCCTTGGGGCTGAATGAATTTATGGGGTTCATTTCACTTCTCAACTAAAGTACAAAAAAAGGAAGAAAGATTAGAGTTTATACTAAAGTAATTATACTTATCTGTTCCCGAAGACTTTACATTCCCTGCTACTTCTCACAATAATCAAAATACAGAACCTACTGGACTGGAGCATACTGTGATAGCTGAGAGTGAGGACTCAAAGTCAGATTGCACAACTTTGGGAATACAATTAAATCCTCTAATTATGAGGAATCATTAGCTTCCTTGTTTGTGATGTCTGTATTGTAACTTTATTACCGTATAGGGTGGTTGCAAAGAGAGAAGAACTAATGATTTCTATACTGAAATTGAGAGTGTTTATCATCTTGCCCGACCTGTAAGTCAGGAAATGCTGGCTACTATTACCACAGATCTTGTGCTTAAGAGAACTTCAAAAAATATATGGTTGTTTGTAAAATAAGAATAAGTGCTGGCCAATAGAATCTTACTTCATCTTATTTGTGGGACTTCCTTTATCAAAGATTAACCAAAATGCTTAATATACTTCTCTGAAGATATCGATGCTACATTTATTTCACAAACGGTTCAGTTCCCAGTGGGTGTGTAGTGCTGGCAAATGCAGACACAAATGAAGCCTTGTGGTCCAAGAACTCACAATCTAGTAGATGAGACAGATAAATAAATAAATCGTGCAAGTTTAAACACAATAAAATACATAAAATTGCAATCACAAAATTCATGTTGGTGCTGAATCTGTGTACTGAACGTTCTGTGTTGCTAGTACAGGGCGGAAGTGCAGAAAGTCAAGCACATAATACAAATGTGAGTTTGATTTTAGTTTCAAATTGAATAATCCAGTGAATCAGGAATGATATCTCAACACATCTTAAATACTCTACTTGAAGAAGCTCTTGTACTTTTTTTTTTTGGATAGGAGAGAGAAAACCACTGCATGTATTAAATTGCATCTCCTTACATGGTTTGGGGAAGTGAGGCCAAAAAACATCTACCGGATATTCTACTAACAGTTGTTTATGCGAGCCAACAGAAAGAATTAGTTTGCATATCCATATCAAATGCCCACACTCTCTCGACTCCCCAATTCTTTATATAGCTGTCATGAAACAAAGATACGCCTAATTGGCTTCGCCAGCAGTCAGGGATAAGATATCTCTTTTTTTTTTCCCATCTTCACTGGCTGCAACTCCCATTCCTGATTTGATGCAGAACACTTAGCTTCCTCTAAAAAAGACCCGTGTTAAAATGAATCCATGTTCACATGCATTTTTGCATAAAGTCTCCAAAAAGCAATGGCATGCTGGAAGTCTCTGGTGTGGTAGAAACTTGTGATTTAGGACACGTGACTGGCATTTCCTTTAGGGGTGTAAGTGGTTCAAGTGGCTCAGGATAGAATGCCATTCTATGCCTCGTATTACATTATGCAGTGTCAGAAACCCTGACACTGATTTATCATTGTTACTTATATGTTTTACTCCAACTAATATCTTATATGAAATAGATTCTAACTCAGATCCAAACATTGTTCCACTAATAAGAAACAACACAGACATATTAACATATGCCATACAGTGATTGTATTCAGTATAATTAAATTTTGTTTCTTCATTTTAGGGAATCCCTCAAGTTTTTTTCCTTATTTCTTCTGTTCTCATAGCTTTCCCTCTAGAAGGCAGATTTTAATAATAAGACAAGATAGTTAAGAGTGTGCACCCTAGCTTCTATTGCTCCTTGAATAATAAAATTAAATTTCTGCTGAATCTGTAAAATAGAAATACTAAGTAGTTAAATTGTACATTTGGAAATCTTGTGGCTTTTCAAAGTGATAGATAATGTTATTCCTATCAAATTAATAGGAATAACTGAGACTGATGATCAGAAGTTAATTTTTTAATGTTTACTAAAGAGCTTGTTATGTATGTTTATTTCTGGCCTATGCATATATTTAAGAAATCTATACATTGTAGAGAAGAAAGAAAGTAGGGAAGTTTAATATTCATAAAAACACTCTTATGCCACATTATATCCATAGCCCTGAATTTGCCATTTGTTCCTATATTTAGTTGCATTTTCAGCCAATTTTTTCTTTTTCCTCTGAAGATTTTCCTTTGAGAACAGATTTATCTGTTAGGACTCATTTGTTCCCAGAAGTTAGATAGCTGAACTACGACAACTGACTATAATTACAACTGACTACTCCTTAGTCAAAAGGAGTAATTTATCAAGTAGTACAATGTACAGTGTGTACGGCTGGCTTCAGGTAAGGCTTGAGTCAGATGCTCAAAAAATGGCAACTTCCTTTTCAATCTGTAGACTCAGGTTCTACTTGGATCTATTCTCATATAGGTTCTCTCCAAGGAGTCATCCCTCTACCTTGGTATCTCTCTAAGAAGGGAACTAGAGTAATAGTGTATTCTCTCGTTTCTTTATTAAAAAAAAAATCAGAGACAACCTTATAAAGAAATATTTTAGAGCAGCATTTCATAAATTCTGAGAAGTATGCAAATCACCTGGGAATCTTGTTAAAATGCAGATTCTGTATGTAGATCTGCGACTCTGCATTTCTAGTAGAAATGCAGCAGGTGATGCCAAAGCTGCTGGTGCCCAGACCATACTTTGGATAGCAAATCTCCACCACTGTGCTGTCTTACATAGTAGCCAGTAGCCACATGTGGCAATTTAAGTTTAATTCAGTCAAATGTAAAAATCCAGTTCTTATTCTCACTAACCACATTTTAAGAGCTCAATAGCCACCCATGGCTAGTGGCTGCAGTACTGAGTAGCACAAAAGAGAACATTTCCATAATCTCAGAAACATCAGTTGGACAACTTTGCTCTAGATGATGGACAGGTGATAAGTACAACTGGAAAACTTTGCTCTAGAAGATGGAAGATCATCCAACTCTAGGTTGAGTACAATGCTATAAACAGTACATGGCTTCTTGAAATTTCAAGGTAGCACAGCTTCCTAGAGAAGTGGTCTGTATCTTCAAAAGGTATATAACCAAAAGGTCTAGCGTTCACCAAGCCATGGTATAATCTAAACTACATGAGATTTTTCTTGAGACCTTGTTTTCTTATTTGTACACAAAATGCTTCCAGCACCACATGCTGTTGTGACCTATGTATACAATCGAGCCTTTGTTGGTTGAGGTTCTCATCTTGGTAATCTTGATACAGATTTTTATTAAATAATCAAAAAACTGCAGAATAGCTTCTTGTCTGTATAGAATTCTTATGTGGCAATCACATGTATCATAATATAAGTGAAACCAAGAACTGGAAAGATTGTTAATAGCCAAACAACAAACAAACACTTAGCAATCAATCAAACAACTAAACACATATCTATAAAACATCCTATGGCAATATACTGTTCCTGGCAATAAGGGAATAATAGCCCAGTCTCTGCTCTCGTGGTGGGTTTATGTAGCTTTCACTTTACACATAACTAGCTCTTGTTTTATTAGAGCCTATTAATTTCAATGTCTTAGAGAAGTGGGGTATACAAATGTCCCAAGTGACGCTTAGCTGCTTCCAATTTAGCTCTGGAGCCCTTCCCCAATGGGCAAATGTCACTCTCTTACACGTGGCACTTGAGAATGCTTCCCAAGCACAGGGGGACTTGTGCAATTCAGTGAAGCCTATCCTTTGGATTTGCTTCAGTGTGGACAGGACCTTTGTGGTGATAAGTACATGGCACACTTCTCAATGCTTTTCTGTGACTGAGACACAGTTTGAATTTTGACATCACACAGTCTTCAGGGACATTCCTCAAGAGTCACATGAGTCTTTAGTATTTCTGTCCCCTGAGAGCTGGCATGACAAGTATACCTTTGGCCTTAGCATGTGGTTATGTGAGACCACAAGCCCAGATGAGGATATGGGATGAATTCTCTCAAGTTTCTGTGAGCATAAGTGCAGTGCATGTTGGCTACAGGTTAGGGTTACCCCAGCAAGATTCTGCCTCAAACTGGGATAAATGCATAGTCAAGAAAGGGGCTTAATGATCAACCAGGGCTTCTTTGCCACTGAGAGGTTGTCCTACTGTGAGTTGAGCAATCTCAGGGAGGGTATTGGTGCCGTGAGGTGGCCCAATAAATAGCATCCTTTTACAACTCCTGAGATCATAACCAATGAAGAAATGGGCACTGGAGTCAAGCTTATGGGGATATAAATATCATCCTTATGATTTTTGATAAAGCTCCTGGACAGTGGGCCTTAGGGAATGTAGAAGGCAGTTTCTGACATGACCCCCAAGGACATCCACCTCCTGGTATTCACATCCATGTATAATCCTCTCCCCTTGAGTATAGGCAAGGCCTAGTAACTTGCTCTAAACAATGGAATATGACAACAGTGATGATTATAAACATCAGATTTTGACTTCCATCTTGCTAGCAGACTCTTTCTATTGACTCTCTCCCTTACTGGCTTTGATGAAGCAAGTCAGAAATACTGAAGTGGCAAGAAATTGAGGGCATCCTCTGCACAACAGCTGGTCAAGAACTGAGGCCCTCAGTCCAATACCTTGCAAGTATCTGATCCTGTCAACAACCACGTGAGCCTGCAAGTAGATACTTTTCCAGTTGAGCCTCTGGAAGAAACCTCGGTTCTGGCTGACATCTTGATTGCAGCCTTATGAGAGACCCTGAAGCAGAGGACCCAACTAAACCATGTCAAGATTCCTGAACCACAGAGACTGTGAGATAATAATTGTTTTAAGCTGTTAAATTCAGAGTAATATTTCCTAAGCAATTGGTAAGTAATACAGGTGTGTTTGCCAAGTGGACTCGCTAATAGTGTGCTCCTAAAGTAGGTGAATATACCCACCTACTCTCTGGGGGTGCTGAACTCCATACCTGATCCTTGGGCCCTACCCTATATAGCTTGAAGAAACAGAGAAGACCATATGCCTTTGTGAAGCAAGTGAATTTCAAGTCAGTGGAGGAAGTGGAAGGATCAGTTCCTTTTACCAAACTTACCTGCTGATTAGTCAGTTTCTCCTTACCTGAGGAAGAGTGAGGATTGAGAGAAGCGAGGACTGTTAACTCTAAAGGTGTCTCTACATATGCAAATATCAATGATGGGCATCCTTGAGTCACATGGTTACCTGGGAACGGGTTAAGTAATTTCACTTGCACAGGTAGGAGTGAGGTTGGAGCCATAGGCCAGGAGTGCTCAGGAAAAATCTCTTCTCATAGGAGCGAGAGTAGAAAAATTAGTAAGAAACTCCCCATGGTACCAAGCTCCTTGCACAGGAAAATCTTCCTTGTGCTGATTTGAAATCTCACATTTCACTTTCTCATCCTAGTTTTGATGTCTTATGTGAAATCAAAGTCCTGTGCCCTTCCCCAGTGCCAGGTCTGAGCAATGCAGAGATGCATTAACATCCATTTCTGCCCTCAAGGGATTTACAGCCTGGAAGGCAGATATATTTGAAAGCAAACAGTGAGAACACATGATACAGGTTTGATTCCCTTGGAAGCTGCCTCTGAGGTGAAGTTTAATATGTAAAATGTTGATTGGGAAAGGTCCTTGGGATCAAGATCTGTTGAAGGGAAGGTGGTGATATGGAATTGGACAGAAAGATTGTGCAGCTGTGAGGGAGACCTCAGAAGAGCCTCTGCTGACTTCACAAGAAGGTCTGCTGCTAAAGTGGACCTTGGAGTTGACCTGAAAGGCTGAAATAGCTTGGCCTCATATGCCATTGGATTCGTCACCGTATCTGAGAGGGCAGGATCTTGGGGTCGGCTTTTCTCTGTACCTGCAGGAATACCTGCAGCAGCAGAGAGCTGAAGGCAATGTGCCACCACCCCTCTTAGTACCTGGCCAACAAGTTCTTCTTTGACGGGGAAGTTTAGGAGAAAGGGTCCCCACATCCCTCTCCTAAAAGGTAGGAGAAAGACTCTGCATGGGAACAGTCTCTGCTGTACCAATATTCCACAGAATCTCTTCTGTCCACACTCGGGCCCATTTTTATTTATTCAAAGTGGGGAAGTGGTTTAAGAAACTCAGGTTCTTTCCTGCTAATCCCCATCAGCCGCACACTCTGGCATATGGTGTCTGCTGAGGTGGGGGTGTTCCTAGTTGGATCACCAAGCGGTATCTGCCTAGGTGCCAAACAGCGGTGCAGAGCGAGTGGCTGCCTGTGAGACTGAAAGGTCACCTGGCGCCAGTTTGTGAAGCAAGCTTTCTGTTACAGTCAGGAATGCGACTTCTTTGGTTAATGAGATAATGTTGGAAGATTATTCTCCATGGTGCCTATGGGTCAGGTCACTGCTTTAACCAAGTAGTGGGTGGTAGTGTAGAGCACAGCTTGAAGGAAGAAAAGATTGGAGGCATGGAGACAAACTAAGAGACCAAGGAGTTGTTGAACAGGGTGGTGATGAGCAAAGCAGAGGCAGAATGCGGTGGGAGCTAGGAGGGAGGATTTTAGAGACTAGATTGACAGGATTTGGAACCTATTTAGATAGGGGAGGTGAGAAGGAGTTAGAAGGAATTAGTTGGGAGAATAGATTGACAGGATTTGAATCCTGATTAGATATGGGAGGTGAGAAAGAAGTTAGAAGGAATTAGTTTTCCAGTTTGAGCTAATGTGTGTGTGAGGGGAAGGAGTAAACCTCTTCTCTATTGCAAAATGTATGTATTCTAAAGCAAAATATAGAAAACACGCTCTGAAGATAATATTGTATTTTACATTTGTTTCATAACTAACAGATTTTAGGAATAGAAAGTCTGAGGGGGCATTAAAACATTCCAAATCATTAGATCACGGTTGACAATAAGAATAAGAAAAACAAAAATAATAAAAAATCAAAAATGTGCATAATAAAAATAAAAAGTAATTAAAAAATTAAGCTTTAATGACAGAAAAATAATAGTTTTTCCAAATTAAAAAATATATATATATATCAATCATTTATTGGGCATTTTCTATGTGCTAGGCATTTGGGCACTTTCCTGAAATTATCTTGTTAAAATTTACAACAACATCGCTATGCTATATATTATTATTATGCCAATCTACAGATGAGAAAAGAAAAATGGTGTGTCCAAGAGTGGAATGACCACAGTCTGACTACAAAGCTCACACTTTATTCTTACCACCAATTCATAGCCTCAATAAAGATGTTATCAGTCTTCCCCTGGGCCTATTCCATCTCTGTTGATCATTTTCCCATTACCTGGCAGCCAAAGCCTTAAGGTAAGGTAGCTGATTCTGCAGGCAGTCTAGGCCAGTAATTTGTGGTGCGGAGTGTTGATGTGCTGAGAGAAAAAAGATGTTCTAGCTGCCAGCATTTCTTGCATAGAAACAAAACTTCCATTCACATCCTGATGCATTTTCAGGACCTAATTAGATGTGGGACCAAATATTACAGTTTCTTCACTCAACATGAGCACAGATGAACACTGATAGAGGTCTGGAATAGGATTTTCAACCTTTTTTCTTTTAATAATTATAGATTTATTCAATGTTAAGCTTTGATTTGAATAATACTTACAGACTAATGTGTTCTCTCTTCATTTCCTAGTATAACATGTTACATCTGAAGAGGACTTTGCCTTTTTCCAACAGGTCCTTCGCATGGACTCCTATCTGATGTTCCAATAACATGAGACTGGGGGACTCAGAGGGTTGAGTGAGTTGTCAAATCTCACCCAGCTCCTAAGAGTCAGGACCGTTTCCTGCTTGGTACTTCCGATTTCAGATTCAGCACTTTTTAAAACGTTGTCACCTCATGTAGGAATTTTGTTGGCCAAACAGTAATCAAAAGCCCATCATGTCAATTCCACTTTTTCTTATTTGCTGTATATCAATATATAGGAAAATTACTTTAATTCTGTTGCTGTTAAAAAATAGAGTTTGAGTGAAGTGAATGAATATTTGTGTGTGTGTGTGTTTTTTTTTTCCCTTGGCCTAGAAAAACAAAATAGAAAATAGGAGACAGATTCATTTTTTATAGTGACATGGGACCAATGACATCCAGTTAACCCAAGGATTTGCATAGAGTTTGCATTGTTTGGTGGACATCTATGCAATTGAATTGAGTAATGACATTAGAATTTGGACTCTGAAATAAAGACAAACAGAGAAGTCTTGGTGATACATAAAGGCTGGCCTCTTGTGCGAGAGATTTGCAGAGAGGGATTTCTGTGTTGTTCAGTGACGAAGGGCACCAAATGTAGCCAGGAACTGTTTCAGCAATCATAGATGTTGTTTTTCCAATCAGACCAATCTGCCAGACTGGCAGACAGAAAACTAACAGAAATATTAAATAGAGACAGATTCTATAGTTGAATCTTGGTTTTCCCTCTCTCTGCTGGAAGCCACTATAAAATAGTAGCCTGTGTGTAGGTCATTAAAAACATACACAGATACACACACTATGTTGTGTATTCACACTGTTAAATTAAGTCTTTCTGGACTCAGAAACTTGTGCCAAAACAGTTGTTATGGATGTATTAGGTGACTGAAGCTATCCTTCATTTATGATGGTATATTCAGACACTCTCTCCTGGTTCCCAGTCGCATTGTGAAGGATTCCACTCTCTGTTGACCTACGCACCATGGGGAATCATTTGAGGGGAAGCACCGTGCTTGAGTTTCCAAATTCACACTCTTGAGGTCTGGTAAATTTGATGGATGGGTGCTTGGAGAACTTGATAGAATAGCTGGTTTTATTTCCAGGATTTGTTTCCGTGCATGGCCAACAAAGATGCATAATTACGTGCAATTCTTCTTCTGGCCACGAATGTAACAGAAACTGAGCTCAGTTAGCTTCTGTGACCACAATTTATGTAGAGCAAAACCTCCCCTCAGATTCAGAGAAATGATGACACAATTGCATTGCAACATACGTATGTGGCCTCCCCAGACGCCCCTGGGACACAAAAGGGCCTTATGCGGCTTGCATGGCATGTGATCCTCCTTTTCTATGAATATTCTTCTATTTTCTCAGCTCTCATAGGAAACATATTTCCACCTCTTTTGCTCAGCATATCTTAGGAAGAAAGAAGTTTAATACTATGATGTAAAGAGAACTTTTGTTTGGTAGAATGGATCAATGTTCTCTTAAAAAAGAGTTCTCCCAAATAATTTTATCTCGTAGGTAGGGAGCATATAGAGAGTGGTGGGCTCCATCATAGCTAACTTGGAGTGACCTCCTCTTTCTTTGCCATCAGTAAGACTGGCAAATGAAATGATGACATAATCTGGAAATCTGTCTTCTTTATCTATAGCCTGAGAAATAGTACCCTCCCATATTAAAAGGAGCGTTTAATGTACATGTTTCTCTGTGGACTGGGAGTTATGATTTCGTTCTGTTTTGGAGGGTTTGGGTTACCTGCCCCTTTGAGCAAAGCAATGAGTGAATTTCAGGAGCAGTAAATGTTATCTTCCATCTAGAGCCCTTTGCTTCTTGACAGGCTCAGAGGTGTGAATCTGAACTGAAAAAAAAAACTGGCCTATTTCCCCTTACTATGTCTAAGAGGTGGAGAACAAGGAGGGGGCAGAAAAGCTGCATTCCTCAAACGATCCACACCCTAGAATAAAAAGCGTATATAATCATTTCTGGATAATTATATGTTGGCAATGCTTGCTAACCAGTTTTGTCTGACTTCACAACCTAGATTCTATTATATTACATAGCAACACATTCCTTGTACCCAAAAGGGCATTTGTGGCCTAGTCACCTTGTACCTGTGGGAGGACACCAACTGCAATCTTTTTCTTCCATATGGGAAGTACCTTCTGCATAGACGGCCCCTCCTGTCCTTCATGTGAACACTGCGCTGATGGCTCAGAACTGTTTGTTACCTTTTGGAAATTATTTGTATTAGTTTCCCAAGGAAGCTTAACAAATTACCACATATTTGTGGTTTAAAACTACTTCAATTTATTATCTTAGAGTTTTGAGAGCCACAAGTTTGATGTGGATTTCACTAGGCTAAAATCAGTATGTTGGCAGGCTTCGTTCCTTTTTGGAAGTTGCAGGGGAGAGTCTGCTTCCTCGCCTTGTCCAGTTTTTAGAGGCTGCTGGCATTTCTCACCCTATGGCTTCCTTCCATGTTCCAAGCCAGAAATGGGCTGCCGGTTCCTTCTCACATTACAACATTACATTGCTTCCATGTCTGCTTCCAGGATCATATCTCCCTCTTGACCTGTGAGGACTCTTCTGCCCTCCTCCTTCCACTTGCATAAATTCCTTGCAATTACATTAGGCCCACCCAGATAATCCAGGATAATCTGTATTTTTTAAGGTTATCTGATTAGCAAATTTAATTCTCTCTGCAACTTTGTAACCTAACATACTCTCTAGTACTGGGGACTAGGGTGTGGACCATCTTTGCTGGGAGGGGGGTCATTAGTCTCTCTCCCATACTCTTCCCTCATCCTGGGTTTATTTCATGAGGACAGAGGTTGAGTTCTTAAATGTATCAGCAAAATTGGCTGATCTTGGCAGAAGTGAAAATGAGATTCCTTGGATAGACGGTCAGGAGCCTTACCCTAAGTCTGAGTGAGCACGACAGTTCAGAATAGCTCTGCGTGACTGCAGGGATGCACTCTGCGGGATCAGGCCAGAACCAAAGCGTTTGGTCTATACGATTCCTAGAAGACTGTCGTAAAAGAACACTGCTTCTTTCTAATCCAAGTATAGTTGTCCTGAAAGGAAGGAAATTGACATTTACTGACTGTCCGCTCCTTGGTTGTAATTCAGCAGCATGTTTTCCTTTGAGAAGACACCGTAGTCCCCAAGAGGATGCTCCAGGCCCCTGTATTTCTACCTTGGCTTAGGCACCCCAGAGCCTGTCTGTCTACAGGAGGAGCACTTCCCACTAGTCCTGATCCAATGATTTAAGAGGGTGTTTCAGACCAGACGGCTAGCTGTCTAGGTGCCATCATCCTACCCTGGTTGTTGAAATGTGCTTTCAAGTCGTCTGCAATGGGCAATTTCCCCTTTTCTCATTTGAATCCTATAATTCGTGCTGTGTACTCCGGTGTGAGATTTGACCTTTGCCCCTCTGCCGTCTGCACTCTTGGACCTGGGTCATAGATCTTTCAGGTTAGCACATTATCTTAGGTTGGGCCAGTCACCCCAGATTGGATTTTCAATATTCTTTCTAATCATCTTAATTAATACATTATTATTATTAATCAATATTTAATTAATATTTTCTTAACCCCTCCTTCTACCTTCATTGCTACATTTGGGACTTCTTAAGGTACCTGGAACTCTCTGCTAAGTCTCACTGACTTGGCCAGATTTTATCTGTCTTTTCTGATCTTTCCCTTGCTGATTTCCCTTAACTTAGAGCAGACCCTGACACAAGGGTAAGGTTCCTTAATGTAGAAGAAGATGCTTTAATAGAAGAAGCAAGGCAACTTCTGACAGAACACACTACATGTAATTTCTGAGCAGGACCTTAAAAAACTGTGAGTAGAGCGAGTCCCTCCCTCTACTTCTATCTCTGTATCAGCCAGTAGCAGAGCTGTGAAAAAAAAGGAAATTTCAAATACCTGTCATGCTCAGGAAAGAAGATTTTGGCCACAGAAATTTGAGCAACCATATAAAAAATGTCTCCCTTGAAATAAACAGGTTAGTATTTTTTTAATTAAAAAAATTTTTTTGGCCTTTAAGTGGAAACATTTCTCAGATTTCTAACTACCTAAAAGTAGTTTTCTTTAGGACCTTTTGGAAAGGAAATGAAGTATCCAGAATGGAAGAGAAAAGAAGCTGACAGCCCAAAGGAAAGCTAACACAGAGTGCTGTGTTTCTTTGGGGTCTTTTCTCAACTGTCAGGAGTGTTCAGGGATGCAGAAGTAGATGGGGTGACGGTGTCTTCCAGAGTGGGAGGAGTGCCTGCCTGTGGCGGGTGCGATGGAAACTTAATGGCCAGTTATTCAGCAGCCAGTTCTTCTCAGGAAAAACCCCTCCTTTTCCCTTCACCTCTTCACCTGTAAGACAAGAACAAGGATGACAGAGGACTGTGGAAATAGGGCCTTGAAGGTCTCAGAGGCAATAAAATTCTTTAGAGAAACCCTAACAACATGAAAGGGACCTGGCTTGAGAGTATGATCCATTTCAAGGAGAATTTCGCAGAGAAGATACAGTGAAGGCTGGAGATTCATCTGCAGGCTGCACACCCCTAGAAAAACCCCTCAGCTCCAGCTCTGGGAGTCATAGCCTGCTGAAAGGTGAGTGGTTTCAGAGAGTCACCCAAGTGCTGAGTGAAGTCCTGCAGAGTCCTACTGGCCATCTGCTGCTTCCCAGCCAAATATCTTTGCCCCAGAATAGATGTTCTGTTGTGTTTGTTGGCTTCAGAGGGTCAGGTGGTGTTTTGAGTTTGGTTCCTGGCTTTCCTGATTCCTCTCCAAGTGACCCCAAACTGTGTATTTAGCCTCTGTATACTTTCTGTGCAAAATGGGAGTAAAAAAAGATACCTTCCCTTATGTGCAGTGTTGAGGCATATGTGAAGTAATGCATGTCAAACGTTCAGCACACTTCAGGGTATAGGGGTGGGATCACAGAAAGTGAGCTGCAATTTTTATCATTATTCATGTTAGGACATTCAGTTGAACTCAGTAACTTGAGAGATGTGTTTAAAGCAGAGTGGGAGTTCTGTTGCCTGATCATGCCCTCCTTAAGGGTTAACTTACAGATCTAAATAAGCTCCCCCTTCCACTTTGCAGGACATTGACTTCAAAGTTTAGGCTCTCTACACCCTACAATTTGAATTTGTACTACTTTTGGTTCAGCTGTAAAATTTTAGTATGTTAGAGCTGAACTCAGCTGGGATTGCTTTTTCTATTATCCTTTGCAGGCAGCTTGGCATTATGTCAGTCCTAAAGCGGGTTTCATACTCCATTCTATCAAAGGTGAGAGGTCAATTTGAAACATGGCAGGAGTGGACAGTAACAGCATTTGGCACCTAGATCCCCCTTTTATACAGTGTGAAACATTTCAGAAACCCTAAACGCAGTGGGGTTCTCAGATTAGATCTGTTTTGATTTAGTTCCTCCAGTCTGGGTGGTAAAATGCAAGCGGGAAGGTTAAATGAACGTATTCAAGTTCAGAAACAGCTTTTCGAAAATGATGTTCATTATTTAGAAAATAAGCCTTCATTGCTTTTCTAACCCCTGCCCCTTTCTCTTGGCCTTCTCTGGAATCAAACGCATTCTCTGACATTTATAAATCTTCTACATATAGAAGAAAATGGCATTAAAGTACAGTATCTTTCTAATTTCTTCCTGTTTTTGGTGGCTTTTGTTACTGGGCAGGGGGCATCAGGAGGGGAAGAAGGGAAGGATATTGTCATGGATCTCTGGCTTCCAGTCACCACGATTGCTTATAAAGTTGTTGGAATGAAGGCTACTGCAAAGATTTCCTTGGGAACCAGTTGTCTGTACTGGTTGGAAGGAAAATACATCTCTTGGCAAAACAAACACCACAGCATTTCTTTCTTTCTATTATTTTTCATCAAGGATAAGAAAACAGGTCAAATTTTTTTAACACACGTTCAACCATGACATCATTTGGATAACAAGTAACACGTTTAGTGGGAGGCAGCCTGTTTTGACAGGCGGGACGTCTCTAATTGGGGGATGGATGGTAGGGTCAGCTAATTGAAGATCATCTCTTTTCCTTCCATGTTCCTGCATTACAATGTATCATTGAGCTTTTGACTTCTTTGGCATAAGGGGAATTTTCCTGTCGTAGGTTAGAAATTTTCCTGTAGGCTAGAAATTGTAGACTACACAATATTTTTCTTATACACCCTAACAACATGAAGCCTCAAGGATACATTCAAATAAAATCATTAGAACACAGCTCACTTATTGATATTCTACTTGGAAAAATAAAGTTAGTGCCCATTGGACTTTTAGATATTTCTTGCCATGGTTACTTTTGCTATCTCCAGGCAACCAGGGCCAACAACTCTTAGCAGATATAACACTCACCGTCCTTCTCCTTTCAGATGCTTAAGGATGTCATGGAGACTGTCAAAGGTTAAAACGTTCACCTTTGGACAGCACTGATTATTTTTGAAAATCAAAATAAATTGACATAAGATGTACTTTAGTGGATATAAGATGTAGTTTAAGATGTACTTTAAAGTTTCTTGGAGTATCATTCTAAATTAAAAAAAAAAAGTCCTAGGTAGCCAAATAGAAAATTCTTAGTTTTCTCTGACAATGTCTTGTACTTTTCACTGATAGATTAATATTGAAAACTGCCTGGCTCCTAGCAAACAGTCCAGATTTTGCCAGTCATGGGCCATAAGGACATAGCCTACCTTAGCAGATCTGGATGCTTCTAGTTCATACATATTCTGTTTTGTAAGTTTTCTCTTAAACCATCAAGAAGGGAACAGGATTTTGAAGAAATATCCCTGAGCAGAAGTTGTTTCATGATATTCCCCAGATCCTCAAGAGCCGATTTCTATGAAAATTATTTAAATAGTCTAAGTTCATCTACTTCTTTGGTGAAATAACAGATGCTCTAATCCACTGTGTTCTTAACTATATTCATAATTTTTCTGAATAATGGACCATAAAATGAAGCATCTTTTTCCTGCTACTGCCCTCCAGCTGAAACTCTGAGGGCCAGATATCAGTTCATAGACTTTTTTCAATTGTCTTGAGCCCCTATCTAATTGGGATGGGGGTAGGTAGGGTCCCCTACTACTTGCTAGTGAGAAATTATTATTTTCTCCTTTTTCATGAAAGTGAAATGTAAAAAGAAAAGAACCCTCAACATTCTTCCTGACGTTCACTGGGCAGTAGTGGTGATATCCCTTCTCCCTAATGGGTGACTTGCCTTGAGAAAAAGACTTCAAACAGTGGAGCTCCCTAGGCACGCCTCGTGTTGTGCCTGAGTAGCTCTTTTCCACAGTGAGTATGGTCACCAGCGATGCTCTCAATGGCTGCAGTCTGGAAGTGCAGGGCTCCTTCAGCTATCTGTGGGAAAGGCCAGTTTTATTTTTTTATTTCCAAGGAAAGAAAAGACATGAACACAAATCTGCTGATCAGGCAAGTCAGTTCATTACATTATTTCTAAATACTTTCTTTTAATTTCCATACTATGTCACCATGCCCCAGAGATACACAGTTTGAAGAACAGAACTAGTCTCTGAGACTGGTCCCTTGAAATGCACTGACCTAGGTCCCTCGGCAGAAGGTCATGTTAGTTCTGCTCTTTGGACAAACCAACATCCTGGCTGAGCCATGTGATGGAAACTGACATTCAAAGTCCTCTCAAGTTGCTTTGTGATGGAATTGTCTGTAACAGTCCAGCAGACCACCTATCTCACAGCCCCACCAACTGCCCTGAAATAAGGGCTTGTTTTATTGTCTTCCTTTGATTAGGCAGTGTTTTCCTACCCAGAGGATACCCTCCTTCGGGTTTCCTGTTTCAACTTGCTTAAAATATTTGAATTCAAGAATTTAGAGAATTTGGCCAAAGTCCAAAGAATTTCTCCCATGTGACACAAGGACAAATATGCACTTGAATATCAGAAGGAATGAAGGTAAATAGATCCCCAGAGTAGATTTTTAAATCAAGTATTAATAAGAATTCTGGGTTACATTAATTAGCACTCATATGTACATAATGAAACTTCTAGAGTGAGGGCCCAACTGCACAATTCTAATTCATAGTTTTAGTTTAGTTCTCCATATATGGGGAAATGTGATGCATAAAGGGACAATATCAATAAAACCTGGTAACAAATGAACCAGTTCTTAGAGTTTTATTCCACAGAACAAATAACTACGATGCTGTGTGTCTTTGAAGCATTTGTTATTCGTGATGTCTTAATTGTACATTTTGAAGAACTTTTTATTGATTGATTGATTTTTGTAACCTCATTTTTCTTTCTACTCCATTTTTCCTTCTCGTAGCTTTTTTTGTTGTGAAATCAAGAATGTGTTGGTGCCCAGAAGGGCTTTAGTGAGTCTTTGAGGAATCTTTCCTAAACCATTTTTGGCAATTAGGACAAACCCTGCTCTATGATTACTGAGAATTTGAGAAACTCAAACTCTCATATATATTTATAGAATAATAAGGAAACTGACTGATAGGATTTTCATCACCTAACTAAATGTAGCTTTGACATGAAGACAATGAGCTTGTACTTGGCGGCTAAGCTTATCCTAAGGCAATATATTTTAGTGTTGGTGAACTCAGAAGAGTCAGGAGGAAAAGAAAAGAAGGCAAGCTGGTAGACAAAGAGGAAGTGTACTACTTTCTTATCTTTTATTGGAAGGGAGATTTCAGGTGACATGCCTTAAAAAAAGTCAATTAATTGAACTAAGAGTCTTTTAATAATATTCAATTAACATTTAACTACCTCCAAGCGCTTTAAGGAAAAATGAATAAATAACTTTTACCTACCAAATTCCAGAATAATAATCTCTGCCAAATAACACGACAAAATAATTCACTCTAGGAGTAACTTGTTGGTCATGCTCTGAAACTTACTTGGCTTTTCAGATGAATTCACAATAGTTTTTCTACAACTGTAGAAGGTGTGGGTGTAAAATGAGAAATTCTCATAAAACCCCATCATGATCGGGCCCATGCCCTGTAGTTATTGGCAGAGTTTCAATAGAAGGGAGCCTTTTGGTGTTTTTATTTCTTCAGTAACTTTTAGAGGGGGAAGGAGCAGAGGAGAGTTTTCTGCCTGGTGTCAGGGGGTGTCAGGGTGTGTCAGGGGGATGGATGAAGGCAGGGTGTAGGGGAGGCATTGGGTATCCTGGCAAAAGCGCCTTCCAGCCTGAGGTGTAGTGTGGGAACAGAGGGCAGGATGGCTGTTCACAGGGAGATAAAGTGAGAAAGGAACTTCTAGAGTTGGAGGAGACTTTCAAGATCATGTCGCCTGCTTATCTTTCAGATCAGGTAACAAGCTGGAGGAAATGGGTCGTCCAAGCTCATGCAGTTGGTTAAGACGTGATCAGCGCTAACGCCCAGGCTTTCTGACTCCTAGTCAGTTACTGGCTTGCACTCTTGCTTATCAATTCTAATGACTTGATCATTTTGCCTGAAACTAAAGTACATTGAAAAGAGGAGCGCTGATCAAGGAAAGAAAGACTGAAGAAAAAAGATAAACCGACAGCAAACAATCCAAAAAAACCCCACCTCTGCATTTTTATGCTAGCAATCTAAGAAACAATCAGTTACATTTAGGATTCCTTGTTTAATAGTTTAATAAAGCAAGGAAGTACATCATATGGTTTGGAAATAATGTAAAATGATTAGAATTGAAATGTACTCTGTTTAAAAAACATTGCACATCTACTTAATGAAACATATGTAAGAGGGGAAGCCTTGGCTTCCTAGAAAGTTACTTTATGTAGAACACATCATTCTCTATTAATAGCAGATAAACAGGGTTTAGCAATGTAACTGGACATCTTGAGTGGGCTGTGTTAATGAAGGAGAAAATATGCTTTGTGTGTCTGTCATACTGCATCTCATGTATAATCATTCTCAGGTAATCCCGAATAATACCATTTTTAGACCGTCTTTGCACTTGACCTAGATATAGTCAAGAGCTCAAGGATGGCCTTAGGTACATGAAAAGCATAACATGCAGAGGCCAGACATTTATTTGTAGGGCAACCATTAAAGGGGACATATAACACTTCTACTTAAAGCAAATCATTCATTCACTGAAAAGGGCCTTGATGCTCGGCTGGAGTATTCTTTGAAGAGCAAATACCTTCTAAAATGGGAGAAATATAATTGGTGTCAACTGAAAACCTTAGAGTGTCAAGTATATTTAGAATACTGGGATGGGAAGCACATTCTGTGAACTAGTTAATGATTAATGTGGGAACCTGGAATTCTTTGTTACCAAGAGACAGAGCCATCCTTGGGGAAAACAGATGCACACACACATACCAGATCACTTTTGGTCCAACTAAATTTTTAAGAGTAGAGCTCAGGCATAATATTCTTTAAAAGCTGCACTGATATTGCTAATATGCAGGCAGCATTGGGACTCACTGTTCTGATTTAACCAGGCGTGTGTTTTTGTGTGTGTGTGTGTGTGTGCACTCAAGTGCACATATAAGGAAGGGAGTAGTTAGGAAAATACCTCAAGGGGAATTTTGAAGGATAAATAGGAATTATCCATATGGAGAATTCACACTTAAACATGTAAGAACAAACAGGCAATCTGAAAAGGCTTGCTTGGTTTTGGGAACTGGAGTGGAGGAAAATATGGCTGGAAGGAAGCAGAGTTTGTCCTAAGTGTGCAAAAGTAGAGATGGGACTTAATCTACACACAGTGAGGAACCACTGAAGAGTTTGAAGGAGGAACAGACACAGTCCCATCTGTGTTTCGAACAGATCATTTGAATGGCAGAGTGGAAAATAGGAACTGGGGTGATTTTAGTTCTTATGAACTGTGTTTCTGAGTCCTATACCTGTTATGAGCTGTTTCATGTCAGTGACTTGCAGCCAATAATTTTCTCCTACTTTTGGATGACACATACTAGGAGGTTAGAGAGGAGAGGAGATAGAGAAGTGAAGGCGAGCAGGCTCAGTCTCTGGTAGAAAGAACTACCTTAGCCAGATGCTGTGGCTGGAGGCTCCTTCTGCCATAAGGAGGAGGGTTTCATTTACAGAGAGCTAGTTTCCTTCACCACGCCTGTAGGTGGCTAGTCTTCCTATGCACGTGGCTTGTGGCTCTTCCTCTAGGCTATTGCTACTCAAACTGTGATCCCTGGGACCTGTAGGAGAAGCACTTTGAAGTTTTGTAGAAATGCAAAATGTAATACCTTATCTCAGATCTACTGAATCTAAAAACTGCATTTCAACAAGATTCCCAGGTAATTTTTGTTCATTAAAGTTTGAAAAGCATTCCTCTAGAGCAATATTTTTCAAACTTTTTAACCAAGACCCTCCCACATGGCAAAACATTCATTTTACGTTATGGTCTAGAAGAGGTGTGCTCACACACACGCAATTGAAGAAAAACTTTCAGGAGGCAAATGTTTGTGGACCATTCTATGCTATGCAATTCTATTCTAAAAATAAAAATCCCAAATTGTTCAATACCTGCTCCATTGATTTCACAATTCACTAATACTTTGTGACACATATGATCTGTGCTCCTAAAGAAGCCAGAGAGGCATAGCCCTAAGATGGAATATCAGAAGTATTTTCCCAATCTTCAGGAAAAAATAAGAAGACAACTTGTCAAATTAAAGATATTTTTTTCCTATATATATTTTAAAAAAAAGATCTGGCTTTTGCCATTACTCAATTGCTGGCAACTATCAGTAAACGTAACTAGGAATAAAAGAAGAGGAGACAAATATTCATGGAAAGAGAATTGGAAAGAGTCTATCATGCTTAATTTAAAAAAATGAGTGATGTGATTTTGATCAAAATTTCATTATCATAAAATAAAATTTTGACAGGGAAAATTTGGCCATATGATGTCATTACTTATATTAAGCCATCTGATTACAGTTGAGAGCCGTTACTCTAGAAAGTGTTTCTCAAACTATTTTTGACCATACTGTGGGTTGGCAGGGCAAAAAGACCCCACAGCTCACTTATTCTATCCATTTCTACTTTATGGAAGGAAAAGCATATAGTAATAAGGGGGAACATGTCACTGTATAAGCACATTTTTGGTGGGGATGACTCGTATTTGAATCACAATGTATACATGACTTAAGGCCTGGTGACTGCAAAATTATGGTCCTCAAATACCACTGATGGAAGCATATATCACTATACACTCTAGGGTTAACCAAACAGTCCACAACAAAGTCCAGTGTAAATGAAAAAAGCTAAGCTCAAAGTAATTCATAAGTAGAAGGCATTTGGAAACCATGACCAAGTTAAGACCACATTGATAACCAAGTATGCTTCCTGAAAACTGTAGGAATTCCGCAAGTTGTGCTCAGTTGGAGTTATGCAGCCTTGCCAACATTACATGGCAATGTAAGACCCTGACTTAGAGTCATTAGCAGGCTCTACTAAAACAAGAGTTTAATTTTGTGACTGCACCATTTTAGTAACTTTAACTCATTCATTTAGCTGGTGACCAGTATGTGATCTCTAAATGTATGTAAAAATGACTAGCATATGAATTATACATCATTTAGCTGTGAGAAACAAAGGAAGTGCCTTTTCAGGAGGCCCAGGGTAGATTATAATCCATTTCTTCAGAAACACTACCAGTGAATCTTCATTATCAAGGTCTCAGCTGAGCTATCTAGTGATAACTCTGGAATGTCATGGCTTTTTAAGGTAATGTTTTTTTTTTCCTATTTTTTGGAGAATATAGGGAAATACGCTGAGATTTGCCTGGAAACTAAGCCTGAGTAATTCTACATATTTCCCCACTCTCAGCCTCATCTAGGCCAGGGATTATGAAAAGGTTTAATTTCACAAGTGAAGTCTGACTGATTTGTAACAGATACCTGAGGGGTTGTGTTAAAGCTTGAAGGGGCATCTTGATTGTTGAGGAATGTTGGCTATGGGCAGTGGACAGGGGAAGGGCAGGTGCATGCCTGGTTTTGCCCTTCTTGCTCTAGGCTCTCGTCTTTTAAACTATGAGGCAGAACATGGATCCTCTGTCATTTTACTGAGGTATGATTCTGCCATGTTAATTAAAATTTGACTTCCTCCTCAGCATGTCCAGGTTCAGCTAAGATTGCCAGATGAAATACTGGGTGATCAGATAAATCTGAATGTCAATTCAACAACAATTATATTTTGATATAAACATGTCCCAAATATTGCAAAGGATACTCTTATATAAAAGAAATAGTTTATCTGGAATTCAAATTTAATCTATACTCTATATTTTTATTTGATAAATCTGGCATCCTAAATTCAGCATTTAGGGCACCTAATAGTGTCCTATTATCTGAATTTCTATGTCACCTATCTCCCATTTCTTCTGGGTATGCAAATTCATTGAAAGCTAGAATAGTTTTGTGTATCTCAGAGTAACCCAGGGAAAATATGCAAACTAGTTCTGAATATGCAAACAGAAGTTTGATACATCCAAAGAATGTAGAAAAGGAGAGAGGCGATGTGATTTAAAGGATTAGGGGGTCAGTGGAATGTAAGAGTCAGGAATGTTCAATATTGTAAGCCGGGGTTAAGCTGTATGGAGGAGGCTTCAGTAGGTAAAAACAGTTGGCCTAGAGGAGACTCTTAGGAAGGAATTTAAAAAAGCAAAAAACAGTGCAGCACCGAAAATGTGGTTGATTCTTCCAAACCTGCAACTCCTTCCACATTAGGAGTTTCTGAAATAGTGGAGGGAACAAGAACAGACATTTCCTAGGGCTCAGGCTGGCACTTGGCTTGGAGTGGAGATTATAATTCTATGTGTGATTCTGAAATACAGCGGTGATCATCTTTGGAGTCCTGCCAAAGCATTCCAAAATAATATTCTTAACACTTTAGCAAAGGGCGGGTGGGGAGAACAAGCATTTAAACAGGGCCAAGAGCAACGCTTTGTATTCTCTTCTCTGCCCCTCCCTTTTTCTCTATGTGTGTGTGTGTGCGCGCGTTCATGTGCATATGAAAGGCTATATAGTTTGATTTAAATCACACAATTTCTTTTTGCAAAAATCACATGCACCCTAAGCTTTGTAAGACAAGAAACAACAGAAAAACTGGAAACCAGCGTTTAGCCAAATTTTAAATTTGTGAGCAGCCCTGGAAAAATTTACATCTTGGTGCTACTATTAAAAGTAATTTCCGCAGCCGTTTCACTAGATTTTCTGTGTGCTGAAGGGTTACGCTGTAGGGTGGCAGCTCTTTGTCATCTTGGTACGTTGCATGAAATCAACAAGGTGTTTGATGACTGTCATTTCGAGTTGTGATTGAGCTTTGCATTATCCATCTGAAATTACAGTAAGCATTTGACTTTGGCTTCTTAAAAAATACAGCACAGAGCTTTCTTTTGACTTATCGGTATGTTTCATTAAGCACCAACACACCTGAAGAGAAAATGGTTTTAAGGATATTCATCAGATCACTTTCTCATGAAGTCTAGATATTCAGCAGTTTAGAAGGAAATGCACCTATCAGCCCCCAAAAGAAGCTGCCTCCTGAGAGCTCTCCCATTTTGTAGTGTTTCCTCTTTATAGCGCCACTTTGGCATTACTTACTGCAGGGTCCCAGGAAGATGAAGGCAGGGGAAACATTAGGTGCCAGGCAGCTGGAATTCCTCTCAAGCCTTTTCCTTTGAACGAAGCTTCCTCCTTTCGCAGGTTGATCAACAGCCTTGTCTGGTTTTGCAGCCCTGAATGTGAGGGCCCCGGCCAGCTCACGGCGCAGCCAGGTGCTAAGTGTCTGCTGCAGGGAGCCAGTGCTTCCGCAGAGCTTTCGTGTTAGCCGTTGGTGTGCAGCAGGGAAGCCAGGAGGCCGACTACTTCTAACTCCCAACCTTCCCCACTTGGTCTTGCAAGTAGCGAGAATGTCACATTCACCTGAAATAGTGATGCTCTGCTTCTGATTCGCTGCCCTGGATAAGCCTATCCCAGTGGAATTAGAAAAAGCAGGAAGCCCAGCCTGGGTGGTGCATTATTGTTTTGTGGCCAAGGGGTCATGGGGGATATGGCGAAGATAGTGTCTCTTTTAGATGATGGACAAAAGCAAGTTCCATTTTCTTCATATGATTTCCTTTTATCCATATATCTGTTGACTTTCTGGCAATGGTAAGAAGAATATAATTACAGAAGTCATTCTGGATGGCCAAACTTGCTAAACCCATACAGGTACATATAGTAACGGTATGGGTTAGCAATTAGTCCTAGAGGTAAACAGCAAATAGTGGGGAAGTCATCCCTTATGAAGTCACTAAACTCTGGCTTACTCAATTACTGCAAATGGCCTGAAATTTAGATCAATGAAGAGCTGAACAAATCTTCTACCTGAATAATCATGTATTTGATTTGTAGATGACATTAATAATTTGTAACCAGTGGCAGGTTTGGTGGTATCAAAATTAACCCTGTCTCATATTTCTGCATGATTGCACTCCAAGTATATGCCAAATGCACCTTATTTCATATGCTTTATGTAATAGAAAACTGTGTGTACACTGAATTTTAACAAATCAAACTGCATTTTAACCTAATTTCTGGATCTGAGTCAGTTCTTTGACTGTAATTTTTGTATTAGTTCCTTGGCCTGGGGGATGAGAACTATCTTATTGAAACTGCCCCTGTCCTCACTCTATACCACTACCCCAGCCAAGAGGTAAATAAAAAAGCAGTGTCACATTATAGGAGGAATGGGAGATACTAATGTCACTTTTAAAGACAAAGTGTGCATTATATCTAGTCTTTATCCACAGGTTAGGCTGCAACAGAAGGCAAATAGATCTTGGTGGATAAGCGCAGACTACTTCCAACTTATCTAAATAACAGCCTCCATCACGGTTGCTTGGCCAAGTTTGATAATTCTCTAAAGTAGACGAACACAGTCTCAGAACATGGTGTGCAGCTATTAGTCTGGGAAATATATATATTTTCCAACCTTATCAAGAAGTAGTATCAGAAGCAATTTGCATTTATATGAGACAAACAATAGTATACATTTACTGTGTTTTCTCAGGACTAGTTCATTCTCCCAACTTCTGTCATAATATAATCCAAAAAGATGGGACCATTTGGACATTCTGCAGAAAGTACAGTCCACTGTATTGATGAGATAACTGGACCGGTAAAGCAATCAATGGCAAGTACTTGGAGTTCTTGGTAAGATGCATATGTCCCAGAAGTTGGGAGAGAAACTCTACTTGTTTTAAGAGGCTGCCAAAGTGTTAGAGATTTAATAGCTCAGAGTATGCTGTGAAATCCCCTACAAAGAAAAGGATAAAGTATCACATCTTGCATCTCCTACTAATGAGGAAGAAGCACATGTTGTAGCTATCTTCTGTTTCCATCATATACCATATTTGGAGATGCTACTCTGATGCATTTATGGATGGGAATCTGGTCTTATCTGTGCCAAAATGCTTTCAGTGAGGGATGTATTAATGCCTTCAATCCCTCATGTCAACTATTAACAGATACCCATCATCCTGTCTGGCTCTTAGTTATCACTCCACTATATAACTGTGAAATGCCCTTATCCTTATCTGCATAGCCCCTTAGCTTTGGAGGTTGCCCTGTGAGAGCACATGAGAATTATTCTGCTTTTCCTGTGCCATGCCAGGACATGAGAACCCAGAAGGCAGTCTCTTGCCTTGTATACCTAGATACAATGAGTTGCCATTCTCATTCTATTTCTACCTCTTTGATTTTGCTTTTAGTTTTTCTAATACTGGGGGGTTCTTCCTGGGAGACCAGTTGGACCCTATGATGAGGACCAACCCTCTTCTCTCTTCTCAACGCTTCCCTCTGTTCCCTTTTCTCCTCTGTCCAGGGAAAGGGTGTTAGTTGAAGAATTCACTTCTCAGACCCTTAGAGTGACTAAAATCAGGAGACTTTTACTCCCTTAAGGATACAGTCTTATGAAATACAAAAGAGGGTCAATAGTCTTTAGCACATTTGCTTTTGGCCTGGCTGAAGCAATGAATGAAGAAAGCTTAGGTGGTGGGATTGGACAAAGGGCACGAGATAGGAATAGAAGTAAATACTCATAAATATCCATAAAATATAAATTAATATGATATTTCAAAAATGTAGTCTCACTACATCCAGCACTTTATTGTAGTGGATATCCATTTATTCTCTAAAATTCTGTTAAAGCAACATCAATTTCTCTCTTTTTAAAAAAAAAAATCTAGGAAAAAAGTAACAGTTTTTTGGGTGTGTATGTTAGGGCGTGTTAACAATTGCTTGTTGTTCTTACTATTGAAATTGTTAACTACTGTCAGCACACAAGATAATAAAATACATAATTTGGGAGATATAAATGTTGACATAAAATTCTTGAAACTCAGCATGGGTCAGATCAGTCATACTGATGGGAATTTGCAGTCTTTCCTCATAGCTGACTGATGTTTTACACCCAGATTTTCTTTTATACTTTGAAACATATAAATATCTTTCTTTGTATCCACAAATTCTATTTATAATGTTCACACATTTCAGTGATTCACTGTAGTCAAAATTCATAACTAAATATCTGGGTAGTTAATGAGATTTCATGAATGAAGCTGGTATTATAAACAAAATTGTCACCAAGGAGAGGAAGCAATCAAATCCATGATTCAAGCAGACCTTTTTCCTCCTTTCCGATTGTCCCTGAGATGAGTAAAGAAAATGCCAAGGGAATCTGAGGTAACAACAGTTTGGCTTTATCACTAGATGTGAATACTTGATCATAGAATCTCTGCGTTCAATCATGGTTATTTTTAGGGAAATGCACCTAGCCCAACAATTACATACCATGTATGACTCTTATATTGTCAAAGAAATGTAACCATGACGTCTTTGGGTTCAGGAAATAGATACTTTTCCCTCAGCTGGTAGGACTCTAAAGTGGCTTGCTCTTTCAGAAAAAAATTCATAATTTGGGACAAAAGCCTCAAAACACTTGTTTTCCCCTTGTTTTAGTAATTTCATATTCAGAGATTTATCCAATGAAAATGATCAGAGATGAGGCCAAAGTTCATGTACAAGGGTGCTTTTTGACTATTTATTTATAATATTGGAAAATTAGAACCAACCCAATGTTTGACAACAGAGGATTGTCAAATGATGGCATGATTATACTACGGAATAATATGCATCAATTCAAATTTTTGAACATTTGATGACATAGAAGATGCTAATGACATAGCAAATGAAAAGTATTATATATAGAATAATTTGAATTTTGTAAGAAAGGAATATACCTTCTGGGTGTAAAACATCCCTGGAAGGAACAAACCATGCCAACACCTTGATCTTGGACTTTTAGCCTCCAGAATATTGAAACAATACATTTGCTTGTTTCAGGAAAAAAAAATATTCCAGGAGGAAAATGTATCAAATTGTGAATGATGTTTTTCTTTGGATAGTAGAGTTAAGGGGAGTTTTATTTTTTTCTAAAGAAAAATTAAAAAAAAATTTCTGTACTTTCAAATTTTTCCCACATTGGCTGGGTATTACTTGTAATTATGAAGGAACAATTGAAGTATTCTCACACAAGGGATGTTTGTCTTCGGTGACAAAACTGGTGCCCTTCTTGTGGTGAGGTTTCAAGATAGCCTTTCACATGCACATTGTTGGACGTATCTGAGGTTCATTTTCACAACGTGCCCCACCATTCTCCGTCCCACTCTCTAAGCCCCAGCCCTGGGTTGCTTTGGCATGTGTGTGTTGTGGAAACATTATTTTAAAGTTCAGTCTCTTCTTTTGTAGTGTGCCAGTGGGACTTGATCTCTTCTGTTATTCCTTGATGATTATTTACTAAAATGCTTCATTCATAGACATGCATGATCTGGGGACTTTCTTCTCTCCTCAGAAACAACAAACATGTTAAGCTCTCAACAAGGCATAGAATTTTGTGGTCCATAGTCTTTTTCAACTGCTGTGGCATGAATTTTGATGGACACGGAGGAGGATATTTATGAGAAAGGAATTGGAGCATCACTGGGCGGGAGGAGAAAATGTCCACCTCCAGGGAAACAACAACAGGAAGTTCCGGTTTCCCTGTCTACCGCATTAGAAAAGAGATTATTACCATGAGCTCCTGCAGGGATGAATGCAATGCAAGGTTGCAAAGTGTAGCATTTCTGTAAGGAAGTTGTTCTTTTCATCTGGTTTTATACACCCTTTTCATTTTGATCACTCCTTCCAAAATTTCCCCCAGCACAGGCTTTACAAAGTGTGATATACATAAGAAATGAAAACAAATAAAATATTGTAAAATTGCCATGTTTTCTAGGAATACAGGAAAGAATATTTTTTCTTTTTCCTTCTTTCCTTCCTTCCTTCCTGTCTTGCTCTCATTCTTGCTCTTCTTCTTGCTGTTTCACTCTCTATGCTTCCTGATTTATGTGGCTACATAAAGTCTGACCTTACTTGTTCATTTAGAGGTAAGAATGTATAAAGCCTCAGCTTTAAAAACAGTATTTGCACACACCAAAACCATTACTGCTGGGCTAGGAACATGGTCTCCTGGGTAAGATGGCATTTTTGTTTGGAATTGAACTTGTGATGTGTAACTTTGTTGGATAAGGATATTTCACAAAAAAGTGCCTTTCCTTATTTTTAGACTTTGAGATGACTTGTCGCTGTTTTTGAATGATTTACTCATCATGATTCAAAACCAGGGAAAGTCTCGTTTCTTGTTGCTTTCAATATTTTCCCAAACATCTGCTAAGAACTCTCAGGGGTATATTTTGCACAGCACTGAAAAATGACTGTTGGTAATGCTAAGAGGCTGCTACTTTTAGAATACACAACACAGCTAATATGCATTGCGATTTAATAAATCCATGAATGGATATTAGATGGAGATTGCAGACCAGCTGTTCCCTGCTAAAATAAGCCAGAGGAATAGGGGTTGCAGCTAGAGGGATTCGGTTCAATAGAAGAAGTTGCTAGGGAGATTTTTGAATCTCCTCTGAAGATCCTTCCTTAGAATGTTGAATGTTGTCAGCTCTGGCTTGTGATTTCCAAGTCCTGCAAGTTAAAAAAAGAACAAAATACTGACTTGGATTTTAAACTTAGATGAAAATCATTTTGCTCATTGGAACAAATTCGCAAGCAGTATAAGGAGGCCAATCTCCACACAAAATTTCTGGAAGTAAAATAGTCTCTGCTCCCCCTCTCCTTCTCTATCTCAGCATAATAAAACTGAGTCCCTGAAGACTGTAGAATTGACTTCAGGCCTTGTTCTTATGTCCAGTGCTTTTCTTATTTAGTGTCTCATTTACTCTTCCCCCAAATTCTACAAAACAGGCATAATTATCCCCATTTCCTGATAAGAAAAGTAAGAATCATGGGGTGACCTATGCAAAAATTGCCTATTTCCTAAATGGCAAAGCCAGGAAAAACTCCAGTGTTGTCAATTCTAGTTAAGGGCTCTTTGTACTGTAGTTTGGTAGTTTTGATGCACTCACTTTTTTTTCCCAGGAATATTCCACTTTCTAACAATGTGGCTGATTTGTTTGGAATGACCCTGGATGTCCACCCCCCTAAGAAACTGTATTGAATATATCAGGTTGGAGCTTTCCAGAAAGCACCTTTGATGCAGAACATTCCTACTTATCCATTCACTATAAGTACGGATGGTTTTGCATTTCTGCTCATTCACTGTGTGGTCATCTGTATGTTTCAGTTTCCTCATCTGTGTAAATAGAAATAATAATAGGACCTACCATAAAGGGCTGTTGTGATGGAAAATGGAGTTAATGCATGCAAGGCGTTGGGAGTAGACTGCTTGGAACAAAATATGAGGAACGAAAACACTGGTTAGTACTACAAAGTTGCCATCACCTCTCGACTCCAAGCTTGGCTTTCCCGTGTGACAACAGGATAATTAACTAATTTCATAAAATTCACCTATAAATACACCACATTTTAAGGCATTGGAAGAATGTGGGATGAATAAAAAGTAGTGTCTGCCTCCAAGAGGCTTATCTTTCAGTGGAAGACATAGGGATGACCTGTACATTTCTACAGTCCAAAGCACAATAAATAATGGAAGTCCAGCTCAAAGGGAGGAGACATTCTTAACACCTGGAGATTTGTTCAGTGGCTGCTATTTAGAAGGTACTCAGTGGATATATGTGGACTGACTGAGTATGTCAACCAAGTCAAGGGTTTGGGAAAAGCATTCTGAAAGGTAATAGTATAAACTACTCTAGGGGCATTACAGAGATCCATTTAGGATGTCTATCACTGGTGGACTCTTGAGTTGGGAGTCAGTGAATAAAGAAATCATAAAGGTAGATTTAGTCCTAGATATTGGATGGTCTTGAGGGACATTGTACAGATTTAAATTTCATGTGGTACCAATGGAGATAAGCAGATCATCATAGAGTTCTGAAAAGGCTCTAGTATGATTAGATGAACTAAGCACGATGCCTTGTATGATTTTGAAGAATGTTAGGACTGGTGATCTGATATCCTAATATTAGCCAGACCGCAACTACTCTTCTCATAAGGTTGCCAAGGGAAATGTCCATGGTGGGAGTCAAAAGCAAATAAAAGCAAAACAGTATTTTATTATTAGTTGGACTCTTTGTCCTCAACTCCTAAGAATTCTAGGGAGATGGGCTTGGAACATGGCATGTGGATTAGAAACCTAAGGATCCTCTTTGCAGCCCTTAAACCCAGACCCTAACCTGGGCCTGGTGCTCCTGTGCTACTCAAGGAAGGACACACACTTTTGGGATTAGTGAACTGAAAATATATGTGAAAGAGAATTGATGAGCAGAACAACTGGCTGACTCGATCTCCCCCATGTGGGAAAAGTCCTGGGCCAGTTTGCCATTCCTTGTCCATAAAAGGGGAAAGCAACAAAGAACCATACCAATGGGTGTGAGCATTAATAAGCAGTGACCCTGCTCATTAGAAATGGTTCGGGTGCATGCCTGGGATCTGACTCATTAAAATGAGTGCCTGTTCTGCTAGAGGAAAGACAAAGAAGGTGCAGGGGAAATAGATGTTTGTCTTTCAGAGGCTTGCCTGGAAGATTGCTTAATGAAGAGAACTATTAGAGGCAAAGAGGACTCGAACTAAGTCAATGTCCATGGAACTAGAAAGAGAGTTCAAATTCAAAGACATTGAAGAATCTGGTCTAATGTTGGTGTGAGAGATAGAGGCACTGGAGATGATTATCAGTTTTCCCTCTTCTGTGACTGAAAGAGGATGGCATGGCTGCTGTTAATGGAGAAAAGCAATGAGTAGACCACAGTGATTTGGGTTCTTTTGCAGTTTTAACATAGCCTTTAAACAAAACACATCTATGTGTACCCTGAGGCTGTCCCAAGGCTAGGAAGAACTGTATGTTAATTAACCAGTAATATCGCAGTCTTAAGAAAAAGGGAAGGATCAAAACATCTTTTTTGTTTTCCTAGAGATTAAAGAATAAGGAAGTAGAATTCTTCAGGAGGGAGGTAGACTCCTGGAACAAATGGCTACTTTTCTGACATTTTTTTGTGTGTGTGTGTGTGTATCTCAGAGGATTCCAGAAAACATCTAAGAGGTGCTGAAAGCTTTGGGAAGGATTATGTAAAAAAAAAAAGAAAGAAAGAAAAGTTGTGAAAGAAGGCAGTCAGAGAAGTTACTCTCTAAGCAACATTTTCATAGTGGAGAAGAAAGCCTTTGCTCTGGGAATTGTTTAAGTATGTGAGAGAAAAGAAGACACACCTCTTTAAAGCCAACAATGCTATTTTAAAAAGGAGACATGATGATGGTAGACTCATGAAAAAAGATGCATGTATGTGCCTTAGTATTTGCTCTGGAATCATTGAAGGGAGCTGGTGATCGTACGGGATAAACAATTGAGTTAAGAAGTGCTGAAATGTAGTTGATATTCCAGGTTAATATTTTAGGAAGAAAATAAAAAGCTTGTGACAGAGAATGGACACAAACTCAGTGATTGCTAACCAAGTCAAATAATTTAAAAGAATGCTATAGTTAATGAAGGTCAATTCCAGGCATTGATCAGAAGACACATGGGCTGGATGCTTAGGCCATCATCAGAGGCAAGAAAAGATAATGGCCAAGATCCAGCATGGTGCTTGGAGCCATGGGATAGGGGTGGAACTTCCGATAATGACTGGTGGAAGATTTTAAGAACCCAGCATAGAGGCAAGAAGAAGGATCTTGGTAAGTGAGAGTGTCTTCATTTGGGGTCTTATTAGGACAAAAGCCAGTTCTCAGGATGGGTTATCTTGAGCTCTTATAAAAGGATGAGTAAGTTCTTTGCACCTGTAGATAGAATGATCCCACAGAGCAAAACAAAAGACATACAGAACATTCAGTATAATATGCTAGCAGTTTATAAAACAAAGGGTGCATGGCTGTATATATGTATATACACTTTACAATTTCTGGAAGCATCCACAAGAGTCTGTAATAGTGGTTGCTAGGTCAGTGATGAATGGTGGTGGTGATAGGAAACTGGGCAAATAGAAAAAAGGAGTGGGAGGAAGACTTATATTTTGAAATTGTCATATAACCTATGGAAAAAATTAAAGATAACCATCTTAAAAAGTGTGTTGCTTGGGTATTACAGGTGAAAGGAAATGGGGTTATATGTCTTAGAAAAGGTAAAGAAGGAGGTGAGCAGTCTGGTGATGTAAGGAAACATTTTGTTTTCACAAGTTGTTTCAAATACCCATCATCCATAACTTGTGTTTAATGTGTAAGTTAAAATCTCTAACTCATAAAATCAAATGTACAAAGTGAGTCTGGGTTAGAGACACATTGACTTGAAGAACAAAAATCAATCAAACCCACCCAGTGTTGGGGTTGTGTGGATCTCTGACTCATTCTTGCCATCTTTATCACTATAGCTACAATTCAGGGATTGATTAACCTAAGGGATGAACAAACTCCTTGTATGTGAAACTGCGAAGTAAATTTCATGTGGCAATAGCTGTGTGCTAGAGCTCTTCCTACGTGGAGGCATTTTTTTGTTTTGTTTTGTTTTCTAGTTGGTGTCAGCTATGTTTTGGTTAAAAAAAGCAGCAGCGCAGCAACTCACTTCAACCAAAACCAACCAAACGAACCAGAAGAGAGAGAGAGATGTCGGTGATGAGGAGAAACACTGGTGCTCCACTGTTTTGCTTAGGACTAGTTTTGCCTGCAGCACTTCTTATTGAGTTGCAGCAGCTTGTAATACCAATTCATGGTTCACTGAAATCCTTTCTCCTGCCTGCAGCTCTCATTGTGGTCAGTGGGGACAAAAATGGAAAGTGATGGCATGCAGGCAGACTCTTACTATGAATGAAATTCCATTCAGGACAACCGAGGGATTGATTTGTGCAAGTTATAGATGCACCATTGATTATAAATAAGTGTTGTTGGCTTCAACTTTTGGAAGAACTAGAATTCACATTGCAGTACAGATTTCTGTTCAGGAATTACTATGTCAAAGGCCATGTTAAAACTGTCATCAATCAAAATGTTTTAACAGTGTAAAAAGAAATACTTTAGTTAAGTAATTATAAAGAAAACATTAAAAACAAAGATATTTAGATTTAATTCTGATTCTGGGATTTCCTTGTTTCATTTTCATCCTCTGCAATCTCAGTGCTTCCATTCTTATCTCAGAAATGGGGAGATCAATTCTGCTTCATGGTGATACTAGAGGAAACAACTTAAGAAGTGTTATTGCAAAGAAGAGCTATAAAAACTTTAGGAAAATTATGTTGATGCAAAAAGATTATTTATTATATTTATTGGTAACTCTCATATTTTTACCTATTTCTTGGGTTATGTTCCTTTGACACATCTATAGTTTTCTTAGCTGCTGTTTTGGAGACATTCTAATTGAAAAGTGAACTTATGATATTATTTTCCTTATTCATGTTAATTTTTTTTGAGTTTTTGAACATCTCCTCTTTGGTTTAGAGCTATCTAAGAGTCTTTTTCCTCTTTTCAACTGTAGGATAGATTTATGGAAAAGAATTTTCCAGTGCTCCAGTGTTGTTTACTAAAGTAAGTTCTTCAGAAATTTCATCACTGATGTTTCCAAGGGTTCATAATTAAATATTAATGTGTTTGGGTTGAACTACCGAACACCAATTTCTGGAGGAAGGAATTGAACAGTCAACAAGCCAACAAATGGTCAGAACTATGAAATAAATACTCTGAGATGCTAGCTATTCATTATAGGTGTTTTTGGTAATTGTGATTTATTGGGGAAAGTTACAATGCTCTGAGTTCACCAGGCTTCCACTTCTGTATTGTGGCCCAGGTCTACTGCTTTTGTTTGTAACATAAATCATGTTTGGCTACCAAAGAGTCCAGATCTGCTAACCTTTAAGATGTTTTAAGTTTTGTCTTCTTTGTATTTCCTTATTAGGAAATCTTGATGCTATCTTCAATGCATATTGTTTCTTTTAGAAGAAATATAGTCTACAAAATATATTTGATAATAAAGCTTACTGGAAGACAGGTAAGCTTCACATTGGTGGCATTTGACCCCACTCAATTTTTAAAAATCTCTTGGTGTCATTTTGAATCAGAATCACATAACATAAAGGCTATTGTTTTTCAAAATCCCGATAACATGTAGTTCATTCTTATTTGGGAAAATTTAAAAACTGGCAAACTGAAGATTGTTTTGAGAAGTGACAGGCTACCCTGTCCCTTCTTTTTAACTCCCAGAATGCTTTGCCCTGAGATCTTTACTTGGTAGGGACATTCCTGTCATTCACAGTCCCCGTCAAATATCAGTTCCTCAAATAGGAAATGTGTTCTAAAGCTCTAGTGCTTTCTAAAGTGGTCCTCCACCATTATTCTATCACATTAACTTGTTTTAGATCAATGTCTGAAATCATCTTATTATCTGTTTCCTTTTTCATTGTCTGAATCCTCTTTCATTTCTGTTTCATTGTCTGTTTCTTTCTGGAAACCTCTGCACGGGCTGAGATCTTGCCCCCTTATTTTTAGTCTCAGAGCACAGTCTAGGACTCTATATAATAGATACCCAAGAAATACTTGAAAAATTTTGAAAAGTAAATTAAATAGGAGTTAAAGTTTTTTTCTCCTGCAGATTACTGTGCAGAATCTTGAACATATTATTTAATTCCATTCATTTTACTTTTTCTTTCTATTTGTAAAATAATGAGTTGACCATGATGATATAAAAGGTTGCTTTAAGATTGAAAAGTGTTAGTAGCTTTAACTTTGAAAATTCCTTTTAATTAGTATTGTTTACAGCAAGAAAGCCCATTGGATTAGATTGTGTCACTTTACTAGCTAGTATCTATAATTGTAGTTTAGCTGATTTATTGTTTTCCTCTGATTTTGAGAGAAAGTTGTCCTGATTAATATTTTCCCCTCTCGTGGGTACTTCCTTTCTGTTACAACTTTGACTTGATGTCATGGTATGAAAGAGAAAGGTCTCACCTTTTAAAAGGACACTTATGTCTGGTCATACACTGTCATTACCTGATCAGGTTTGGCTTAATGCTAATGAAGTTAGGCTTGAGAGATGTACTGAATCTCCCATTCACTCTGAATGATCAGTAGTTTGGAAGATCAGCTTCGATGGAAGCACTCATCAACATATAACTTCATTTTTTTCCACAATTCAAATTCAAAGCCCATATATCAAGTGACTAAAACAGATGACAGCTGTTTTTGCCTTTAATTTTTTTGATAAGTATTTCCATATATAATTTTTCAATAATTCTTTTCATTTAATCTATTGCTGGAAAAGCAGGACCAGTACTTGCCCCTTACTTTGCATTATTAATTAAGTTGGGAAACTATGGGCATAATCACAATTCAGCAAAAACAAATTCTTAAAAAATTAGTAACTATTTAAGAACTAAATTTTGTCACCGTTTAGTGCACACTATATGTGCTACACACTACAGTTTTTCCTTTGGAATAGACATTAATAAAAACAATCCATAAGAAGGTATTCAAATTAGCTTGAATAAAAAAAGTTAACCTCATGATTCTGATGAAGAGAGAGCATTAAAAAAAAATTATACTTCCATGGATTGATAGTTTAATGATCTCCTATGAAAGACTTCCTATTTTTAAAATCCTCATTGAGGAGGAGGAAAGAAATTTTCCCTATTCTTTTGACCATTGTAATTCGTTGAATCTTGCCTATCAGTAGGAGGAAAATGTTTGGTCTTTACATGAGTTAAAATTTCCATAAATTCCTGTTTTCAGGATTAAGCTTTTGGAGTGCCAAGCACCCCTTCCCTTTCTCATATTTAACTAGTTTAAGCTCAGCATTTCTTTCCAGTAAATAAAACTAAGGACTGTTCAATATTTCAAGCAGGACAGAGAGCTCTGTGAAGCATTTTTTCCCGAGAAGAACAGGGCATCCGCTATTCACAAGACTCTAGCAAGCAGAACAACAAAAAGAACTAAAGAGAAAATTGCCAGGACTTAATAAAAATCTGAATGACCTTTCCTTCTTAGAGGAAAGGGTCACTGATCCAAAACATGCTCTTGATGCCAATAGAAAATGAATACACGGACTTGGAAGAGTGAATTTTAGGTTAGTTAAACTAAAACCACCTGTTGTCCTCAATTTTTTCATTAAAAAATATAAACCCTAAGTGTTAGATATATCACATTATAGAAAGCTACTTTTTAGAGTTAAATGAACCAAAAGTAATAATTTCCCTTCCTGAAACACATTGCATCCATTAATTTCCTCACTCACTCATTCATTCATTCCAGGGGTCCGTCATCTACTAGACAGGCCAACCTGGAAATAATTACAGTGGAGTGACAAATGTCGTAATAAAAGTGGCCAACGCACAGAGAAGGATTTGGTGAACTCTGCCTGCAGAATTTAGACAAGGCTTTTGTCAGAGAGTGACATTTGAGCCATGTTTTAAAGAAGAAGGGGGATTTTTCCAGCAGGACAACATGGAAGGAACATATTGAACAAAAGGAAATGGCTTTTCAAAGCAATCAAGATGAAAAAGAGCAAATCAAAATCGTGCAAATCTTTGCTTGGTTCCTGAGAAAGCTAGTTAAGGCATTTTTCTGAATGTTATACTAAATTTTCTTTTAACGATTATATACCTGATTTTCATGTCTAGCTCAACGGAGTCTCCAGTAACCAGAGTTAAATGACTAACACCAGAATGTCAGGGAGACATATTTTCAATTGGAACCATTTGTTTGAATCACTATGGTAAAGAAATGTGTCCACTGACTAGGCAATTAAATAGCCTAAATGTGCTACAAGCATTTTCAGGATAGCTATTCACAATGATTGGTCCTCTTGTGGGTGAAATGCTGTTGTTTTACCATTACTGGTGATGTAAAGTCGTGATGAATATCTCTCACTTTTCTTCTTCTGCCTCCTGGGTGTTTTGGCCATGACATCATGGGAATTCAACGGTTGCTTGGTAGAAATATTTGCACCATCAGGACAGCTCATATGTTCTTTTGAAGCAGAAACTTGTCTGTCCCCTTCACTCCTTCTGACCTCCTGCCTCCTTTCTTTGCTGCCCTCATCTTTTTCCCATCGCCATCTTTCCGTTCCCCCAACAGGGGTTACAGAATTGTTCATGCCATGATCTTGATATTATTTTTCTTAATCCTTATCATTTATTCAAATTGTGGATACTATAAAATTTTATTTATGAATAAATAAAATTTATTTATAAATATTCAAAATCTGGATGTTCTTGCTTAATACTTTAAGTAAACATATAATCAGTTTGGTTTTGGTTTTAAGGTTGTAATAGAAGTGTTTTGTTGTGTGGGAGTAATAATAATGTTTCCTATTTTTTATGATAATGTTTTCCCTTATTTTATGATACTGTCCAATTTGACTTAATTTAGGAATTGGTATAACAGTATGAAAAATTATAATACTTAAGGAAGTAGAATACTATTTATAAGTTGTTTTTGGGCGAATGCTTGCTTTAAGCATTGGAAAGGGAAAAAAATCACTACTATAAAGAACCTTTTATCTCTGTTTATAATATGTCACATCTAAAGACAAATTAAGGCAATTATTACTTATGTCCATAAGTATTCATTTCCATAAATGAAATGTTTGGATTTTCACTTTTCTTACACTTGTCTGTGAAGTCTGAAACAGAATACAGCCAACATATTCACCACCCATTTAGCCAGAGGAAGAAAAAAAAAACTTTCTCAAAATATGCACATACAAATTTTTGAAAGTCTTTATGTTTTTAAAACTAGAAGATGTCAGTAACATTTAAGATGGGGTACTTGAATAATGATACCAATTTTATATCTATAGTCAAACACAATTAGATGGAAGTCTGATTAGTTTGGAATGCAGAGATAAATTAAGTGGCATTGTTTGGTTGGAAAAAAATTGAATTACCCTGTCAGCACAATTTTTTGTAAGATGCAGCTTAATCTCATAGGTCATCATTTCCATAGAATCATTAATTTTTGATATTACATAATAGTTGTTAACACTTACTTTGTATAGGCATCATTCTAAGTGTTTTGTATTTATCAACATTCCATAATCAGAACAGCCCCTGGAGGAAGGTACCATGGATCATCCCTGTTTCATAGCTGGAGAGACTGAGGCACAGATTTCTTCAGAGTTTGAGCTGTTAACACTGAAGTCTATTGTCTTTAGTAATTAGGAGTCCAGTTGGACCACTCGTTCTACCAAATTAGCTGTGTATTTGAGGAAAATTTAATGAGTGATGGGAAATTACGTATAGATCAATGATAAACAGAAAAGTGAAGGAAGTGGGCATAGACAATAGCACTGTACACCTAATAGTCATGTTACTTTGTGCAAATCTGATTTCTCTGGTCTTGGTTTCTTCATCTATACAATAGGAATAATGGTATATTTTTTTGCCAGGTGTCTTTACAAATGCAATAAGATAACTTAAGGTTACATATTTGTAAGCTGCAAAGAAACTCTTTATTGTGATCAATGACTCATGAGAACTGGAGATTATTTATCATAGCAATGGCTTTACCTGCAGGATGCAGTATCTGCAGAAGACATCTTGGCAGTATGAACCCATGGCAAACTCCACAGGGTTCTGGAGTAAAGACATATTTTCTCAACAAGTATTTATTTTATTTTATTTTTAGGAGGAGACCTTAGCTTGTTATAGCACTTTATAAAGACTGAAGACAGGGTTACAATGCTCTCCAAGCTCTCTCTATCATCAGTTCAGCCACCTGACTGACTGAGCCATGAAGTCAAGTGTTCCCACGGGCAGCCCCTCATCACATGAAAGTGGAATTCACAGGCCAGGGTCCTGGTGGCACAATGTGGTTTATTTCCCCACAATGCCCCATTCTGCTATATTGCTCCTTCTCTTTGATGATACCCTTCCAGCCTCAAAAACAGTTTTCTATGAACAAATGATAGTGGAGAGAAAAGAGAGCCTTATTTAAAATGACTGTGCATGGTATGCTGGTCAGCAGTCACTGCACTGGTGACCCTGAAGGACAATGGGGAAAGGGAACATCCTCCCTGTGGGGAGAATTTTGCATAATACTTACAAAATTTTAAGTTCATAGATAAACCAGCTCCTCTCAAGATAAATTCTCCGTATGATGAATAGTCTTTAAATATTAATTAGATAAGATCACTTGTTTGTTCAAAATCTTTCCGTAGCTTACTATTTTCCTTTGCATTACCTTATACTCCTAACTTCAGTCTCTCAGGGCACTGAGTGGTGTGTTCCCTGCTTTACACTAAGACTTCAATTTGGTGTGCCCTTTCTTTTGCTTGCTCTGGCCACTGTTCTTATTTTAATTTCCAAGTATCAAACTCTTGGTCCTGTGCAGACTTTCACTTCCACTAACTCACAACATGGATGGCTCTTTCTCATCTTTCAGCTGTTAACTTAAATTTGACCTCTTCAATGGGCCCTCACTAATCTTTCAGCATAAAATAAGATTCCTGTTACTCTATCTCTTCAACTTTCCTTCTGCTCTTCTTTCTTTTCCTTAGTACCAATACTTAAATACTTGTTTATATACATACATACATACATATATATATATATATTAAAAGTTGTCTTCTTCACTATATTATAAATTCTGTAAAAATGAAGACACTGTCCACTTTGTTTACTATCAAATATAGAACAGCTAGCACAATATCTGGCTCATTGTGTTGAACAAAGAATGAAGAAACAGCTGCCCCTCTTGGAAAGGAGTTGAGGAGAATATGGGTCCCTAAGCCAAGTACAACTGTTCAGGTACCAGGAGATTCATTTGGTTTATGAGCCATGGCTAAAAGAAACAGGAAGTTGGTAGAACAAAGTCAGGTATCTTGGGAAGAACAGGAAGAAGCAGGTAAGCTATAGATAGACATGGGAGATGGTGGAACAAGGAAGGTCTTGTGGGTATCAAAGTCCAGCCAAAAGAAGAGAAACCTGCCCAGACCTTGGGTGGTACCTTTAAGGGAAAGTTTATTCTGACTGGTGGCCACTTACATTCCTTCCTTTCTTTTCTTTTCTCATTCTTTATTTTTTCTAAGCAAAACAAGACAGAACAAATCAAACAAGCAAATCTAATCTTCCAAGATTTGGGGCCAAAATATCAAGGACCATACAGGTCACTGACAGTGAGTGAAATTTCCAGAAGTCTCCTAATTAATTCACTAAAGAAAAACAGCATGTATTACTGTTCTTTAATAAGATAAAGATTAATTTCCCATAAAATATTTAAGTTTTATTTCCAAATTATTGTAATGATGTTTTACTTAGCTTCTAATAAAAATCCTAAAAGCATCCAGACAGAAAATTCCAGATTTCCAGTTGAAGTGCATCCATGAAGCTGATTAAACATTAATATCAAAGGAAGACATATCCTATATAAAAGCAGACCATCAAGGATCACGTTTTTGAAGGTGGAAGATTAAGGAAACAGACGTCCTGAGGGTGACTGAATGTTACTGGTAATTTTGAAGCACTATTGATTCCAGTTATTTTTTTCAAGATGTCATAAAATCCTATAGTCATTTCGATCATTTCATTCCTAAAGTTGTCCCCATAGAAATAACATATATATATATATATATTTTATTGAGGTATTATTGATACACACTCTTATGGAGGTTTCACATGAAAAAACAATGTGGTTATTACATTTGCTCATATTATCAAGTCCCCACCCATACCCCAATGCAGTCACTGTCCATCAGTGTAGTAAGATGCTACAGATTCACTATTTGCCTTCTCTGTGCTACACTGTTTACCCCTTGATCCCCCACACCATGTGTACTAAACATAAGAAATAACATATTTGACAGGACAGTGTTACAAAAGGAATGAAGGAATGTCCTATTAAATTCTGCGGAAGATCCGTGAGATTAAAAGACTTGGTTGCTTCGTGGTATGTTCATTTCTTCCTCCTGCTAGCTTGCTGGAGTTCCTTGTGACACAAGTATTTTCTTCACTGAAATACAAATGAGTGCTCCAAAAGTGTTCCTAACTTTAGGAATTACACCTGTTTCAATAGTCAAATATGATCTCCAGGAAAAATATCTGTCCCTTAAACCAATGGTGGGTACATTGAACAGTGTAATTAAATTGCAAGCAACAGAATGATCTGATTTAAGCATTAAAAAAATATTTATTAGGAAATAGGTGGCATCTTATCAAGTCTCCAAGAAGATTAGAGAACCAGCTTAGGGAATGCAACCAGGTACTATACCTCAAATCATGCCCCTGAACTACACGGGAACTATTCCCACAGAACACAATCAGAGTTGTATATGATGTGGTATGTCATTGCTGGGTGCTTCAGCCCTGCAAGCAGGATGCAGGTGGCAATCCTGACTCCCCACCACCAACTGCAACAGATTCTATGCAGACTCTGTTTTCTTGTATTCCTATCTCAAGATTCAAAGTTCAGGGAAGGTACATCTGACTGGAGGAGACTAAGCCTTCCATCTGTGCCTGAGCTTCAAGAGAGACTGGCATCTTCCAGTTGTGTTGGGAGGTCATCTTCTCCATAAGATAGGCATGTAACTTGGACATAGGAAGGATGACTGGTTCATAGATACCCTAAAGGAATAAAAAATGTCTGCTACAGTGGATATTGGTTTTACTTAGTATAAGTTTTGTTATATAAGTATGTCTATTTCTTAAGTAGTTATTAAAATCAAAATGGATTTGGAGTGAGAAGATCTGGGTTGCAAACAAGTCTTGAATATTTAAGTCCATCAAGCCTGAGGATTCCCTTTTGTGTGTGTGTGTGAATGTGTATGTGTGTGTGTCTGTATACACACTTCTGTGGAATAATATTTTGTCTATTTCTCCTGCCTCACTTTATTATTGGGATATTCATGAAACGTGTGAAAATAATTTGAAATACAGAGCAAAGAGATTTAGAATCACATAAAACTAGACTCAAGTCTGGATTCTACCTCTTACTAGATATATGACCTTAGAATTTCTTTTAAAATTATCCAAGCTTCAGTTTCCTATATACCAAATTAAGATAAAAATGGTTACTTTTCAGAGTTCTCAAGGAGCTTAGATGGGCTAATATTGCTAAGAACTAAAAACACAATCTTACACATAAAAAACACTCAACAAAACACAAAGCAAAGAGCTGTAGGAGTATCAAAATATCAGATCATTTTATTGTTTAGAAAAAATTGTTGTATGCAAGACAGGCATATACATATATCCATATCTTCCTGGGAATAATATACACATATGTATCTTTTGAAAGTTTTAAACATCTTTTTCTTCTAAGAAATAACATAACACATTCATCTAAGTCACATTATGAAAAGAGGAAAGTTGCCCTACATCTGTTGGAAATATTAGTGCAGAGATTACCCAGCTGGTCAGCCCTATAATATTCCCGTTGTACTGCATGTGACATCATGCATGTAGCAGTTTGTGAGCCCTAACAAGCCCCCTTTCTCATTGAGGTTTGTAAATGTTTCCAGGATGCTGATCACACTTGTTAAAACAAGGAGGAAATTCTTCTCACATGAAAGAGTAGATTACCTTTAGGACGGGTGGGCTTATGTGCTAAGCCCTTAGACGTGAACTGCTGGTAAGGGCTATGAATCTGAAGGGGGAACTGTATGATGTTATCCGTTGCCCAATGACACCTCTGTACTCAAATGCTTTTGGGTCCAACAATCTTGTGATGTTCTTCCTGTCTGGGAAACATGCCACTGCTTTTCATGCTTCAATGTAGCAAAGTTTAAGATAAAAGAAAACGAATCTCCCCCTTTATTCAACAGCATTTGTTGAACTCTACTATATTCTGGTCATTGTTGGCTCTAGGAATTAAATAAAAATTAAATATGAAACTGCCTTCTTTTACATTCTAGTAGAAGGAAACACATTTCTTAACAATTATAAAACAAGATGATGATTGTCATAATGGGAGCAGATAAAGTAGGGGAAAGAAATCCACACTTCCTGTGGGAAGACAGAGGAGTCACGGGAGTGAGCACTTCAAGCACACACAGGTGCGCCTGGGAAAGAGGGCATGGGAGGGCGACGCAGGCAGAAGGACTTTGTGTGCAGAGGTCCAGGGGCTTGGAGTCAACAAAGGTTTGGTTTAGAGAAGGGCCAGTAATCCGGTGTAGTCATGTGAGGTGGGTGGTAGGAGATGAGGTATTAGAGCACAATAGGCAGTATATGCCTACTAAGGATGATAACATTTTATCCTGGAGGGGAACATTCTTATTGCCTTTGGCTAGCTGCTTTAGACCGATGATTTAACACTAGGTTGGATAATAAAAGAGGAGGATTAACTCAGTGTGAAATTTTGATGTATGTTTTACTAAATGTCAAGTACTGATCTGATATATAATACGTACAACCCCTATTTTGAGTTAAGTAGCACTACTGTCTGCCATCTCAAGTGTTCAAGGCTTGGAGAGGTTAAGCACCTGTCCCAGAGTCAGCTGCACAGTGAGCAGCAAAGCCAGGTTCAAACCCAGCAAGTCTGGCTCCAGAGGCTGTACATGTTAACCTCAGCGGTTCTGCCTCTCCAAAGAGGTCCTCTGTCCTCCTGCAGCCTTAGGATCAATGGACCTAGACCTTGCCAAGCTCAAAGGCTTAAAGGATTCTATGCTTAAATATCACATGTTAAGACAGCAAGTTGTCAGCTTAGTGCTCTTCAAATATAACACCTGAAATAAGAGAATATTCAGGCCAATCCTTCTCCTTTTCCTGGAAATCAAAAACTGAAGCTGGAAAAGAGAGCCATTTTTGTTCTTTGACCACAGGCTGTAAGCATGTGACTTCAGAGCTGATGTGGCCATGTCCCCACCATGCAGAAAAGCAGGACCCAACCTGCAGAGAGATTCAGACTGAGATTTGGAGAGAGAAGGGACTGACTGTGTTCTAGACGTAAGTCCTTATCATGTCTTAGTTTTGAAGGCCCTTTGCCTTTCTAATATCTGACTATGTTAAGCCATCAGGCCTCTGTTTTTTGACTGAGCTACTTAGAGAGGATTGTGGCACCAGCTCTGAATATATGACAGCATATGTTGTTCCTCATTCATAGACTAGCTCAGTTCTTAAAATATAGAATTTCATTGCATCAACTGATGTAATACTGCTAATCATACCTAAATGAAATTATATCAAATGACTCTACTCCAAACTATTGTCTTTGATTTCATACAAGTAAATTTTTATGCTATTGACGTTTAGTACTCAATTATTTTTTTGAGACCCTCTCTAGTAAATTTAAATTGTTAGACAAATAGGCTTTAGGGTGCTGAGAAATTTTTGTCAATCCTTGTTAAGTTGTGATGTTAAAACTATGTAATGAGTGCAATGCATGAACATTGGCCAATCTGAACGGAGACTGCCTTTCAACAACTGTTATATTATCATACTGATGTTGTGGGTACATGCTGAACACAGGCTGGTACTTGCTCCAAGTCCTAACCATCTCCTGAAACATTAACTTACTTATTCTTCTGTCTTCTCCTTGGAACACCCTGAAAACACCCACCACATACCATCAAATACAAACACACACACACACACACATACAACTTCATTGACTTAAGCAAGAATTCTGGGTTTTCACTGAAAGCAGAATTGGGCCCATGGGCTTAACAAACACATGTTTTTCCCATTAAGGTGGGGGCGATTTGTTTTAAAATTTAAACAAGAGCTCTGCTTTGTATGACTGTCATTTGACTATTTTCTGCATTTTAATAACCTTTATTTATGGAATTCTTTTCATATTACAACTTCTTCTATGTCTTTGAAGAAAATATAAGTTCCTGTGATTCAAAAGAAAACCCATATGACCTCAGCAACGCTTTTTCCCATGGGGAGTTCAAAGTGCTTTCACTTTTGTGCTTTATGTTTGATGGTATTATGCTGATTTTAGGTTCTGTACTGGGCCTGTTCATTAGCAGAAGACCAATGCATGAGTTGTCAGGGCAGGAATGACTTGGATATCTCACCTTTGACCCTGGGACCAAGCAGCCCCACAGTGAGGGCTGGTTTAGGGAGTAATATAGTGACTGGCAAATTCTGTGTGTAGTTCTTCAGCTGTTGCATCAACACGTAGCTTCAGAGGCACATGTTCTTCCCATAAATCCTGTTCCAACCTTGAGTGTTAGTCATTAAAGAGAGTGTTAACATATGCTTAATTATGATGAGAATGTTGAAGTACAGCCAGGATTTTGAGGAAGATCTTAAAGTGAAAGGGCACTCCTGTATGGTAGACAGAAGGGCATCTCATAGGAATTGGGTAATGTGGGGAACAGTGTCTAGAAACATGGACTTGAAAGGATAAAATAGATAAACAGCAATAGAGAATAACTAGAGCAATATCATGTGAGGAGGACAAAATCATTAGATTAACAGGAAAGCTATCCTGGAGTTCTTCATTTCCTTGCCAATGAATCTCTCCAAAGTTGAGACGTGGGTTATTTAGGCTGATGGAGATAGAGACCAAATCACTGGAGGCTTTGATAGAAAGTCAGCAATTCATTTACAGTGACTCCCAGACTCCCACTAAGGGAGGAAGAACATGAAAGTTCTCCAAATCCATGGACGACCAGCAGAGACCCAACATTTATTTTTTTGTTATGATCTAATAACAGGAACTTACTGAATCTAGAAACCATGTTAGTCACTTTGATAGAAAAGAAGTTCAGATTGTCCCAGAAGTCCAGCTTCAATGGAAAATTACTATTAAAAAGATAGCAAAACAAAGCTTTCATTCATACAAATTATAATGTGATTACTCAGCAAACACATGGTGAATCAGATCAGCAGTAATAAGGTTTCATCTCCCACTAATGTGCTACAACAAATGCTCAAAACTTGCAATTTTCTCTACTTAGGCTCGTATTTTCAAATAGCTCCAAAGATAAAAGGTATTGGCATTTCTTCTTTCTTCCTAAGAAACATTAAAGTTTGTAGAAATAGGAAAGTATGAATTATGGATAGAAAAGTACAGATTTTTTCCTATGAGGCTGGGCTTACAGGCCACACTGTAAAATCCAGAGTTACTGTTATTGAAAAACTAAGGACTTGATGTAGTGGAAGAAAAAGAAGCATTTGAAAAATATAAAATTAGAACATTTTATGAATCAGATAGTTTGTACTTCATATGCTTGTATGCTGGTAGGATACTATGCTGCACTGGGCTTTCGAACATGGGTCAACAAACTACGGCCCATGCGCCAAATCCAGCCGACAATCTATTTTCATCAATAAAGTTTTACTGCAGAATTCCATGTTCATTGGTTTACCTATGGCCTATCTAGGATGCTTGCCTACTACAGTGGCAGAGATGAGCAATTTCTACACAGACCATATGGCCTGCAAGTCAAAAATATTTACTATATGTCCATTTACAGAAAATGTTTGCCAACACTTTCTTTATACAGTTAGAGGCAGCAGTATTTAGAGGTGTTCCTAAAGATCCTAGTCATAGGGTAGACTACAATGAGTAGGTCTCCCCATGCTCTTCAGGAAATAGTGAGGTTAAGATGCACTTCCAGGGTAGGTTTGAAGGCAAAAAAATGAAAAGTCTACGTGTCCTAAGGGAGCATGTGGAATGGGCTGAATCCCTCAGTGTCCTTATGTTTGGCTGACTGGATATATACCAGGCTTGTATCTGTTTTCCAACCACTTTGTCACTCTTACCCTTTATCCTGTCATGTGAAACTATAGCCACCTGGTCCCAAGAGCAGTGTGGCCCCCCAAAGTGAGGGGCTCAGGCTGATTAACCCAATTTGTTACACTCTAGGATTTGGTTGTGAGAAGTCACACAAAACTGGGACACTGTGCAAAACGTACATTGAACAGGGCATTATGTGATAAAACACCCATCGTGTTGCACAGAAAAGACATAAAATGTGTAATTTGAGGAAGGCTCACCAGCTGGCGTCATGACCAAGAATTCTGAAGGATGGCAGGCTTTGAGGTAGGCTCTGAGGAACGGGTAAAATACTGATAAATGGAGTAAGGCAAGAAATGTTCCCCCATAGAATTAGTGGAGATTTTCTCTTCTCTGCCTAAGGCAGAGCTGAGCGACAGCTGGCTGACTTCCTACAGAGAGTGGCCTTTGTACCCAGGAACCAAAGACACATCCAGGCTTTACACTCTAGGATTAAACTACCTCAGACTTTAACGATATGGCATCTCTCAGCACAATTCTCACTATTGTTCATTCAGGAATTTTTATTTGCCTTATCAAATTTCTCCCCAGTGCTATCACAATGGAAAGCCACAGGAAATATTTTACAATTTACACATTGAAAAAAGAAAGAAATGCTTATACATCAATCCATTTAAATGGAATTCACATGGAATGAATTAAGGAGAAACAGCAATAAGCTTACTTTCAAAGTAGGGGAAATGGAGGTGTGAGAACAATTTCCCAGAGTGACAATTAGTACCGGGTTAGTTCCTGAATGCAAGTCCATTCACTCTGAGTGTGTCGTTCTGATACCCTACATGTTCACCCTACCAAGGGGCCTCCACTGCTCCTTTCCCAGAACCCCTTGGAGCGCTTCACGAATCAGCAGCCGGGGGTTAATGGCAATGCAGTCAGCATCTGTAGAAGGAAGCATGGTTCAGCAAGACTCGTGTCTTTGCCTAATCAGTAAATATTTTGACTATTATCCCTGTAGGTTTGGCCTCTTCCAGATTTTCAGATTCTGCAGAGAATTGAGAGAGATTCTCCCTCAGGTGGCTGCTTGGGGGAGGACTCGAGCCCTCTGCCTACATGGCCACGGATGTGGTACAAACTAGCCATCCACACCTCTCTCTGCTCTCACCCTTATCCTCTCTCTCATTGCTGTGTGGGACCCCCATGTTTTGGAGGGCATCTCTTCACTCTTACCCCAGTCATGATGCTCCTTTTCTCTCCTCATTTAGCTAGGGCATCTTTTAGGTCCCAGCTCCACGAGGACTTCTTCAGGCAAGCTTTCCTTGCCCCACCGTGGTAGCAGAATTCTAAGATGGTCCCTAAGTTACCTGCCTCCTGTATATATATATATATATACCTTTTCCCAGTTATTCAGTGAAACACTAATCTAGGTACTGCTGTGAAGGGATTTTGCAAATATAATTAAAGTCACAAATATATTGACCTTAATATGGGAAGACTAAGTTTGGTGAGCCTCACCCAACCCAGTAAACCCTAAAAAGGGATTGGGATCTTCCAGAAGAAAGAGCTTTGAATCATGAGAGATTCAACATAAAGGAAATTTTCTGTTTCTAGTTTTGAAGAGGGATGGGACTCTGTGGCAAGAAAGGTGGATAGTCTCTAAGAGTCAAGCCTGGATTTGAGCAGTCAGGCAGCAAAAAAACAGAGACCTTGGCCCTATAACTGCAAGGAATCTGATTGCTTCCAACCATTTGAATGGTGTTTGTACATGGATTGTTCCTCAGAGCCCTCAGACTAGAACTCAGTCTGGCCAACACCTTGATTCCAGCTTCTGAGATGCTGGGGAGAATCCAGCTACACCGTGCCTGAGATCTGACCTGCAGAAGTTTGAGGTGCTCACTGTTGATTATTTTAAGCTGTCAGTTTGTGTCAGTTTGTTATATTGCAAGAGAAAACTGCTATATCCATAGTCTAGCTCACATTCCCTTTTTATCCATCCACAAGATTGAATTATTTCCTTTCATTCATCTCATTTAGTTTTGAATTATATATTTAGGTGTGTGGTAGGTTGAATAGTGTATCCCAAAAATTCATGTCCACTGTGAACCTCAGAATGTGACCTTATTGGGAAATAGGGCCTTTGAAGATGTAATTAATTAAGGATTTTGAGATGAAATCATCCTGGATTTAGGGCGGGCTCTAAGTATAATACCTGTTGTCCTTCTAAGAAAAAGGACACAGAGACACACAAAGGAGAAGACGATGTGAAGACAGAGGTAGAGATGAGTGAAGGATCTACAAACCAAAGAATGACAGAAACTGGAAAAATGAATGAAGGATTTTCTCCTAGAAACTTCAGAGGGATCTTGGCCTTACCAGCACCTTGATTTCAGACTTCTGCACTTGAGAACTTTGATAGAATAAAATTCTCTTGCTTTAAGCCACCCAGTTTGAGGTACTTCATTATGGCAGTGTTAGGACACTAACACAAGGTATAGGATTTTTAAATTTTGGACCCTCTGTCAAGCCCCTTTAGTTAAAGGTTTAATTTACTTTTGCCCAGGATGGTGTCTTCAGTGCCTTTCCCAATGCCAGGCATACAGTAGCACTCAAAAAATAAATCATCTTCTAATTGGTGTGTATGTGGTTATATAAATGGAACAATAACTGAGAGCTTTGCCTTAACCTCTGACTAGTTAATTTTCCTTTCAGCACTCTAGGGATTAAATATTTCAGAAGGAATAACAAAGAAGCCCAGTTTGAGCTCATCAGTATACTACAAATTTGGACACTGCAGCCTCTCATAGTTCTCCTCCTACAACTGAAACAGCCATGTTCTTGGATTATTTCCATTCAGGGCAAGACATAGATTTGGACAAAAACTGAACTTCAGTCTGGGACATCTAAGGTAATATGGACAATTATGAGCACCTCTGCAGACAGCCCAGCTGTAGTCAGACTTTGGGGCTACACTCAACAAAAACTGCGCTCGACTGAGGTAAGCAGTAAAAGAAAACTATGGTATACACTGAGCAGACCACAGACTTGAAAGAAGTGTTGAGCAGCTAGGTATCTGGAAGAGCAAGAACCAAAGCCTCTATAATACCTTGGGAATCTTAGAAACAGGCTTGTTGTCCATCCCTTTAAGGTTCCACCTGTGGCTGAGTCATTCCCATCACCTTTTGTACCTCAGAGCTGAAGACCGCATTTTCTAGGACAGCAGATCTGATTGTCTAACTTGTCTCACGTGTGGTCAGGGTCCTGTGATTGGCAGTTGTGCTAACCCATGCAAAGTAAGGAAAGTCCATAGATATGGTGCTGTTACCGAAAGACAGAGCAGGGGAGTGAGACAGGCAACCAGGACAACTTTCTCTGAATAATCCATGTCAGCTCATTTTCAGACCACGTTGACCTGACCAAAAGTTTGTTCTGTTATTTTTGTCTTTCTAGAATCCACCTCCCCTTCTGGTATCAATGTCCCCTTGGGGGACCCTCTTTACATCCATTTGGTGTGAGTGTAGCTCCAGGTATGCAGAAAAGATCCTAGCCTGGCCAATTCAAACCAAGAAGTTTTCAAGTATTTTTTGGATATGTCAGAGGAAAAGTATCCTTTTTCCTTCTGAAGGCTGCTGTAAGAATATAGGGTATAACTCTTGAAAATCTAATTTCCATACAAAAGAAAGAGCCTGGCTGAGCAACACAGAGGAAGTCAGAACCAAGGAAGGAAGAGAGAGAATGAGACTGAGCCATCATGATGACATCGTGTCCCAAATCTGACCCACACTCTGGACTTTTCATTTGAATGAGCCTCCTTCCTTTCTCCCTCTCTCCCATCCTCCCTCCATTCCCTTTTACTTTACTCTCTTCCTTCTCCTCTTCCTCCTTCTTCTTCCTTTTTTTGGCTTAAGCAAGTGTGAACTGTAGTTTCTGTCACTTGCAATCAAAAGAATTCTAAGTTGGAGGGAGAGACAGTTCCACCCATAACTAGCGAGGACGGCAGAGTCCCTGACTGGTGTCTGAGAATACCAGCTCTTCTGTGGTGCATGCAGTGAGGCGCTGTCTTTTATCTTCCCTCCAAAGGGCACACAGTGTGTCTGGTGTTATGGTTTTCCCTGCCCTGCCTGCCTGTTGCCCCCGGCCCAGCTCTTACTGACTGTGTCTAGTCCATGGTGTCCTCTGATAGGGCCCCTTGAACTGTCTTCCTACTCTTTCTGCACCTGTTTTCACTGTTGCTCTAACTCTGTCAAAAGCTGCAAATGTTTTTCACTGTTTCTCTGAAAAGTGGGAATTGTGCAGAGAGGTGATACCTGTTGGCGCAGCAGCCTGTGAGATCAATGTGCCAAGCTGGTGAGACCCTCCAAATTATTTCCGTCGGGGTGTGGAACTTTGGGGAGGTCAATGTTGCTTTTGCTGTAGAGGAGTCAATACATAAGACATGAGTGTCTCTCTGCCTGCAGCTGCCCGGGTCACAGGAGGACCTGCGAGAGGACCCAGTGTCATCCATCACTTTTGCTACAGCCCTTGGTTTCTGCTTTGAGAAGTGTGATTTGCAAAGCTTAGGCCGTGGTCTGAACTCGGAGAGAAAAAGTTAAGCGAGAGTGTCTCAGGGTTTCCTTGTTTATCCTGAAGCTGATTGTTGGCATGAATGTTATTTCTCATCGCCCACCTCTGACATAGTGGCTGGTGACTAATTAGAGGGGAGCTGTTTGAGGATAATGTAGAGCATCACCTTTATGGGCCACAATACATTGCTTCAATAGACAAGAGGCCTTGGATTTGGAAGGCCTCTTGTCTTTACGCACCCGTGGAAGTGGTGTCTTGTGCCACATTCATGGTTTTTATTATGATCACGTCCCTTGTTTGAATTAATAGAACTATTTTGCTTATAAGCCCAAATAGCAGCAGCTATTTTTTCACTTAAAAGAAAGTTCTACAATTTGATTAGTTAATTGCTATATCTCTCATGTTACCTTTATAAACAGATGACTCTCCGACTTTTACTTGATTATAATTTATAAACTTATTCTTGTGAAGGTATTCTGGTAGGGCTCCCAGGAAGAGCGTGCACTAGAAGGTTCAGAGGGTATTTCAGAGAAGGCTTCTGGAGGAGAATGATTTAGAGAAAGGCACTAAAGCTTAGCAAGGGGAAAAAAAAAAACAGCAAGAGCATTACAGACAAAGGGAACACAACAGTAAAAATACAGTCTTTCCAGACATTCCTGTGACATTCATGAGCATATAAGATACAACAAAAGTCCAGGATGAATTTTCTCATACAGTAATACTAGAAACTGGTACTAAGTCTTCTATGAAAGCTTGCTATCACTTGGAAACCTGAAAGCAAATGGAACAGAAAAAAAACTATCCTATGTAGAACACGCACATCACCCTACTGGTGAGGAGAGAACAGGGCCTGCCCATCTCTGGGGAAGTGCCCACCGATCTTGCTCACGGGTAGGGAAGCTTATTGTTTTTCAATCCCTGAACATTATGGGGAGATCAGACCCAGATTTTACCTCTACTAGCGTTGTGATCTTTGGGAATTGTTTAACTTATTTAAGTCCATTTTCTCATCTGTAAAGCGATGCCAATTAATGGTATCTACTGAGTTCTTGTGAGAGTTGAGAAATTACATTAAAAATGCTTATCACCATTTCCACAGAAAGAATAATCACTTAATCCTTAAATAAAATAACAGAAAATAACATGAAGGAAATAAAATAACAGAAAATAACATGAAGGAAAGCACGGAGAATGGTATAAGGCAGATAAAAGCAAGTAGTATGAATTAAACAGAAAGTTGACTTGATAGACTCAATACATTTTTATATTGGAGAAAAAAGATTAATATTCAAATTTGACAAAAACTAGAGAAAATTCAAAACAGTATTATATATTAAATGCTTTAAAATACTCATTGAATTTGACCTGGGATTTCCAGTTTTAGAAAATTCTCATGAGGAAATAGCCAGTGTATAAAGATTCGCAAATATATGTAGCATTTATTTTAGAAAATAATAGAAACAACATCCTTTTGTATGTAACTCATTAGGTAAATTATGTAACTCATTAGATAAATTATGTAACTCATTAGATAAATTATGATAGAGTCAAACACTCAAAATCTATGGAGAATATTTATGGGCATAGGAAAAGAATTGTAGTAAAATAAAGTGTTAAACTAAGCTAAAAAGCTATATACTCAGATACTAATTTGATTTTTTGTTAGATCTATATAAATTCATAGGCATAAGGATGAATGTGTATAGGGGAGCTAATGATGTAGCCCAAGATCCTCAGGTGCTCACAGTGGAGTGAAAGAGTTATTTAGAGAGTTTGATTTTCTTCTGTACATTTTTTAAAGTATCCTAATTTTGTGCAATGAGCATACATTGCTTTGGTATCGGAAAAAGCATAAATACTAAAAGTTACTCTTTTTTTTTCAAGCCATGACTTAACACAGAAATAACTGAAAATCTCTCTTGTTCCCTCTCTCTCTCTCTTCCTCCTTCTCTCCCTCCTGTAAGACTGAGTAAAGTCCAAGGAAAAAACCTTGCACAAGCAGGTATTGACATGAAGAATCCTTTATGTACAAGATGATTGTTTTTCAAAACTCATCAGGAAGCTATGGGTGGGGAGGGGGAATTGCAGATGTCCATCATTCTCACCCGAACCTCTTCTCACATTCATTTCTTCCCTTTGTACACCTTAGCCATCACACCACTATGAGGGCCCTCAGAGGAATTCACTCTCCCAGATTCCTTAATCATATTTTTTCTTGTCTGGCCTGGCAGAGTCAAATCATATTGGTATGAGTTCAAATGTAGCTTGCATGTATAACTGTTTTTTTTTTGAAAAGTCAGCTGCATATTTTCTCTTTTCATTGAGGAAATTTGAATAGAAAATTAACTCCATGCAGCCGTACATACTTTGTTAGTTTCTCAAAGCAGAACATCCAGTCTCTAAAAAGCTACACGAACCTCATAGAGTGGATTCATTTCTCCATATGTACTTTTATTTCTTAGATTGGTTTGCATTTTATACTCTCAAGCTTTTTATTTCCTATTAATTTAGTATGGCCTATGCCCTATAGCCAGTGAGCCTGAAAGAGCGATAAACATGGAGTAGGGATTGAGTTCCTTGAGTCGTCCCAAGGCAAACAGTTGATCTTCCTGTACAGCAGCATTCTCGTCTGTAAAAGGAGAAGTTTATTTGCGTAAATTCTCTCTTGGTTGTTCTGGAAGGATTAAATAGCCAATGTCTGGAAGCAACATGAGCGATTCTGAAAATAAGGCTCTGGGAATCTGTGATTTTCTTTCTCAGAAGGATTTACTGCTTAAGCACTGGAACTTGCGTGCTTTGGGTGTACAGAGCTGGGAGCGACGTTCCTGGTTCAAGGATGGAATTTATTTCTTTAACAAACACATATGTAGTGCCTAGTAAGCACCAAGCACCATTCTAAGCTCTTTACAAATTTTGACTCATGTAATCCTTTCAATAACCCCATGAAATAGGCACTGTTATTATTTTCATTTTTTAAGTTAAAGAAACTGAACTTCAGAGCAGTAAAGTCGTTTTTGCTCCACATCTTGCATTTACTGAATTATAGAGCGAGGTTGTAAATGCAGGCAACCCGACTCTAGATTCTGTGTTTTTAAATGATTCTATGTTGCTTTGAAGGAATTTTTTGAGAACTGATGGGAAGTCACCACCAGTTTATATCGTGGAGGTTTGTTTTAAATGTTGCCTACTTCCTGTTTGCTAACCAATATTTATTTCACACAGGAAAGTGATTCCTGAATTTAACCTCTCAAGGATGATTCTTCCACTCAAATGACTTTCTTGAGCTAATGGGACCCTTCCGGTCGCATGTACTTGAACGTACGTGGACACTCAGGTTGAGAACTGCTGTAAAGGGGAAAGGAAAGGGTGTCTCCTGAGTCCAGGGAAGGGGCATCTCAGCGCGAATCTTTTTGTCAGGAGAGGGTCAGAGCACTTAGGAAAACGTCTAAAGAGATAAGTTGTTTTGAGGATTTTAAATCCATGAGCCCAGCAGATTCCCCGCCTTGCTGACTGACAAGATGCCCTCAACCAGCCCTGCCCAATGTAATACCATCGTCTTGGCTCTCGGTGGAATTAGCTTGGCTGTAGATGGCTTTCGGCATTTGATCAAAATTAATGTAATGCAGCTGCAGTTCCAGGTAATGCTTGTCAATTTTTTTTTTAACCTACTTGCTGTTTTACCTGACATGAAACTTGGGCCAATCATTTTTTTTTTTGCTTCAAACAAGTAAGGCAAGTGGAAGTACCTGCTTTTTCAATCTGGCAAAGGAAAAATCTTAAAATGTGTGTCACCACCAAGTCATCCCATTTCTTTCTGAATACACACATAAAATTAAATGCTACCAACCTCAAAATTGACTATGGGATCAGAATAATCTTGAAATAACTGCTCTCTGTAAGAGCTATCATAAAATTTGTCCTAAGTGACTTAGTATGACATTTTTAGAGTCTTGGTGGCACTTTACAGCTGGAATTGTTTGATAAACCCTTTCCTAACAACTTAACACCCCTCACTCAATAATTAATTTCACTATCCACTTAAGGGGCAAATGAATATTATTAGCTTTATAATCCAAGGATAAATTGCAAATCACTAAATTTGAGAAGCGGTTGCTAGAGTTAAGGCAATAATAATAATAATAATAATATAATAATAATAATAAATAATGATAAAGATGGTTAAAATCAAGCACAGAAGGCACAACAGAACAAAGAGATGTTTAAAAACTCCCACAGACAATGGACAGTGCTTCCTGCTTTTATTTTAAAATACCTGCATGATTACAGAATGCCTCTAACCAAATTCCTCTGTTTATGTTTGGTAGAACAGTTGGCTTGTGTGGGCTTGTTACAAGATTCAAACCAAGAGATTTCGGGTGACTTGACAAGATTGGCATATGTTTCTGCTGTAGTAGCACCTTGTTTGTCTATACAGATCAGATTTAATGGGCTTCCACACAACATACTTGCCTTCTACCCTTCGTCTCTGGAAACTGACAGCATCCCTGACATCTGAGCAACTCATGGAAACTGTGAAGTCCAGCCTGGGGGCATTGGCATACTTCTGCCTCCTGGGTATCAGCCTGGTTTCCTTTTTATGTCTCCATCTCGTATTAGCTCAACACCTCTTTAACCAATTAATTTCTTGCATTAATGCCCCTCTATTTAAAGTACCTAAGATAATTCAATTTTCTCGAATGGATTCCAAACTTAATTTCAGCAGACTCATAGGAAATAAATCATATTTCTTTGATCTTAATGCTATCTCATAGAAACTATTCTTCCACCGGTGAATATTTTAGAAAAAGCTACTGGAGATATGCTATAAGTAATGTAAAGTTGTTATCAAGCAATCATTGATCAATTTCATTTATTCATTAAACATATATTGATGTACCTGGTGTTGTATTTATTATATACATCTAATATTTATTCCTAGCTTTTACAGAATGTTCTTATTCTTTTTTAGTCTTAAAGATTACAAAACAAGAATTTGATTAGAAGCAGAAATAAATGCTAGTTTTCATTAAAACCCTTAGTTAACAAGGAATAAAGCAACTCTGATCACTCTAAGACAAACAGTAAGAGAATTAAAAATTTTGGAACTGTCAAAGAGCTTGAACTATAGTTAGAAAATTGACAAGCCTCTGCAAACTTCTAAAGAAGCCTCATTGTAAGATAATTAACTTTAACTCTAACATGGACTTTGTGATTTGCTAATAACATGATGTTTCTAGATACAGAAAGTATCGCTTTCAACTTCTGTAAGCCTTATAAACATCTCAGCAAAAAGTGGAGCCAGTTAATAGTTGGCCTGAAGAATAAGAGGAGTAGCCTCAGGTGCCGAGAGGCAGGTGGCTGGGTGGTGTGGATGTACCTGAGTCGGAAACCTGACCCTGCCACCACTACCTACGAATTGTGGAGGGTAGATTTCCCGTCTGTGGGCGATGACTAGGATCGTAATAATAGAAACGAACTCAGAGAGTTATGATGAGGATTACATCTAAAGTACTTAGAATAGCATCTGAAATATAATAAACATTCAGTAAATGTTATTATTAACAACTGTTATTATGGCTGGTATGGTCACAAGCTTGGGCAGCCTGGGTGCTAATGAGTAATTTACCTGTGATCAGTACACTCCCTCAACCTCTTCTTCCCTCCCTCCCTCCCTTCCTTCCTGCCTCTCTCTCTCCTTCTTCACCTCCTCTCACTGTCCCTCCCATTCTCTCTTTTCCTCCTTCTCTCTTTGAGTGTCATTCTGTCTGTTTGCTTCCCTCCTCTCTCCATTTCTCTGCCCTCTCCACTTACTAACCTTCAACCTTCCCACCCCTGGTTTTTCTCTACCATCTTCTTCCCATTCCCATCAGTCTCATTGCTGTCCTTCAAGTTATGATCTCTTTGAAACGAATGTTCCATGACTCAGTCTTTTTAAATAGTCTAAAAGTTTTATATATTTACTTTACTTTTTTAAAAACAAAGGCCTCAAAACTAACTTAAATAATTTTATGCATGCTATTGCCATTTTCCTGGTTGGATAAGAAATCCCTCCTCTCTTCCACCATGGCTTCCTAGCTCGAGAGAGAGAGAGAGAGAGAGAGAGAGAGAGAGAGAGAGGGAGAGAGGGAGAGAGAGAGAGAGGAGGTTGGATGGCAGACACGGCTGGGCCTGTGGCAGGGGAATTCCTGTTGGAGGAGGAGGAGGGCTAGAGGCCCTCCCACGGACCTTCTTCTATAATTATTTAATGGTAGGATTCTTATGTCTTTTAAGCTGACATATAGAATGACACTTTTCTCTCTTCTTGCCTATTTTTCAGAGCAACTTAAATCTGACTCAGGATAACTAAAGATTAGAGAAAGTTCAAATGTACTCTAAGTGCTTATGTTGCTACAAGTGATTGGGAAAACAAATATCTCTGTGTATTTACTCATTTATTCCCTTATTTAGTCTGGTATATGGGGGAGAAGTTTCACTTGGTAGACAGGAAACTTTTTTTTACAAAGCACTGATGATGAAGCTACTTTCTGAAAAGTAAGGATGACTTTTTTCTACAAAATATTTTATTATTATCTACATGGCTTCCAATAACACATAATTCTCCCTGTTAAAATACAAACTGAAGAGAAATTGAAATGGAAACAAAATTCCCTTTTCTTTCCCAACCAAAGGCCTTCTGCTTGGGACCTGCTGGCTTTGGGGCTGCCACAAAATGTTGCATAGCTGATTAGGGTCCCATCACACACTGACCAGAACTGAGATGGAAGCCTGGATAAGCATCAGAGCTAAAATTACTATCAGGATAACTCTGCATTATAATCAAGTTTCTCCACTTCCTCAAACATTATATTTTCGTCACAGTTCTTAATAGAAATAGCAGTTCTGGGAGGTGACTGCAAAGCTTCTGTCTTCAAGAACAGCTGGTCTTGGATTCTGTCTTGTATCTGACATGTATGACATGGCTCACAGCGCACTTACAGCCATTCCATCAGTTTGCGTTTGTAGAGCATATTGAGTTTCACAAAGATCTTTTACGTGCATCATGGCATTTTACATTTGTGGAGCACTTTAGCATATATAAAGCACATTCACCCTCATGGTGGGGTTGCAGTTTCACAACAATCTTGGTGAATTAAAGAGGGCCTGCTGCAGATTATAAATCATCAATAGGTCACACAGGTAAGAGGTAGCTCAATCATCTAATGAAGCTGCATTTGAATCCAGGGCTTCTGAATCCTTTTCTCACAGGCAACAACCAACTGGTACAAAAAACACGGCAGGTTTGTGCAAAGGGGACAGTGAACAGAATCTGAAGAGAACAGAAGCCATGACCTACATTCCCCCATGAGAGGTACAGCCCTTGCTAATCAGGGTAGGTGTGTCGTCCATATTAAATCATTCCAGCTATAGGAAACACAACAAGATGACACCACCAGGGCCCTGACTTGATTTAGAACGGAGCCACACACCTGTTCTTCTAAATATAAACAAATTTGCAACCTGAGCCGTTGGCAGACACTGGAGAATAGGCAACTCCAAGCTGGGGTTGGTGCCGGCCTGCAGCCTGGCCCTGGTTTACAAAAGCACACGGGCCAAGGAAGCATCCTGCCTGGCAGGATATTTGGCATTGGGATCTGGTGGTCACAGTGACCTTTTAGCTCACTGGAAAGATTTAAATTATTAGCTTTATTATCCTTATTGTTATTTTTAAATGTGCTTAGTTTGCTCTCATGGCTCGGCTTGTGCCTAGCTTGGTGAACATTCCAGGTCATCTTGAGCTGTATATGTGAAAGTTGCCCGAGTTGCTGTGTTTGGAGAAAGCTTATCCCAAGGGAAATTGTTTGCTGGGCTCCGGAACATGAAATTAAATCTGTAAAGATGTTTTCTTGTCTATGTAAAGGCAACATTGCTCTGGATTCTAGAGTTCCTGGCTGTTCAGAGTATGTGACCACTACTTGATACTATCACACCTCTTTCCATTCTTGCTCAAACAGAAAGAAATCACGCCGGGGTCTTTGGAAACATTCCAGATTATCCTTAATGGGTGGGATTATACACAGGTGATGCAGATAGAGGTAGCCCAGTGGCAGGCACATTATTGTGCACACAGTATAGTGGTACAGAACTGGGAGGATTAACTGAGTTGATAGGTCAAAGCTATTAAAATGGTCCAAATTATAATCATCAGTAGTTTCTTAAAAGCATTATTTTTAGATGCTGAGAATCAGCAAAGAAGTCCCTTGATTCTCTTTCAAAATAACTATTAAACCTTTTTTATGCAATTGCAAAAGATTTGCATGTTAAAATTTTTGAATATTCAGAAAAACACCAAAGAATACTTAAACTACTGCCTTCTTTTGACTTGCTTCTATGTTTCCCAATTTCAACTGGTAACTTGGTGAATTCTTCTTCCGAAGTGAATAAATATATTTAAATTCTTGGGATAAATTCTACTTGTATATGATGAAGTGCCATATATTTGGATATAGGCAGAGATAGAGAAATTGATATATAAATGTAGGTTGATCTAGTTGTAGAGGCCACAGAGGGGAAGTTCCATTCTTCCTTGGAGAGAAACTGCTGCGAGTAGCTGGCAGACAGCCTCTGCTGCTGCCACTGGGATCCACTGCAGCATTCAGGCTGTGGCCTCGGTCCCCCTGGTCTGTTTTCAGCCAGTGACTGAGCGGGGTAGGAGGATTAGGGCTCGCTGTTGCTGTTCTTTCTCCTTCCCATCCTCCACATACCGTTACACCCGTTGAGGGAAAATCAAAACAATATTGCAGCCCAGGAGAATGGTGGGGCTTAGTATCCAATAAGACCCTAAAGACGCAGGGCTGGCGTGCCCATCATATCTTCAGTTAATTCACCATTCTGGCTCCTGCAGAAATGGATGAATTCTGAAGCAGGTGATAGGCGACCACAAACAGTCAGGTAGCTCTGGTCATAGCCACTGTCCTGGATGTGGTCTCATTGCTGGAGTAAACTGATCAGGCCTCGGGGACATGGCATGTGGCCATTGATTTGGTGGGTACACTGAGTCAGAAGAGAAGGACAGAAACAGTTCCCACTCATGAGGAATACTGAGCAGTAATTACGATTTTGCCCGGCTGCTATGTGAACTCTCTCTCCCTTTTTCATAATATAATCCCCAGAGATCTGGCCAGCAGGTGAGGAGAGGTGTTGCCCTCACTCCAGGGGTAACTCTCCTTGACCAGTAGCAGGAGGGGAGGCTTCTTTTACACATGTGCAGAAGCCAGGCTGTCCACCCAGGCACCTCCTGGTATTCATTTGCAACCATAAGCAACTTTGCCTAGCAACCCCAAGCTGAGGATGGCATCGTGACCAAGTGTTAATAACCCCAAGGAATAAAGGTTTGGGGCACCCACCCTGTAAGCCATCAAGACCTGCTGAGGTGATAGCTGAGGATGGGGCGAATTTTAAATAGATGGTGGAAGAGGGAAACCATGAGGACCAGGTTGTGGCCCCAAGTCCAGGTGCAGAGATGGGGGCTGAGGCTTATCCCACTGGCTTCTTTCTTCCAAGTTTGTCCTCAGGAAGAGAGGCTATTGAAACTGTAGGTAAGTTGCTTCCTGAATGTACGGAGAGATGGGTAAATGAGATGTGAGGGGTGTGTGCTGAAGGCCATTAAGTTGTGTCGCTTGGCTTTCACTCTGTGAGAGTCCAGTGGGTCTCGTGCGGCTAGCACACAGCCCCCAGTGGCTGCCCGTTTGGATCCATCACAGTGTTCAGGCCGTGGACGGCTCTCAGCAGGCTGCCCCCAGCCAGTGGCTGAGCAGGCAGATAGGCTAGGGCTGAGCCCTTCCACCCACATGGGCTTCCTTGGATTTCTTTGCTCTGGGGCATCTCACCAGCCTGGCAGGGACTTTCTTTGAGTTACTCTGCAATCTGTGCCTCTTACCACTTCAATCTCTTTGTTTCCCTCATTGCTTTCAACTGTCAAGTGCAGACTGAAGGGTCTTCCTGCTCTTTCTCACGTCCTCCTCCACTTACCCTTCATGACCATTCCCCCTGAGAGAACACCCTCATGTCTCATCACACCTTGGCACCCCCTCTGCAAAGACCCAACATGACACATTAGATTTAAGGCTTATACCCTGACTTCCAGACATTTCTTGCTTTCCCAGCACCCCCCAAGTCTGCTTTCCTTTTGCAAGACTTTGTCCTCTGAGGGGCTCTCTCCACCTGGTGGCACGGACAGCGGCAGGCAGGGTGGGCTTCACAGGCGTGCAAATGGTTCAGTGGCACAGGGCCTTGTGCTCAGAAGGGACCAGCCCTGGTTTAATGATCTATTGTCACTGTATCAGTTTACTAGGGCTTCCATAAAGTACCACAAACTGGGTGGCTTAAACAACAGAAATTTATTCTCTCAACTTCCGGAGGCTAGAACAGATCTCTTATCCAAGATCAAGGTGCTGGTAGGGTTGTTTCCCTCTGGGACTGTGAGAAAGAATCTGTTCCACATTCCTACCTGGCTTCTGCTGGTTTGCTGGCAATCCTTGGTGTTCCTTGGCTTGTAGACATATCACCATGATCTCGACCTTCATGTGCACATGATGTTTTGTGTCTCTGTGTCCAAGTCTTTACACAGGACACAAGTCATATTGAATTAGGGCCCATCCTAATGACCTCATCTTAACTAGTTAATTTGCAATGACCCTATTTCCAAATAAGATCACATTCTGAGACACTGGGAGTTAGGACTTCAGTATATGAATTTTGAGGGGACATAATTCAACACCTAACAATCATTATCTTGAAATTCCTAATAATTTTCATTTTATATTGGACTCCACAAATTATGCAGCCTGACCTGGCTCTGGACAGCTAATTCCAGACTTTAATTCTGTCTTAATATCTTGGATCACAGGGAAGAGTGTCTTTTTTTCCCTATAATTCCAGAAAAAGTCTCCCTAGAAGTGTTGATTGGCCACAGCTGGATGTCTAACCATTTCTAACCAATCACTGTGGCCACAAAGACTGTGTTCTTAATGGCCAGGCCTGGGGCTTGTGACCCCCAAACTCTATCACCTGCCAATGGTGAGGAAGTAGCATAGCGGTTGAACCACTAGGACATTCTCTTTGGGGTTTGGGACGTGGCTTATGCTCATTTTACAGAATGGGGTTTACAGCTTGCCTATTAACTCTGTGATCTGGAATGGTGTATGTTATTTAAGAATTCTCTATGACTTGAAAGCCTGAATACAAAAGAACACCAAGAAAGTCCTCTGTTTTTCATTTTAAAATATTTTGACAACTTGTTATGTTTTCATATCCTTATTAATCTCCTCAGGGGTGTCTATTTTTTGAGTCATATTTTAAAATTCATGTTTTCCTTAAACATGTGTTCATTATTAAAATGGCAGCTTTAAAATTTTCTCCTATGGATAGTTGTTTACGCCTGTTATGGGCTGAATTCTGTCCCTTCAAAATTCATATGTTGAAGTCCTAACTCCTAGGCCTTCAGAAAGTGACCGATTTTGGAGCTGGGGTCTTTAAGGAGGTAATTAAGGTTGTTGGGTGGGTTTGAATCCAATATGAATGGTGCATTTAGAAGAGGAGATCAGGACAGACAGGCACATGTACAGAGGGATGACCACGTGAGAACAGAGAGGGAAGACGGCCATCTATCTACAAGCCCAGGAGACGCTGGCCTCAGAAGGAACCAACCCTGCCAACAACTTCATCTTGGACTTCCAGCTTCCAGAATTATGAGAAAATTAATTTCTTTTGCTTATGCCAGCCAGCCTGTGGTGCTTGGTTATGGCAGTCCCAGCAAACTAATATAATGCCTATGTTTTTGTTTTGTGTTTTCTTATTTTCTTATTTAAGGTCATTAGGCTTACAGATTTTTTTTTCTATAAAATGTACTTGGTTGAAATGCCTTCTGAAATTTCCTATGTTTGGTAATATCTTTTGATTTTTTCCCTCTCATAACACTATAAATTTCTTGTTTCATAGCCATTTGTCATCAAGACTCTGTGGACACTGCTTCATTGCCATCTGTCATTTTGTGTTGTGAAAATAATTTTAATATAAAATGAATATTTTATTCTTTGTCAACAACCTGTTTATTATTCTATCTGTATCATTCAGAATGCTGTTTGATTTATTTTTGACATAAAGACATAGCATAAGAATATATAGCTTTTTTCATCTCTTTTGTAGGACAACCAAGAGCCTCTTTGACCCAAAACCTAAAACCTGTCTTCAGTTCAGGAAGTTTTCTTATGTTAGTTTGAGTTTTGCTTCTCATCCTTCTCTGTTTTCAGCTTCTGAAATTGCTGTTACACACGTTATGGTTCCTAGACATCTTTTCCATGTTTCTTTTCTTTTCTTTCATCATTTTCAGACCTTAGTTATTAACTCTTGGTTATTGAATAATCTCTGAATAAACTACCTTTATTGACTAATAAAGTCTATTTTCTGCTTTCACAGACTAGGATTTCAGGTGATTCCAAAGAAGGTCTCACTCCCTCCATTGCAATTTTAAATATTTGGAAATAGACATTCCTTCTAGATCTCTGATGGCTGCTGCTTAGTGCTTGATTAACATAGATTCATATGTGTAATATTCTCTTTAGTATTTTCCCCAATCTTTCTGCTTTTAGTGCAGTATATCTAGTGAAGGTGAAGAATATTTGGTGGATTTCTTCGATTGGCTCATTTATTTTGAATTGAAGTCACTTTTTTATGTGATTGGTTATTTTTCTCTGCTCATCCTTACAGGTCCAAGGTCACCTAACAGTGTAAATTCTGTAGGTTCCAACAGATATTGTGTGGTCCCTTCTTGGATCTTACAGGCTCAGAGGAGGGGAAAGGAACACTTTTATATTTATAATAGTTGTATTCCCAGGGTAGTGATATGTATTGTGAGGGACAGAGAAGTAGAGAGAGCTGCGGTGGGACACTTCACCACTCTGCCAAGAAGTTTTTTTTTTTTCATTTATTTTTCTCTATTGTTTCAGCTTTCTTCAGATGTAATTGATAAGTAAAATTGTAAGATACTTAAAGTGTACAACATGTTGATTTAATATATGTATACATTGCGAAAGAATTCCACCCATTGAGTTAACTGACATGTGTTATTTCACATATTTACCTTTTTTTCTCTGATAAGAACATTTAAGTTCTACTCTCTCAGCGAATTTCAATTGCATGATCCAGTGTTATCTTTCTAGTCATTGTGTTGTACAATGGATTCTTAGACCTTATACTTCTCATGTCTCAAAGTTTGTTCCTTTTATCAAACTCTCCTTATGTCCCCTGGCAACCACTTTTCCACTCTGTTTCTGAGTTTGGCTTTTTTACATTTTATTTTTAAGATTCCAGTATAAGTGATACCATGCAACATTTGCCTTTGTGTGGTTTATTTCACTTAACATAATGCCCTCCAGTTTCATTCCTAGGATTTCCTTCTTTTCTAAGACTGAATAATATTCCATTGCATATATACCACATTTTCCTTAACCATTCATCCCTTGAAAGACACTTAAGTTGTTTCCATTCATTGGCTATAGTAAATAATAAACATGGAAGTAAAAATATCTCTTCAATATAATAATTTTGTTTCCTTTGGATATATACCCAGAAATGAGATTACTGGGTCATTTGATAATTCTATTTTTAGTTGCTTAAGGAACTTTCATACTGTTTTCCATAGTGGCTGCACTAGTTCCTAGCAATAGTGCACCAAGGTTCCTCTTTGTTCCCATTTTCACTAGTATTTGTTACTTCTTGTCAAAAAGACAAGTAGATATCCTAGCAGGTGTGAGGCGATATCACATTGTGGTTTTGATTTGCATTTCCCTGATGACTAGGGATGTTGTGCATCTTTTCATGTACCTGTTGGCCATCTGTATGTCTTCTTTGGAAAACAATGTCTATTAAGTTCTTCTGTCCATTTTTTAATTGGGTTAATTCTTTTTTTGCTATTGAGGTATGTGAGTTTCTTGTATATTTTAGATATTAACTTCTGATTGAATATGTGATTTGCAAGTATGTCTTCCCATACCACAGGTTGCCCTTTCATTTTGTTGATCATTTCCTTTGCTCTGCAGAAGTTTTCTAGTTTAATATAGTCTCATTTGTTCATTTTTGTTTCTGTTGCCTGTGCTTTTGTTATCCTACCCAAGAATTTATTGCCAAGACCAATATCAAGGAACTTATGTTTTCTTCTAGGAGTTTTACAGTTTCAAGTCTTATGTTCAAGTCTTTAATCCATTTTGAGTTGACTTTTATACATAGTGTAAGATGGGGTCCAGTTTCACTCTTTTGCATGTGTCTGTCTGGTTTTCTCTATATCATTTTTTAAAGAGACTATCCTTTCCCCGCTGTATATTCTTAGTTATTTTGTTGTAAGTTAATTTGGCCATATATACATGGGTTTACTTCTGGAATCTCTATTGTGTTTTATTGATGTATGTGTTTGTTTTTGTGCCAATACCACTTTGATTACTGTCCCTTTGTAATATAATTTGAAATCAGGAAGCATGATACCTCCAACTTCTTTCTTCTTTCTCAAATTGCTTTGGCTATTTGTGGTTTTTTGTGACTCCATATAAATTTTAGGATTTTTAATTATGAAAAATGGCATTAGAATTTTAATAAGGATTGCATTAGATCTGTAGATTGCCTTAGATAGCATGGACATTTGAAGAAATTTATCCTTCTTGTCCATGAACATAGAATGTCTTTCCATTTATTTGTGTCTTCATTTTCTTTCATCAATGTAATAGTTTTCACTTGTACGGAAATTTCACCTCCTTGGTTAAATTTATTCCTAATATTTTAATCTTTTAGATGCAATCATAAATAGAATTGTTTTCTTAATTTCTCTTTCTGAGAGTTTGATGTTGGTTTATAGAATGGCAACTGGTGTTTTTACATTGATTTTGTATCCTCTAATTTTGCTGAATCTGTTGATTGGTTCTAACAGTTTTTGGTGGAATCTTTAGGGTTTTCTATATGTAATATGTCATCTACAAATAAGGACTATGTTACTTCTGCCTTTCTGATGTGGGTCACTTTCATTATTTATTTATTATTTTTATTTTTTTGCCTTATTGCTCTTGCCAGGACTTCAGTATTATATTGAATTAAAGGGTTGAGAGAGGGTATCCCTGTCTTATTATTGATCTTAGAGGAAAAGCTTTTAATGCTTCACCAAAGAGTGCCATGTTGCTATAGGCTTGTCATACATGGACTTTATTGTGTTGATGTACATCCCCTGTATCCCCAGTTTATTGAGAGTTTTTATTATGAAAGGCTATTGAATTTTATCAAGTGTTTTTTGTATGTATTGAGATAATCATGTGATTTTTGTTCTTCATTTTGTTAATGTGGTGAATGTTTTTAATGATTTGTGGATGCTAAACCATCCTTGCATCACTGGAATAAATTCCCACTCGATCATAGTGTATGATCCTTTTAAATATATTGTTGATTCAGGTTGCTAGTATTTGTTGAGGATTTTTGCATCTATGTCTATTAGGGATATTTGTCCGTTACTTTCTTTTCTTGTAGTGTCATTGTCTGGCTTGGTATCAGGGTAATGTGGCCTCATAAAATGAGTTTAGGAGTATTCCCTCCTCTTCAGTTTTTTGGAAGAGTTTGAAAAGGATTGGTATTTGTTCTTAAAATGTTTGGTGAAGTTTGCCAGTGAAGCCATCTGGTCCTGGGTTTCTTTGTTTGTTGGGATGTTTTTGATTATGGATTCAACTCCTTACTAGTAATCGGTCTGTTCATATTTTCTATTTCTTTATAATTCAGTCTTGGTAGATTGTATGTTTCTAGAAATTTATCTGATTCTTCTAGGTTGTCTAATAAGCTGGTGTATAATTATCATATTAATCTCTTATGATCATTTGTATTTCTGTGGTATCAATTTCTTCCCTTTCATTTATAATTTTGTTTTCCTTCTAGTCCTTTATATTTCTTTTCAGTAAATCTAGCTAAAGGTTTATCTATTTTCTTTTTATTATATTAAAAAAAAACAGCTTTAGTCTCATTGATCTTTTCTATTGTCTTTTCAGTTCCTATTTCATTTATTTCCACCCTTATCTTGGTTATTTCCTTCCTTCTGTTAACTTGGGGTTTAGTTTATTCTTCTTTTTCTAACTTATTGAGGTGTAAAGTTAGGTTGTTTATCTTTTTTCCTTTTTTTCCCATTTTTCAGTGTTTTTATTTTTTATATTTTTGCCATATAAAAAGTATTTATAGTTAGGCCAAGTATTCTGCTATACTTCTTTTTCTTATACAACATTTCATGTTTTCCTGTAGTTAATAATTACATTAAAAATTGAGATAATTATAGTTGCATCTGTAGTTGTAAGATAATGTAGTGATATCCCCTGTATATTTCACCCAGTTTCCTGAAACAGTAACATTTTATAAAACTGCAGTAAATATCACAACCAAGGTATTGACATTGATACAATCTATCTTATTCTTTTGTCCTACAACCTTGCTATAATCATTTATTAGTTCCAGAGTATTTTTGTTGATTCTTTGGGATTTTCTACATACAGAATCATGTCATATGAAAATAAGGACAGATTCATTTCTTCATTTCCAAACTGTGTTTTCTATTTACTTTAATTCTCTTAATAGGTGGGACATCTAGTATCTAGTATGATAGTAATAGGAGTGGTGAGAAAAAAACATTCTTGCCTAGTACCCAACCGTAAGGAGAAAGTGTCCAGTTTTTCACCAATAAATATATTATCTTTAGGTGTTTTATTTACTAGGTGCTCTATTTGTTAAGTTGAAGAAATTCCCTTTTACCTCTACTGTGAAGTTTTACATAATGAATGGATGTTCAATTTTGTTATATGTTTTTTCTGTGTCAATTAATGTGATCATACACTTTTTCTTCTTTAGCTTGTTGATGAGGTGGTTGATACTGATTGATTTTTTAATGTTGAACCAGCTTTGCATACCTGGAATAAAGTCCACTTGGTCATAGTGTATCATTCTTTTTAACTATCGCTGAATTCTATTTGATAATGCTTTATTGAAGATTTTTCATCTATACTAATAAGGGGTTTTGGTTTGTAGTTTTCATTTTCATACTGTGCTTGTATGGTTTTGATATAAGAGTAATGCTAGCTTCGTAAAAATTATTGGAAAGATTTCCTCCTATCCTATTTTCTGGAAGAGATTGTGTAGAAGTGATATTAACTCTCCTTTAAACCTTTGGTAGGCTCTTCACTGAAATCTGGGCCTGGAGATTTCACTTTTAGTAGTTTTTAAATTATGAATTCAATTTAATAGTGATAGGCCATCATATGATCTATTTCATATTGGGTGAGTTACAGTAGTTTTTGTATTCCTTATCCTTGTTTTTCTACAGGTAAGGTGTTTTTTTCTCTGGCTTCTTGGAAATTTTTTCTCTTTGGGTTTCTGAGGTTTTCTATAGCTGTAGATGCCGAGATTTCAAATTCCTCTACTGTCCTTCCTTCGGTTTTTGTCTTTGAACTTCCTTAAGAACTCCTCAGAGTTTGAACTTTGCACTGTTATTATTGCAGAGTCCTGTTAGTTCAGTAGTCAGGTGTGGGCATAGGAGAAGTTCTGGTAATCTTATGATTAAATCTCAGTCTCTTAGTGGACTTCTTTCTCTGTATTGTGATCTTCCTAAGTGTTGCTCCAGTGATATTCCCCCTCCCTGTAAGTGAGATGGGGAAGCTGGGGAGGTCTAGGGTGAGAGGATTGCCTTTCCCTGCTGGGATAACGTTCTGGAAATATTTTTTTCCTGGGGAGCAGGCTTTCATTGTGGAGAACTCTGGGTGAATTTCACAATTACTCTTCTTCTCGATGCAGCCAAGAGTGAACCTTTCTGGGCTCTTCTCTTCACTGTAAGTACCTTGGGTAGTTCCTGGAGGTAAAACCCACCACAATGTGGGGATCCCCTTAAGTTTGTAGCGCCCAGGGGTTTCTCATTCTCGTGCTACTCCACAGTCAGCTTTCAGCAGTTGATCCAAACCACCAAGTGTCCTCCTAGGTTATGGCTCTAGCAGTCCTACCGATTTGCTGTAGGTAAGCAGCTTTGACTGGATTTTCCTTTCTTTCCAGATTTTAGAGTGATGGTTTGCTTCAAAACTTCAGTTTTCTGGTGGGTCTAAGAAAAATGTTGATTTTGCTTGTTCGGCTTTTTCTTCTAATGATGGTTGTGACAATTTACAAGGACTGAACATAGAAGTCCATATGTTACTTCTTGCTGCATTTTCTTATTGCCATCTTTGTATATATAGTAGGGGAGAATTTTTAAAAGTTGTTTTAAGTGTGACTGTGGGAGATTCACCACAGGGAAGAATTGGTATACCCAGGTACCAAAGACAGATATATTCAAACTACACACAAGGTACAGATGCATGTAAATGAGGAAACGATGAACTAAGAAAAAAACAAGGTGAACTAAATGTTAAATTGGCCCCCACCATGCATGCTGCGAAGCTCTGCAGGGCCAGAGCTAGCATGAGGCAGGTGAAGGCATCCCGAGTGACACTGTGGCTCTTGGGCTCTATGCTTCTCTGGCCTCACCCTAGTTCCGGGTCTGAGGCAATTCCAGGAAGCCTTGGACATGTCTGTACTGGGGGCTTTATAGCACTATTCACAACATTTATAGGATAAGAAAGAAAGCTAGTACCTTAGGAGAAACACACCTGTTGAGAAAAAGTTTACCAGTGATTCCTTACAGAGTGGCTGTTGAGTAGTATCATGGAAAATGTTTTCAACAACATTAGAGTATTGCTGTCTACTTCCTCCTTTAATTCTGTTAGTATTTGTTTCACATATGCTGGTGCTCCTGTGTTGGGTGCATATATATTTATAATGGTTATATCTTCTTGTTGGACTGACCCCTTTACCATTATGTAATGTCCTTCTTTATCTCTTGCTACTTTCTTCGTTTTGAAGTCTATTTTGTCTGATACAAGTACTGCAACACCTGCTTTTTTCTCCTGGTTGTTTGCATGAAATATCTTTTTCCATCCCTTCACTTTTAGTCTGTGTATGTCTTTGGGTTTAAAGTGAGTCTCTTGAAGGCAGCATATAGATGGGTCTTGTTTTTTTATCCATTCAGTGACTCTATGGCTTTTGACTGGTGCATTCAGTCCATTTACATTTAGGGTGATTATGGATAGGTATGTACTTATTGGCATAGCAGGCTTCAGATCTGTGGTTACCAAAGGTTCAAGGTTAACTTCCCTACTATCTAAAAGTCCAACAACTAACTTAATATGCTATTACAAACACAATCTAAAGGTTGTTTGTTTGTTTGTTTGTTTGTTTCCTCTTTCTTCTTTCTACTCCATTCTTTATGTATTAGGTATCATATTCTGTACTGTTTGTCTATCCCTTGATTGACTTTGGGGATAGTTAATTTAATTTTGCATTTTCTTAGTAATTAGCTGTTCTATTTTCTTTACTGTGGTTTTATTACCTCTGGTGACAGCTGTTAATCCGTAGGAACACTTCCATCTATAACAGTCCCTCCAAAATACACTGTAGAGATGGTTTGTGGGAGGCAAATTCTCTCAGCTTTTGCTTATCTGGGAATTGTTTAATCCTTCCTTCAAATTTAAATGATAATCTTGCTGGATAAAGTAATCTTGGTTCAAGGCCCTTCTGCTTCATTGCATTAAATACATCATGCCACTCCCTTCTGGCCTGTAAGGTTTCTGCTGAGAAGTCTGATGATAGCCTGATGGGCTTTCCTTTGTATGTGATCTTATTTCTCTCTCTGGCTGCTTTTAATAGTCTGTCCTTATCCTTGATCTTTGCCATTTTAATTACTATATGTCTTGCTGTTGTCTTTCTTGGGTCCCTTGTGTTGGGAGATCTGTGCACCTCCATGGCCTGAGAGACTATCTCCTTCCCCAGATTGGGGAAGTTTTCAGCAATTACCTCCTCAAAGACACTTTCTATCCCTTTTTCTCTCCTTCTTCTGGTACCCCATAATGCGTATATTGTTCCATTTGGATTGGTCACACAGTTCTCTCAATATTCTTTCATTCTTAGAGATCCTTTTTTCTCTCAGTGCCTCAGCTTCTTTGTATTCCTCTTCTCTAGTTTCTATTTCATTTATTGTCTCCTCCACCATATCCAATCTGCTTTTAATACCATCCATTGTGTTCTTCAATGATTGGATCTCCGACCGGAATTCATTCCTGAGTTCTTGAATATCTTTCCGTACCTCCATGAGCATGTTAATGATTTTTATTTTGAACTCCCTTTCAGGGAGAGTCATAAGGTCCATATCATTTAAATCTTTCTCAGGAGTTGTATTCATAATTTTACTCTGGACCAGGTTCCTTTGGCATTTCATATTTGTGTATGGCGCCCTCTAGTGCCCAGAAGCTCTACTCTCTGGAGCTGCTCAGCCCCTGAAGCAATGTGGGGATTGTAGGGGAGTGGTATTGGTACCTCCAAGGAGGAAAGGGGTGTTTGCTGGTTCCTGGCTGCTATGCCTGTCTCCACTGCCTGAACCAGTGCGCTGAGCACACAGGTATAAGCCTCTGTGCTTTGCGTTTTTAGTTGCTGTAGACAGATCTTCCCTCTGGCTGGCCTAACACCAGGGTAGGGTTTCCTGGTTTGCAAGCCCGTGGAGGCTGGCCAGGAGAAAGGCACAGTAGTCTGCCTGTCACAGAAGGGGTTCTTGGAGCTGTGTAGGCAGCCAGGGAGCTGGAGTACCTGAAGATTGTGAATGCTCCCAATCTGCTGGGCAGAGTGCACCCGGACAATTTTGTCTACCTGTCCTTTCTCCTGAGCAGTAAGCTCCATGCAATCCTTGCCCCTTTAGCAGCCCTCTTGCTAAAGGCTTCTTTATTAGGAAGTCTCTCAGACTGCCTGCCTTTCTTTTGTCCCAGAGCAGCTGGGTATGGATCCCTGCTTTCACAAGCAGCTGGATTCTTAGTCTCTCCAGGAACTCTGCCTGTCTTAGCTTTCCAACCTCCTAATTACAAGAGTATCATGCAAGCACCATGAAATGTAGGTTTGTGCTCCCAGAGCAGATCTCCGGAGTTAGGTATTCAGCAGTCCCACATCTCTACTCCCTCCCTGCTCCGTTCCTGTTCCTCCTGCTGGTGAGCTGTGGTGGGGGAAGGGCTTGGATGCCACAGGACCACAGCTTTAGTACATTAACCTTTTCTGTGAGGGCTGTTCTTGTCTCCAGGTGTATGCAGTTTGTTGCCGTCCTCTTTCCCATTGCTCTTTCAAGAGTAGTTGTAGTAGCTTTATTTTCATATTATATGCGGTTTTAGGAGGAAGCCTCTGTCTCACCTCTCACGTGGCCATCTTTCAAGAACATCAGAGTAGTAAAAATGAAGAGTGTCATAGGAAGAGGCCCATGGAATAATAACTAAATGTATTTCAGTGAAAGTGGCGACCTCATATGAATCTCAAGGCAAGGTATTCCCATGGTTTGGGGCTCTCATGTTTTACTATTTACTCCTAAGTCCCATCGAGAGGAATAAGAGGCTTAAATTTTATTGACCCAGCTTGTTAATTTTATTTAGCATGACCAAATATAATGAGTAATTGTAATGTGTGTGTGTACTTTTTGGTGGTGGTGGGAGAGACAGGACTCAATTATCAATTCACATTTATCAACAGTTCAGAAGATGTGGGACACCTCTGAGTGACCTTAAATATCTTCAATTGTAGTTCAGGATGCATGACTGATAAACACAAAATTAGGCCTAACAATATAAGGGCATATGTAATTATCAGGAATGTAGTGGCAGTGAGAATGATAGAAAGCTAGAAATAGCAATAGACTAACATTAGCTTGGCTTGACTCTTGCAGAGTGGGAAGCCCAGAAGGAATTAATTGGGTGAGTTCTTCAATTATTTCTTTATCTAATGATCAGTCATATTTGGTATCATGGCAGATGGTAGCGTTCTGCGGAAATCAAGACAGCTTTCAATAGGAAATGTGTGAAAATGCAGTAGCTCCTCCTATAAGAACTTCGTTAATATTTAGTAATGAGGTTTAACTTGCAGTTGGATGTGTTGGTGGTTGGGGCTTGTTAGAGATGGAAACCCTTCTATTAGGAAGCACCAGATTAAGCAGTAATAAGGAAATTTGAATGTTCACACTATTGGGCATGGGGCCAGGATAATATTCTTTTTAAAAAATGTGCTTTCTCCTCCTTGCAATTGTATTTTCAATTAGAGTTTGTTCATTCCTGTGGAATCCAATTCTTTCTGTTATTTTATAATTCAAGGCTGAAGTAAAGAATTATCAGCCTTTATGACTTTGGGGCAAAGTTGTTGGGCTTCAGCCTCTATGAATCACTGATCCCTTCTTTGACCCCTTCTTGATGGCAACGTCAGGATTTTGGAAAGAGGAGATATCATATTTCAAGTGACCACAGAATGTGAACATTTTCAGTGAGAATGAGTTAACTGAGTCACTGAGGCTCTGTGGCTGTATAAGATATATTTACATAGCATGACAGATTTTGCTACAATATTTCTTTCTAAGGGTAGAGATGAAGACTAACTCATGAATGGCCCAGCAACAATTTGGTTACCCCTCTGTTTGTTAGGAAAGATAAACCAAAGAATTTACGACTCTATGTTACATTTAACATCTCCTGAGCATGTGGATTTTCCTCTTGTCTTGTCATTCTTCCATGTCACATTTGGTTCCTACAGGTGGGAGCATGGACTACTTAATGGATTTGTTTTATTACCCAAATCTTATTCTTTGGGCTATGAGCCTTGCAAGGTGGTGAAACCCTTTACCATAGTAACCACCAACACAACAAAATTCTGAATTTTGGATCACATTTTTTGTTATTTTTGAAACATCTGACTCATTATTTTGGTTGATTTTAAATTTCTTCCCTATTTCAACTGAAGTGTTAACCCCTCCACATATTCTTTAATTCCTTGCCCCTAGAGCAACTCTATTAATTTTCCATTCTCACAGTATTTCTCATTTTCTAACCTGTATTATAGTTAACATGGCTCAAGTCTCACTGTCCTTATTAGACTGAGTTCTTTTTATAGGAAAAATGTGCATCTGATTCAATATTGTAACCTTCAACGACCTAGCTAAGTCTTTCTAAAGAGTTGGTGCTCAGTGTCTGTTTGTTGAATGAATATGTAAAAGGTGCTAGCTAGCCAATGCAATGACAATGGATGAGAAAAAGGCACTCGGCTATTAACAGGTTTTGAGAATTGTTTGGAAACTAGGCTTCACACCGTTCTCAGGATATTGCTGAAACTCCTGGAATGTACCACAGCTACCTCAGATGCTAGTGATTCCTTCTTGTTTTCTTCTCCCAAGTTCCTCTTGTCCCTTTTCATCTTTCCTTCCATAGAGTACCCAGCTCCCCCTAAATACAATCTCCTGTTAGCAAATATTTCTCAAGCTCTCTAAACCCTTTGCCCCTCTCTGACATGTAGAATTTGCCTCTCCTGACTTATTACAGTGCTCAGCAAAATGCCCTCTAGTTAGCGTCATCCAACCTTCTTAAAAGGTATTGGCGGATTATATTCATTCAATAATTCAAAAGGACCTTTATTAAAATGATTAAATTAATACGTTTACAAAAATTAACATTATTGTATCATATGCTCATCGTAGGTGTGGCAGATCGTAAAGTTCTATAATACATACAGAATTATAGCCATTTATTTGGAAAAGATTAAAATAAATGAACTGTAGGAAAATGCAAGTTACGGCCCATCTCAGGAACCTTTCAATTTTGTGAGCCTCGCTGTACATGACCAGAAAATACCTGATTCTGTGTGAACACTGTTTTAGCCCATTCAAATACACCTTTATATGCTGGCTGATGGTCCACGGGAATAAGTTACCTGGACACTGCTCAAGGAGAATAAAAGAATATCATGAGATCCATGAAATTATTGTAAGTCAGATTCCATGGAGAAAAGTTAAGAGTTTTACCATTGTTTTCAACACTCCCAAGCTCTTTTTTCATAATTTCATCATAAAATGACCCTTCCCTTATTCTTTTTGCTGAAATGTATTTGATAACTCTGAAAGACAATTGAATTAGTATTAATTTGTGTAATGCTTTGATTATCAGAGCTGATATTATTATTATATTATCATTACTATTTTTAATGAACAGAGCTAATTCCACCATTTCTCAGGCATTTTGTCTTGCTACAGACATTCTACTCTGGTTTCCAACACAGTGCTGGTTTTCCCACAAGAAGCCGTAGGTGAGCGTGTCTGTGGCCAACCAGGCCTTCCCTTCCAACTCAGCTTGTCTTAATCCTACTTCTCTAACTACATGGTTGGAGACCATCAAGATTTTAATTTACTTAGCATTGACATGGAGAAGTGAAAATGACCTCTGCTGATTTTGGTCAGGAAGCTGACAGTGTGGGTGTTAAGAGAAGTTGGTGCATGATTGAGATGGCACAGTTTATCAGGAGGAAAAGGAACCAAATGAGAGAAGCAAGAGTAGCCACTGCTGGGTAAACACTTCTACGAATTTAGTTACTGCAAGAATCTCCTTGGCCTCCTTTTAGGAAATGCATAGTCCAATAAGTTGATAGTCATAGACTAAAAGAGCAAGCTAGGTATGAGTAGATGATGGAGAGTAGGCAGGCAGGCTTTTAGAAGTATTGTTGTCTGAGCTAGAAAGATGCCTGTTCTTCAGGCCCACATGGCGCTGAGCAGTCACACTGGAATGACTCACCTGTGCATGAAGCAAAATGGCAGAGCCTCTAAAGGCAAAACAAAACAAAAAACACAGACGCTACAGACCAGTGGTTACTTTTCTGAATTCCCTGTCCTTTCTATGGAGGCCCCCATGAGTGTTTTCAGTCAGTACAATTACCGTTCACTTTATGAATTTAGTTTGGAGGCAAACATATTTCCATTAAAGGGCCTAGAGTTAAACACACTTCAATTTTCACAAGAACATAACTGTTAAAGACACTTTTAAACAAAATTGGAACAAGTGTTATAATGCCATTTCACCACCCTGCTTTATGGATAACCATAATTAATGTCATCTTCAAATATGAAGGTCCCGTCTTTCTTTTAAGAAAGAATTTGAAAGTAATTTACAGTCCAATTATCTCCACAAGAATGTCAGGTGCATTTCGTCTGCATTGCTGAAAAGGTGAATAAAGCCTTTTGTTACACCACCGTGGTCATGTTCAGAAGAACTACTTACTTGATTAGCTCAATTGAAGCAAATTAAAGCATCTTTGTTTTCTTTCATTCATACTGTTTTTTTGAGGAGCAAGAGGGGAGAGCATAAGAGCCTTAGAGAGGACAGGATGGCATGATGGGCTAGTAGGAAGCACCCAGGTGCAGTGTGATAGTCATTGACGTGTCTTCAGTGTTGGCAGGTTTCACAGTAAGTAGATTGGCAGCACACAGGTGACCACCTCACCAAATTGTCCTTGAAAGTGGAGTTCTCTTGGGCGGTGTCCATAGACAGGCCAATTCTTGAACAATCTATGAAGATTGAGCCACCAGCTCCCTCTTTGGAGGTCAGACTGCGGCTGGCACAGGGGAGAAGGTAATAGGCAGAGCTTGAGTCCTTTGTACTGCTTTTGTCCTTAAAGCTATGTTTTCTGCAAGGCATCCATTCATTTTTTGTGGCCATGTTGGATGTCAGGTAGACAGTCAGACTGATTCTGTTGTATCCCCTGTTACTAGCACAGTGTTATTATTGTTCAAATCATAACTCCATGACGACTGTTGGTCCCTTGTAGCTCTTTTCCTGGTTCCAACCAATCCCTGTGCACTGGCACCTAACACGTGTCCTTTCAATCCATCTTCAGCCAGGGATTTATTGAAATATGCAAATACCCATCAGCATATAAATATTACTTAATATATAATTTTAAAATTCACATTTCTTGGTATGGGTTATGCACATTGTAACTTGATTCTTTTCCCATTCAGCATTGATTTTGGCATCTGTCTATATTCATAAATGTAGCCTGATTCCTTTAACTGTGGTTTAGGATTCCATGGTATAACTACATCATTGTTTTTTCTATCTATTCCCCCACTAACAAGCCTTTAGACTGTTTGTTCTATCAGGGTTGTAGTGTAAATAATACTCTAATGAATAACTGTGTCATATTTCCTGTTGAATTTGTCCTTCATTTTCTCTGGGGTAAATAGCAAGAATTGGAATTTCTAAGGCTTGAGGCATATGCTTTTTCAAATTCGTTTTTCAGAATGGCTACACCAACTTTTTCTCCCATCTGAATCACGAACAGTTCCCAAATGAATTTACATGCCAACGATAGTCATTTAAAAGAAATATAATTTCTCAGGGGTGTGGTTATATTATCCAAGGCTCAGTAAGTGGGAAGTTTTTGACAAGACCTTTCCATGAGACTCATCTGTGGGCACTGGGAAATCAGTTCTTGGTGACCCTAGAAAAAGGTAGGGGAGAAATGACCGTAGAATAAGCCACCAGAGTCTAATTGACTCAGTCTAGCCACTCCTTTCAACCTGCTGGAAGTCGAGCATGAGGATATGCTGGGGCTGGCAACTTGCTGATGCATGTAGCCACTTCTGCCAGCAGGCTTGAATTAAACAGCCATGTAGAGAACAGCTGTGAAAGATTCATCAATCACAGGATGTCTATTATTGGAATTAAAACACCTTCTAACTGTGGCATAGATTTGCATTGATTGCTATAGGCTGTGAGTAACACTGCCTTGCGTGATTTGCACTATACAGCCACCCCTCTGCCTTTGGACTGGGAGCCCAAATAGATGGGCTGATTTCCTTTCTTCTTTGGGGCCTATTTCTGCATTTCAGAGACAATGGGGTGTTAAATGGAATACGGATGTGTTAGGTAAGTCGACTTGGTGTATAGTCATCAAGCGTACTATTATAGCAAACAATTCTTTGACAACGAGAAATTGGTGCATATGATCTGACAAAGACATTTTATGCAAATTTAGTGTCAGAGGCAAGCTGGGAGATGCTGCTTGACACAAAATATGGGATATGGAAACAAGTGAAGAGAATGCCTGAAATGCGGATTTTTCAAAAATAGGGATAATGGCCATATCTACACTATCTTAACAAGGCCTCTCATATTACTGTTCTATGATAATGGGAGTCAATCTGTTTCCTTACACAGCGAAACAATGGGGGAAGTGTATATTATGGACAGTCTTATGATTAGAAGGAGTCTGGTCTTGTCTATGCAGTTATGTATTGGAAATCTCCTTTGAACTTCTCATGCTGCTCTAAATTTCACAAGTAATAGTTGTTATTAAAAATCATCACCATTTGTTGAACATGTACCATGCATAGTGTTAACTGCTTTAAATCACTTGATCTTTATAACAATTGAAAAATGAGGTATTATTGCCTGCATTTCTAAAATATGGAAGCTATATTTAGGTTAAACAACTTAAATAATTTATGTTAAGGTGAACAGTATTAAAATACCCCTGCAAAGTGTGAACCGGTTACTCATTGTCAGGCACACTTGAGAGGAAGCCAACCTGCCGGAGAAAAGATTATCAAAGATAAACTTCTTTCTAGCATTGATACAGGAAACCCCCAACTTCTATACATCTTCCTTTTGTAATTTTTCCTTTTTTTTCAGTTTATACTCATGCCTTACCTCCGACCACTTTCCATATGTCAAATTCACACTTTCATTTCTCAGTTGTCAATAAATATTTTGAGCGGTAATATGGTGGTGCCAAATATACCTCTATGTTCAATTTCAGGAATACCTTCATTTCTGTGTGTAAAGCAGTGTTTTATTTGTGTAACTAAAAATGTTTTCCTTCATTTTAATTTGTTTTATAAGAGCCGTAATTGGAAAAAAAAAGTTCCAATACTTAGAAGAATAAGGGAGAATTTACTGTTATGATAATTGAGACAAGGATGGATGTCATTCATTTCAATTGGGTCCTGAAGGGATGAGTGTAGTTTCTGGAAATTACACATACATGAGTTTCTGCACTTTAAAATAAGACACCTAATTCATTGTCTTATTTGGAAACACTTTGCAGAAAACATGCTTTTTGCATCGGAGGGCTTTCCCCTGCCTAGGAAGTGAACAGTTTCCCACCTGTAAGATCAACCTGCACAGCAAAGCTCTGCCCTTTATGCAAAAGTTGCTTTCAGGGTACCTGTGGCAGTGCTGGAGGAGTGAGAAGAAACGGAGTCTGAAGTCTAAATGATAGGACAGAAGGAGCCTTCCAGGAGGAAGCCCTGAGACCAAATGCAGGAAGGCTCAAACCATGAATTGGAACAGTGGTGGGGAATGCAACTATCAGTGGGTTATTAACAGGCTTCAACTTGAAGTAAGGCAAATCACAAAAACTTCTTTGATAGTAATGTTAATGTATGAATACATAACACAAAGCATAACAGGTTTCATGAATTAATATTGATTATTCCCATTACCTCACATCTAATCTGATTGAAAACCATGTTGGCTTTGATTTCAAAGTCTACTCAGAGTGCAGCTGCTTCTTAATCACCTCCACCATTAAACCTGCCCAAGCCATCACCTCTCCCCTGAATTACTGTTCAGCCTGCTGTTTCACATTTGTGCCTCACAGTCACCTCAGACAGTGATTCCTTCAAAGAGAAGGCAGATTATGTTCCTCTGCTCAAACCTTCCAATGGTCACGCATCTTACTCAAAGTGAAAGGCAAAGACTTTGAAATGTCCTACAATCCTACGTATCTTACAGGTTGCGTATATATGCTAGTTGTCCTCTCCACCTTACCTCCTCTTGGACCTCTTCTCTCACTAGCCTCTCCAACTCCCCATCACTGGTCCCTCCTTGGTCTCTGCTCTTCCTTGAACAAGCCAGGCATGCTTCCTTTACAAAGCCTGTTCCCTGGATAGCCTCATGACCTGTTCCCTCACTGTGTTGAAGTCTTTGCTCAATGTGAATGCCTAAATGGTTTACTCTGACCACTCTTAAAAAAAAGCCATTTTGTTTTAGAATAGTTTCAGATTTACAGAAATGTTTTGAAGATAGTACCGAGTTCTTACATCCTTGAGTCCCATATCCCTCATGCTCTTTTATTGTCTGTACATGCATCACCCTATTACATCCTATCTACTCTATTTATTTTCTTACTTATGCATGTGTACATGTATTTAAGGAAACATCAGTGGATCAACATTAATCTAAGTAAAAGAAAAGCATCCTTGGTGGTTTCCCTTCCCTGGGTGTAGACTTTGGTGAGGGAGGTCGGCCGTATTACTCTCAAATGGGAAGCACAACACTAACTTAGCAGTCCTTAGAAATAAAAGCAAGATTTCATTATAAACCAGCAATAAATAAATAATTCCTTTAAAACGCTGTCCTTGCCAAAAAGCTAAGTAAATATATTAGAAATAAAAGCAAGATTTCATTATAAACCAGCAATAAATAAATAATTCCTTTAAAACGCTGTCCTTGCCAAAAAGCTAAGTAAATATATTTTAGGTAAGGTATTTAAGAAATGAATACAAATTGCCTATGTAAAGAACTATGCATATACATTCAAGGTTAGGCTATAATAGAAACAGAAATCAGTTGGAATTTCCCCCCAATGTTCTTTAAAGTTCTTGGATATTTCTGGTAAGCAAAAGTTTTAATTTCTAAACCAAAAGCAATATATGCCTTCTTAATTGCATTTTTACCTTACAACTCTGCAAAAATATCTGTTTCAGTATCTATAGTTTCATGACATTTCAAACAGCTATATATTATCTCCCTGTATCATATAGTACCATAATTAATCAAATCACTAGTAATGGATATTTATATCATTTCTCACTGTGCACTCAATAATGGTTTACTGTACATCTTTGAATATTATTTGTCTAAATATTTGTTTTAAGGAGGAATTCCTACAAGATAAAATTTTTAATTCAGTTTTCTAAAGTGCTCTCCAGAAACTTGTATCATCAATGCATGAAAGTCACTGATCTCACATGTGTACTAATAGCATATTTTTACATGTTTTGCAAATCTGAATTTTAATTTGATTTGATTATTTTTTATTATTAGCAAGTATAAACATCTTTTCATGAATATGTTGACCATTTGCCTTCCTTTGGTGAATTGCCTTTTCATCATCTTATGCTATTTTTATATTGTGGTTTCTAGGTGTTTTCCCTTCCTGATATGTAAAAAGTAATTGTATATTAAATATATTAACTCTTATAAGCTGGCAATGTTTTCCTAGTGTGTGATTTGATTTTTTCTTTGCTGTAAGTTTTCATTTTAATGCAATCAATACCTTCCCATGATTTCTGGTATTACTACCATGTTAAAAAAGTAAAAAATTCTTTCTGAATTTATACTTATATTGTAGTAAGAACACATATTTATGTTTTTGGAGTATATTAGTTGGTTTGAAGAAGGCTAAATATGTGAGCAACTGAGTTCAAATTGCAATCTTGGAACCAGGTATCTTTTTATTTTTAATTGAAAGAAGATTTTAAATTTTAGACAGCTTGCAAGGAACCCCTTAACCTCTTTACTTATTGTTTAAAGAGGAAAGAAATGTACTTTGTATTCTCTCATTTTCTATCAGTGTTGATGTTTTTCAAAAAATTAGTCACCCATCTTCTGAATCGAAGTGCTTTGTTCTCAATATTTTTTCTACTAAAAGAAACAGTTAAATTATTTGTTTCTATTGTTGAAAAAATAAGCAATTTTTAAAAGAGACAAAATAAATATTCTATTAAATGGATAGATTTTTGTATTCAGTTCACCTTACTGGAATAAACAGAATTGTAGGTTATTGCTGGCAAATGAAGGATAAGGAAGTTGTTACATAAATTCACATTAGTGCTTACACTTACAGTTGCTATAAAACGATGAATTGAATAAGCACATTCAGTGTTAGTGATTTTACACTGGATTCTTCAGTCTTCATTGGAAGGCATAGTCCAAGTGTGTAAATTTATAGATACTTTGCACTCAGAATTCATAATGTTTCTTCTTTATATTTCATGTGGAAGAGTACAGGGGAGACCAGGTATCTCTAGGAACTGTCTATTTCCAATATCCGCCCTAAAGCATGTTCTAACAAGAGGACAGAAATGTACAGAACCCTTAGGGGAGTGGACCAAAGAAGGTTGAGAACTGGTGAGAAATGACAGTGTGTGATGAGCATTCCTTCTGTGTAAGCTCTCTCTGCAGCCTGAGTCTTTCGGGGTCTGGGCATCTCTGCTGGTGGCGTGCCAGGCTGCTGCCTCCAGGCTTGCCAGGAGACCGCCAGCTACAGGCTTGGCTCCTTGGGGCCCTCCTTGGCAAACCAACTGAAAACACAACAGACAATCTTTAAATTCTACTCTAAATCATTATATTTACACAGTGGAGATAGAAAGCGGGTCGGGTGGGGCTGAAGGGCCCTGAATTAGCCACATCAATCTGGGCAAGTGATGGATATGTTCCCCATTGCAGGGTGGAGCCCCACAGAGTGAAGATCTTTATCTTCCATTTAAAAACTCGATGGACATATCCATCATGCTATTTGACAGGTACATTAAGCAGGGTTCCCGCTTCCAAGGAGACCAACTCATATTCCTACCAGGCAGCAACAAATCACAGCCTTTTCCATCCACTGGGCTTCCCTTTCAGAAGCTTCCCTGGCTCTAAAACCAACCCCAGAATTTATGCCTCTCAGTCTGCCTCCCTGAGTGAGCCAAGTCACTCAGAGCCACCCACAGCTGCTTCTGCTGCTTGTGGCTATTCCAGGAACAGGCAGAGCTGTTCTTCTTGCACACCCTGCCCAAAGGGCAATTCATTCATTCACTGTGCTTGCGGAAAGCTGTGAGAGCTGCAAGGCACAGTCTGGTCACCAATGGACCATGACACCCCGAGTAAGTGAACTCCATCTGGGGACAGAGACACAGAAGCTCTTCGCTTACTTTCACTATAATTGGAGTTGAAAACATAGCCCTAGCCAATGCCTCCTCCAAAAAAAGAAAAAAGGGAAGAAAAAATCTACCGAGGTCACTTTCCTGAAGAGACACACTCTTCAGAGTATAGGAAGGAACAATAAATTATATGTCAGATATTTTTTAAGCATGTAGCGAAACTAGGTGCCTGGGACACAACGGTGAATGGGGATGAAAATACCTGATGTCTCGTCCACAAGGAATAAAATCTTGCACAGGTGGATTTCTTGAATGTGCTAGTTTAGATTGCTAACCAAGGGCATCACGGTGGTCTCTGTAAAGAAATACATATGAATGGCATACTCTTCTTCCTAGCCTCTACTTCTCCATTACAGGGGCTACTGTTTCTCCAGCGCTTTCTGGGAGCTTCGTGCTGAACTAACCACCTCCGTGTACAACCCTACCAGTTATTGACTGTTAGACTGATTTGGCAGGTGTGGGAATTGCTGCTCAGGAGGTCTCATCCATTCCTTCTTTTCTTCACTGATTGAGAGTTGGCTGCGTGCACACACTGTTCTGGGGTCTTGCGCTAGAGGCCTGGGGGCTCCAAAGGCACTTGGCCACCACGCTATGCCTCTGTCACATCACCTCCTCCTGGCATGTATGCCGCATTCCATGCTGGGGGTGTAGGTCTAGACTAGGCAGTAAGTAGGGGCTTTTGAAAGGGTTAACAGATCAGGACTTATCAAATGGAATGCAGTTTCCATCGTGGCAAATTCTGTTGTGGCTTTGGACCCCCTTTGAGGAATAGAACTTTAACTCGATTCCTTTTGGCCCTCACTTTGTGTTTGAGCCTGTGCCTTGCTCTGAGGAAACCGGCATGTTGTTTTGAGAAGCCCCCTGTTGTTCTGATGGAGCTTAAACTGAGGTGCTGTCTGAATTTTGCCAATCCTCATGGGACTTGATTGCTGTGCTCACTCCCCAGCTGCTTAAAAGGGGTTCACCCCCCTCCCATCCCCTCACATGGCCTGCTCACAGCTCAAGGGGATGTGTGTGGCCATGAGATTTCCAGTCACCTGCCAGATGGACACAAACCCAGGGGTCATCCTTGACGACTCTGTCTACTTCATCACTATATTCAACTCACAAAAATTCCTGTTAGTCTTCCATCGACATAGCCCTGAATCTATTCGTATCTCTTTATTTCTGGCCCGAAGAACCAGCATCGCCCCTGGGGCTACTGAGAAAGGCTAATTCTGATCACGTGACAGTCACCTGGGCTTCCCTCCAATCTGTTCTCTACCTGCAGCCAGAGGGACCGGGCACATCTGATGAATTCTTGCCATGCCACATGCTAAAACCTTTTATAGATAGCTCTCAACTCTTCTTTTTGGATAGAGACAAAACTCCTTAACTTTATTTTCCTCTTTAGACTACTTTCGGTTGTTGCGGCTATTTAGTTTTTCCAGTAAGCTATTTTAGAATACTTTAAAGTTTATAAAGAAGTTGCAAAGATAAAATAGATAACTAGTATACCCTTCACCCAGGTTCCCTTAATGCTAACACTGCATGTTATTGTGGGTACATTTATCACAGTTCACAAATTGGCATTGATGCATTACTATTAACTAAGCTCCAGACTTTATCAGGATTTTGCCAGTTTTTCCACTTAATGTCCTTTTTCTGTTTCAACATCCAGTGCAGGATATCACACTGCGGTTAGCCTAATTCGGTTTTTGGCTGAGGGAACTGTAGAATTTACCATCTAATCTAGGATCGTTTTGAGAAAGGGGACACTATTGATAATTGCCCATGGGAAGCAAGTATAGAATGGGATTGTCCCAGGTCACCTGCCTCGGGTGGTGTTCCTCCTACAGTCAACCTGATTGCACATTCTCTAGGCCCCCATGTTCAATGCTTGGGAACTGCCAGCCTGCTGTCCCTCCTGCTACTCCTTTTCTCCTTCCACGTGCTTTTCCCACTCATCTTCACCTACTCATTGGCTCTAAACCTTTTCTGACCTCCTGTACTAGGTCAAATCCTCATTCTCACATTTTCAGACTACATACACATTTCCTTTCTAGTTTGCCAATTGCAATTAATTTTTTTCTTGTGAGATTATTTGATTGATATCTGTCTTCCTTAGGCAGCAAGTTCCATAAGGAAAGGGGCAATATTTCATTTCACCTTCCATTGTCTCCTCTATGTCCAAAACACAGAGTGGGTATTGAGAACTGCTTGTTAAATAATTGAATGAATAAGCTTCTTTGATGCTATGGTGCATTTAGCATGTGTCATGTTCTCTGGAATGAATGCTCCATTGGCCTGGGTCCTTCCTTAAGCCCTTGCCTCACAAGTGGGCAGAGCTATTTTTCATGCTTTGCCCGTAGTAAGCATGGGATACATAATCGTCAGAGAATGAATGTCTGTAGTCATAAACTTGTCTTTGCACCTTGTATTAGGACTCTTTCAGTTATAAGTGACAAAGGCTTCTGTGTTTATCAAAAATAATAAGGAAGTTGGGTAGTGACCCACAAACGTGGGAAGTATAGGCTTGGCGAGTTTCCATCCTGGCCTTGACTCAGGTACTTAGATGAGGCTACTGCCATGCTATCTATCTCCGTCTCTCTCCACTTTGCTTGGCTTCATGTTTTCCCCATTCTTAGGCAGGTTTTTGTCACATAGTGAAACGGACCAGTGGCCGTCTCAGACTTATAGGGTCCTTAAGAGTCAAAACTTCCAAGATGAAACTCTCATCCTATCAATACCAACACTCATTCCCCAGAAGAGATTCTGGTTTGGCCTTGCTTGGATAACAGCCCATCATGAGTCAGTCTCTCTGGCTGGGGGAGTGAGTTATTCTAATTGGTCAGTTGGGAATGATACACTCACCTTTCCGGAGTGGGAGGCTGGGTCATGTGATTCAAGGATCTCCTGGGTGGGAATGGCACAGACAGAAACAGAGCTCTTTACTGTAATCCTCAGCTTCCAGGAGTGTCACAATGAGAAGTAGATTTCTGACTTCCCTGTTACTTATTTTCACTAATTTAAAAGGTTTTAATAACAATGATTTTTTTTAGGAAAAGAGAAATGAATGATAATATATTAATTTGCATTCAGTAATAGACCATGGTGTTTTTCCCTGCAAAGTACCAGTAAACATCTTCATAGAAGGAAATAACTGAGGCAGTATGAATTAATGGTTTGTTTGAAAAATACCGTCTAGGTCAGTTTTTCCTGGGTGACTTTGAAGCAATCAACTTTTAATTTAGAAAATTCTGGTGTTTGGGCTCAGTGCCCCATATTTTATTGGGTATGTTTTCTGGCAGTAGAAAAACATTAAAGTGCTCTTGTTTTTAGCATACCTTTGAAATTAACTTACTCAGAACATTATTTGAAAGGAAGTTTTGAAAGGAATGATCTATTAGGTAAAGTATACTCTGTTTTCTTGAGTAATCATAAAATGGCATATTTTCATTAATTTAATATTCTGGTTAACGTGGAATTACCCAATAGATTTTCATTCATTCTCCTTATAAAAATAAGGCCTTAAATGATTGGATTTTTCATATGTGATTTGGAAGGGACTTTAGACACATTTATGTTCTTTAATTTGAGTATCATCGTCAGGTGACTATGAACAAATTTTGGACTCTCATTGTTTAGATCAGGAACCAGGGAGCATTTTTTTTTATAAAGGGTCAGATAGGAAACACTTTAGGCTTTGCAGATCATGTGGTCTCTATCTTAACTACTCAAAAGGGCAGACAATAAGGAAATGCATGGGTATGTCTGTGTTCCAATAAAACTCTATTTACAAAAACAGACAGCAGGCAGGTTGGCCCATGAGCCATAGTTTGCAGACCCCTGGTCTAGATTATGCACAAAGAGAATTTATGGCTGTTATTTTGTGGCCATGGTCAAATGTTGTTTAATTGTTCACCGTTTGCCTTGATTGCATGGTTTAAGGAACAGAGCCCTGGAGAAAGACTGATAAACTCAAGGGGTCCTGGGTGTATCTGTTGACTGTAGTCCAAGTATTCAATCCCTCCAAGATTCAGTGTTCTGAATTATTGAATGGAGCTGGCAATAACCATCCTACTAATCTTAAGGAGTACTCTGAGACTCAGATAAGGGAATATCCAGGAAAGGGAATTAAAAGCAGAAAAGTTTTTTGCCACTATAAGGTATTATTATTTTACCTTTATGGCACTGCGGTTGTCAAAATAAATGAAGAAAAGAGAAGCACGTATCTGACGAAAATTGATAACGTGTACATCAGTTAGGGTCCCTGTAATAAACAGAGGGGCCCACACATTAAGATTATTTTTGTAGGGCTTTATGAAGGGACTATTTAGAAAGATAAGGGCAAAATGTGACGGAACTACCAGGGACAGTGCAGTGTTCTGGGACGAGCAACCTCAGAGCTTCAGTGGAGCTAGATCCAGAAAGCATGAGGAATGTACAGAGGGCTTCCGTGAGAGTAGCCATGGCCTTTGGTTAAGTGGTACAACTGATCAGTGATGACCCTGGGGAATAAATACCTTCCCTTTCATCTCCTGTTGATAGCTGCCCCTGGTAGAGCCTAGCCAGAAAACACTGAATGCAGGTCAGAAACCCAGAGCAGAGAGCTATGGCAGGAAGAGAGGATATGGAGACAATGAACAGAAACAATCCAAAGTGACACGTATATTGTCATCTTCTCAGCAAGTCAATACGCAGCTTATCAGTGACACCCTGCATACTGAATTTCTCATCTTTCCCTTTGCTGGAATGTTTTTATTGTCTAACATTATTATCAAAGAAACCCCATTTAGAAATGTATTCAGATTAAAGAGAGCACTTAATCGTACAAGTTAGAATACTCTGTAACTAAATAAAACTAGGTTAATTTTTTTAAATAACTTGAAGAAAAATTAGAAATTTGGTGAAAAATAAAAATTTGATAAAATGTTTTCTGCTACTTGGTGTATCATGGAGTCCTGATTACTCTCTTTTGATTGAGTTATTGTTCTTCACGACAATATACAGTTATATTTATACTATTGAGAGTGGGAAAATCTGGCAAAAGTTATGATGGATTTTGCAAATGCTTGGACCAATGCATAAAAAACAGAGCAAAACAGAACACCCTTCTTTTTTTATTAGTAAAAAAACTCCCAGTTAAAAATTTGATCAGTTTATTATTAAATTTTATTTATTAAATTAACCCAAATGCAAGTAACTACACTTGTCATTATCTTTTAAAATTAAACTCCAACTTGAAGAGAAAAAGAGTTATTTTTTAAAAGCCTGTACTAAAAATTGATTTTGGAAACCATGACCAATTCCATGCAATGGCCCAGGGTGAGCCTTTGCTTATCTCTGTCCGCCATGCCTTTAAGTTTGTGCCATAGTCCCACAATAGCTGGGAGGAAAGACCTGTCCCTCTGGAGGTCCTTTTGAACCTGGAGATATTGTGATGTTGGGAATAGAGTGAGGACGGGAGCAGTGCTGCTGGCTATCCTGGGGTCTTGATGAACCAAAATGCAATTTGTCTTAATGTTTACATATAACCGAGAAAATAAAGAGGGCTCTTACATTTCCACAAAAACAGCAGCCACAAAAAAAATGGCTTCCTGGTCAACTCTCAATTTTCAGAACATTTGAATAACCCAGATTCTGGGTGCCATGAGCATTTTGAGTAAAGACAACTCCTTGCACATGTGTCTTCCTATTCTTCCCATCTTGTTAGAGTGAGCCCAAATGATACTTCAGAAAGGATTTCCCTAACCATTCTAATAAAACTAAGGTTGTTGTAAGCACAAAGGCATAGACATATAGTATAGGATGATCTCTATAGGGTCTCATTTTAAATAGCAATTATTCTTAGTTATTTGCTTACTTGGTTTTTGGTCTGTCTTCCCCACTTGACAATACATTTATGATTTGTTCCCCATTGTATCTCTTACACTTAGTTCAGTGCATGACACAGACTGGATACTCAATAGATATGCTCTCAAATGAATAGATATTTTATCCACAAGCAAAGGACCAGTCAACATGGCAGTCTAGTGAACACGCATAAGGGTAGAACAATTGTTAGACTTGCCTGAATGTCTGTCTGAATGTAGTTCAGAAAGAAATGGGGCTTTCTGTATTACTGATATGCATTCTTCATTATCATAGACAATGGAGGCTGCTGTGAAACGTGATTTGTGAAGATAATGCATATGTCAAGTTCTAAAATATGCAGTGCCACAGATCATGAGGATTGACACACAGGCAAAATCTATGTAAATGAATCACTGATCAAAGATAAACTTGTTAGGAAAGCAGACTTTCCATGACACCAATCTATACATTTCTGAGGTTTTCACTGCATTATTCATTTATAAAAAGTGTTCGTGGATCTTGGCATTTACTTTTAAGGAAAGTGTATAATAGATAGACTTTGGAAATGCCTTTTCAAACATACTCTTTTCTAAGGGTAGAATTTAGAACATTTTGGGATGAGATGATTTGACGTACATTACTTACACAAATAGTTTCTGGTATCAAACTGCTGAGTGTCAGATTCAGGTGCTATGTGTTATATGACCTCACTAAGCCTCAGTTTCCTCAAGGGTAAAATTGGGAGGATGATACAATAATCGCATTTATCTAATCTGGGTGCATCTGTGAGTGTGTGTGTGTGTAAGAGATTGAGAGGAATATGGGGAGAGAACTGAGAAAATATTGGTAGAAGTACTCAGAACAGTGTTTGACACATTATTTTCAATTAACACACTTTTATTAGGTTTAATTACCTGAAATGGTCTTTTAAAATATGCTAAAACATCTATTTGTATGAACATATTTCCTTTCCTGTCACATCTTATTTTTCTCCTCTTCTTCTCTAATTTGCTCCAAAGTACAACCATTTCTTGAGTCTTTTAGGATAAAGCAGGGCAGCTGTCTCAGGAAAGTTGAAGGCAAAGCAGATAGCTTACAGCTTCACAGGATGCGTGTGTGCTGGTGGTGGGTGTGGGTGACTGTGCCATTTAGAAAATGACCTCATTCCATGAAATCTTTGTCATCTTTTAGATGGGTTGTCATCTTGGGAAGCACAGCCTTCAGTACCCAGCAGGGGCTACATGTTTGATGGCCTTAATGTTCCTAATTCGTCAGCCATTCTGTAACCATGCTCTTTGCCACATGACTTGTAGCACCTCTCATGAAATAGGTGGGTTCCGTTTCTGTTTCCCCATCCCCTACATTCTGAGGTGGCCATGTGTCTTGCTCTGGACTAAAGAATGTTAACAGATACAACAACTCTTGTTGAGACTTGAAAAAGCTCTTACACATTTCTGCTTCCCCTCCTACTCCTCTCTTTTCCCATGAGAACATGTGTGGACAGAGTTGAGACATGTGAAGAATTACCCCAGCCAAGGCTACCCTAGATCAGCTCATTAATGGCTGGCTGACCCCTAGACACATCAGTGGGTCCAGCTGAGACCAGGAAAATGTGCAGCCTAGCCCAGCCTAAATCATCCACCTAAAGATTTGTTAATTAAATAAATATTCCTTGCTTTAAGCCACTGAGCACTGGGATAGCTTGTTATTCAGCATTACTGCTAAAATATACAACTGATCCTGTGAGATAAATAGTCTCATGGAACCTTATGTAGAATCTTTCTAATGTATAACTGATTGTATCATGTCATACTCAAATGGATCTACATTAGTTAGGCCCTGCCTATCTCAACAACCTCATCCCTTTTCTTCCCATGCCCCAAACACTATGCTTCTCTCAAAAATGTACTTAGAATCCTGAAGAGCATTCTATCCCAGTCTTGGGCCTTAGGTTGTGCTGCCTGCAAAGGCTCCTTCCACTCCCAGTGAATTAAATTTCCACTTGTCCCTTGGGTCTCATTTTAGGAACATTTCTTTTGGAAACCTACTTAGGTCCATTAAGAGGAAGCTAGGTGACTCCTCTCTGGGTGCCCTTAGCGCTCTGTGGGGCACATCCTGGCACTTATCACATGTTGGTGTCATTGCATGTTTCCTGGGTTTGCTCCCCATGTTCTTAGAAGGTACAAGCATACAGTTTGTGTTTGTGAACCACTGCATCTCCAATATGAGGTCCAGTGCCTGGAACACAGTATGCGTTCAGTGAGTAACAATCAAACCGTTGGATGAATAAATGTTGAATTCATGGGCAAATGGGGAAAGGATGAGATTGTGAGGTTCCTATGCCCCAGGACTAAGATAAGTGGAAGTGACAAGAAGGAGAACATCAGGCTGCTTGTCTGCAACTTGATAATGTTCAAACCACATAGAACAGATTTCTACTATGTAGACCTCTTATATAGATTTCAAGTAAAGATCAAACATCATCCAGATTGCCAAAATAAAATTAGAATTCTTGGTTTGTAAACAAATCACCTAAAAAAGGAAATTCAAACAAATGACATCTGCAAACTAAGCACCATGAGCTGGCTTCAATTTCTTCTCTAAGTAACTTAAAGAAAATGAAAAAGCAAGACCCTGTTTAGAATTTATTTTACAAGGAGCCACTTCCAAATCTTGAATATTATTTTAGGCACTGAATGGGCAGATTAAAAAACAAAACAAAACAAAAACAAAATGAGGGACACCATCTTTTTGCAGTAAAGATGGTATTCCTCAGTCACTAGAAGAGTTTACGAGTCAGTACCTTAGAAATGTATAATCTTATGGTCATGGAGTTTTAGATAAGGGGAAAACTTTAAGGATTATTTAATCCAGGGTTTTGCAAACGAGTGGAGTGCATGCTTGATGCTTCATATCTACTCTGAGTCTCTGCCTCAGCAATCAGAATTCAGCACTTCAGGTCTTTCCTTTGGATGCCCTGTACCTCTGTTTGCTTGAGAATGTAGACCATTAATATTTGAATTTTAACCCACAGGCTGAGTAGTTTACCCTTCCTCATTTTACACATAAAGAAAATAACTCCCAGGAGTTGTGAATGCCCCAGTTATCCCAAATGGTCATGAGAAAGGTAAAATCCAGATCTCAAAATTTGCAGCTCATTTCGTGCTTTTTTTTTTTTCCACCACAATGCACTCTCTTTGACCCCTTTCCTCACACATTCCATTGGGTTGTGCAGAATCTGCATGGCTGGAATGAATACAAGTTGAAGGGGAAGTTAAATCCATCTAGACTTTGAAATGTAGGGGAGATTTAACATCCTTATGTCCTTTGGAATGCTATGGTGCATTCATGGTTCATGTAGTCAGCAAACTAAAGGTCGGGCTTTAGTTGGTATTCAGCATAAAGTGTGTCGTAACACTGACAGGCTATATTTATACAGTGGTGCTGAAAGATTAAAATAAATATATACCAGTGTTGATCCTAACAAATGTATGCACGGCTGTTGATAGAGTTAACATCAGTTTTTGAGTTTGTCATTGTTTACCCATATGTTGCAAATGGCAGTTTTTCCAAAATATAATCATTTGTCACATCATTCTGTAGATTTTTTTTTTTTGGAGGAGACAATAATATGTTTAATACTGGTAGGCCTCCATTTCCAGACTCTATCAATGAGGGAAAAAATTAAGGTCCTGGCTTTCAATAGACTTTTCAACCAGTTTTATGGGAGTTCCATCTCTACAAATCTTTCTAGTCAGCAAAATTTGCTCCTCCAAGTGCTAAAGGAATAAACACTGCTCTCTAGTTTCTCAGCAGGGAGCCTTGTCCTGGGCCTGTGGTGTTAGGATCTGCAGACTAATGTATTACTTGTACTGGTGATCTGCACCCATATTTCTCTTGTGCTGTGTGCCACAGGGACCCCCATCTCCCACCAACAGGTTCAATCTCAATTCCATTTCTGCTCACATCTCCAAAGCTAATGGCATGGTTCCTGCACTGAGGAACTGCCCCCATGAGAAAGAATGATCTCCCTCCATACGGCTGTTCTTTCGGTTCCATTGGTGCGGCTCTCTCGGCACTAGAAAGGTTGCCCTGTGGTATCCAGCTTAGAGCTCTTTAAGATGAGGTCATTGACAAAGGAGCACATCTGGTAGCTATTCAGCACAGCACCCCTGGATCCAGCCCCGTGACACACTCTGTGTCTCACAGCTGTGCACATGGCCTTGCTATCCCCTGCATAGCCCTGACTCTCTGAGGGCCCCCCTGAGGAGCTGACAGCCTTCCCCGTCTATCCTTTGCATTGAGTTAAGCCTAATGATCAGGGAACATTCCTCCTCTCTATGCGGCTGAGTGTATTTCATGTTCGTTGTACCTCTGGTACCTTTCATTGACATCCAGGAGCACCTGAGCTGCTTCTCTGCTCTTCTGTCCTGGAGATTTTTTTTCACCAGGGGAAGTGCCTACATTGACAATTTAATAATGTGCAGGAGATAATGTTTAAATTAGGTATAGATACACAATTATATGGGAGGGCTATGAAAGCCAGCATAAATAAGGGCAGCATTTAATAGGTTCCGTGTCTTTAGATTTATCAAAAGACTTGAAGTTGCATCTAAGGGAGTTACATTGTTTTTAACAATCTCTCTCTAGACTACTTTTCCAGTGTAATGTCCTACAATTTTTCTCCCTTCTAATTCTCTATCTATACTTTACTATTCCTCAAATTCACTTGCAAAAGGCATTTTGTTTTCCTTTACTCATGGTGTCCCCACCCAGAAATGCCTTTCCTGGATTTTCCACTTATTAAAATTTATTTAAATAACATGGCCCAGAGCAGATGTCCCAGGAAATGTGAGCAAACACTCCCATGCCTCTCAATCAGAAGTAATTGTTTCCTCTCCTGTACTCCCACTGCAAGCTGTTCACATTGCTAAGAGTTCATTTACCCCATCATGTACTGTTATTTGTGTTGGGTGTATATGTATGTTTATAATTTACATGTGAATGCATATATTTCATATTTAATGTTATAATTCATATTCTTTATAGCTATAAATGATATCATGGATTCACACAGGGTCTTAAAAATAGGAGACTTGGTAACTATTTGTTAAACAAATGGGCATTGTGTGGTGGATATTATTTTAGGACAAATGATTTTATTTCGAACCAGTTTGACTGGATTATTTTAATAAAGAAACAGTAAAATGAGAAGAGGTGACTATTCTGTTAATAGCTAATTGCGGTTGACCATGATTATCAGGAAAGTAACCTATGCTTTCTAGATGTTTAGATTCGTTCTGAATTAGCCCAACACAATATTAACAAAGCACTCAATTCTGGACCCATGGAGTTCATAGAAAAATGGAAAGTTGTATAGACTCTTCTGATAAAGCTCTGAGGTGAATTCATGAGTGCCTATGGGAAGTTTTTTTTTCCTCTTTTAAAGGCGCTGTCCCAATCTGACCAAATAGTTGTGCCAACATTTGTATCATTTAGCACCAGAGATGAGAAAAGATAAGCAGATCACCGAACAGAGATGAGAATTGTGCATTCTAAGAACTATGGTTTTCCTCTTTACTAATACATTAAAAAGCAAAGAAAGAAAGAAATAAGACTTTTAAAAAAGTGATCAGGAAGGTGCTCCTAAGGTGGGTATAATTCTCGTGCTGACAAATTAGGCAGAATGGAAATCACTATTAGCCCCTGACTTTCATGTGCTGAATACAAAACCACAGACACTAGGAAGCCCAGGGAAGAACATTCCATGGCAGAGGTCTCAGGCTCCTTCAGCTATTGGCATCTTCCTGAATCTTCTGTGCTCTCTGTCAATTGCTCCAGGAGACTCAGGAAAAGATAGATAAAGATCTTTGACTTGGCAAAGCAATGGAGAAATTGTCCATGGTGATCATCTATTGAATTGCTTTCATCATAATCTGATCTATAAAGAGACTAGAGTACAGGACAGCAATATGTCATTATGGAATCCAGGTGAGTTTGGATGGATTGGTGGTTGGTTTGTGGGGAGAAAAAAATGTTTATGAGCAATGTCAGAGTAAAGACATATATTTATTTGGAGTTTAGAACCTGTTAGCTCTTTAATTTGTGTCTCAGTTATCTTAATCTATAAAACAGGATAATAATCCCTACATTATAGAGTTGTGACAATTAAATAAGACAATATAAAAAGTGATTAGCATTGCACTTGGGACATAAAGCATTTTTAGCTCGTTAGTTCTTCTAATGATAACATGTATTCAGTACTTAATCCCACAGGTGTTGTTCTGAGGACTTCATATTACTTGGCTCATTTCATCCTCTCAACAAAAAACCCTATCAGGTTCTCAAAATGCTAAATATAGCATAAGGAGTTTCATGTAAGCTTTGCCAGCTGACTGCTAAAGTGATATATGTAAAATATCTTTTCATAATTCAGTGCTCAAAGATTAGCTCATAGGGTCAAAGAACTTCTTCTCCAATGTGACTAGAACATATTACATCTATTATTGGAAATCATATGATAGTGCAATGATTTCTGTGTGATTACTTTATAGTTAGAAAAACTATCACACAAATATCATTTGGTCTTCACAACAGTTCTATTAAATAGGGAAAGTAGTTACTAATATCTCTCTTTACATGTAAAGGAACTGAGATTCAGAAGGATTATGCAACCTGCATGATCACTTAATAGAAGTGAATAGCCAGGTCTCTGATTCTAGTCTAGTATCTGAAGTGTCATATTGGCCCAAATCAAAATACCTCACATCATTCATTCCATAACTGGTTTATCGTATAAGATTTTTTAAGCATCTATCACTCCAAAGGCCCTATGTTAAGTGCAGTCAGGATACTGTGGGGAGTCACAGTTGGGAGGGCACCGACTAGTCAGAGAAGGACAGTGATATTGCTGCTTCCAAGATCCATATTTTCTTCCTGGACACACAACTAGACCACACTTTCCAAACTTTCTTGCAGTTAGATTTGACCATGGGCATGAGTTCCAGCTAGCTGAACTTGAACAGAATTGTTAGGCACCACCCCCAGCTCCCTTTTGCCCTCTGCTCTGTGGGTTCGGATGACCTTGAGGAATGTTGGAGCCACAAAATGGAAGCAGTCTTTGTACAAAAATCACCACCTGACACCACTTGAGGAAGCTGACCTGGGATAGTTCAAACAGGAACTGAAAATATTCTGTAAGTGAGAATTAACTTCTGTGGCATTTGAACCATTGTACATTTTAACATCTATGTGCCCTTGAACGACTTCCTTTTCTAAAACTCAGGCACTATTAGGAGAGGCTTCCTGAAGCAAATGATTACTATGCAGAAATATAGGAATTATGTAGGTAAAGCAAATAGGGGTGAACAGGAAAAAAAAACCAGCTGATGTAAAAGTCTAGAGGCCAAAGAGAGTGTGATGTGCCTTCAGCCTTGCTGCCCAAAATGCAGAGATTGGCAGCTTCAGCTTCACCTGGGAGCTTGTTAGAAATGTTGAATCTTGGGTCCCAGTTGAGACCAATTGAACCAGAATGTGCATTTTAGGAAGATCCTCAGGCAATTCATATAACATTAGAGACTGAGAAGAAATGCTTCAGGATACTAGTGGTCCATGTAGTCGGCACAGAGAGGGTGAGGTGTAGATTAGGGAGGCAAAAGGCCAAAACCGTTAATAAAGGCCAGGTCTTCTGGGGTCTTGCAAGTGGTTCCTATAATAAGATAAAAGGAGTCATCTTACCTCAAGGTACTTTAATAAAATAACATAGTCTGAGAGATGTAAGCATCAGAAATTAATTTTTTCACAGTTCTGGGGCTGGGAAGTCCAAGACGAGGTGCCAGCCTGATTAGGTTCCTGGATTGCAAGTGGCCAGCTGCCTTCTGGCTGTGACCTTACCAGGTGGACAGAGAGCTCTGGTTTCTTCCTCTTCTTATAAGTACATGAATGCCCTCATGGGGGTCCCCCCACCTTCATGATCTCATCTAAGTCTAATTCCCTTCAAGAGGCCCCACTTCCAAATACCATTACACTGGGGGTCAGGGTTTCAACATACAAATTTTGGGGGAACACAAACATTCAGTCCATAACAAGAAGTTAGCGTTGCTTTAAAATATGAGTTCATTAAACTTCTGTTACATATCTGGCACTGTGAGGTACGAAAGAGACAGAAAACATGATTTCAACTGCTGAAGAACCACTGTCTATGGCCACATGCTGCTGTTGACCTGGGCTCCCATGCCCATCTTACTCTGAGGCCTTGATACTTACTCATTAGCTCCATTGTCTCTAGTACTAGAATCGTGGATGAGAGATACACACTGAATTGGTAGGCTTAGAATTTTATCTAGTAGGCTTTGGTTAACAATATAGGTTCTTGAGTAAAAATAACTAGATTGGAAATGGTAACTAAGAAACCAGGGAGATGCATACCAGATAATTCACACCTTTATTGCCCAGATATTTATTGAGTACCTACTATGTTTTATGCATATACTGTTTCCAGCCAACTCTTATACTCATCTTTCATGTTTTAATTCAGAAAACAAAGTCCGTATGCTTTATTACTAATGGAAGATCAGATGGTTTTGAAGGGGCAGGAGAAAGAGAGAGAGAGATAGGGAGGTGGGAGGGGAAGGAAGAGAGGAGAGAGAAGTTGAAACTAGAAATATTTTGTATATGCATGTAAACACCTTCTAATGGATCTTAAATAGTAATCTTATCTTGGGGGTACATATATGTTTAACATTTAGAATACATACAGAAGATGAACTTACAAAACACTAGTAATGATGAGAGTGACTTTAGAAGCTTTCCTCCCCTCATCCCTTCATACATGAAGATAATTAAATGATTTGCTGAGGGGTACCAGTGCAGAGACTGGCCGTAGTGATATTTAAACTCAGGTCTCTCTGCTCTCAACCAAAAGATACCACAATATTTTCAATGAAATGCTATAACTACAAGATGATGACAGTGTTTATAAGACAAAGTGTTCCACGGTCATAAATATTTGGAAGACTCTGGGCTATACAATGTTTAATAAGTTCATTTGCAGCAGGACTTCTATGAGCCTTAACTTAATGCACCAGTGAGCACTGTGAGTCTCTTAAGGGGCAGAATAGAGTTTTCAGAATTTTCCCAAACTGCTTGTTAATGATAATCAGTGCTACACAGGATATACTTTAGTTCTATTGCAGCATACTGAGCTTTTTCTCTAATTTATACACACCTTCTCTGCGAATTTGGTGAGGAAGAACGTGAGCTCTCTCTTCTCATTACTGCCAACAAATAACAAATTGACCGTAAGCTCATTACTAGTTATTTCTTTGGGCTTAAGTTTTCCCATCTATGCAATCAAGGGAATTGTAAGACAGCTTCCCTCTGAAATTTAATCAACTGTGTTAAATGTTGTAGGTGGGCCATATGAGGAAAGGGACCATGTCAGGATCCCTAAAGGGCAAGTTGCGGCTCTGACACCAACACGCTGGGTCATCAGTAACAGTCACCAAACCACTCCAGGTCTTGGTGTTTTTATCTGAAAAACAACGAAGTTGAACTACATGGTCTAGTCCAGAGCACCTTGTTTGATGGGCCAAAGGCTCTATGATATTACAGAGACTAGGTTTAGCACTAAAAAGTGATTTAAAAAATAATGGATTACACAAAGTTGATGAACTCAACTTCAGATAAAAGTGAGACTACAAATGTGGAATAATGTTACTTGCCTATGTAATAGGACATGAAATGATGGCAATCCTTTCTGCCCGAGAAGGAGGGAAGAAAGAGAGTGAAGGATATCAGATAGAAGTATAAGAATAATGGGAAAAGGTTGGACTACTGTTTTTAGAAATGTGTTGGAAACTTTTCAAATTAAGCTCCTCTTTATCTCCTTTCAAGTCACAAGTTTGTAAAATGAGAAGAGAAAAAAATAAGTGTAATACCTTTATAGAGCTGAAGAGAAACTCCGAGTTAAAAGATATATCATCAATTTAAATGACTTGGCTGAGGAAAATCAAGTCCCAAACAAATCAATACTTAAAATATAAGTGAACAAACTCTAAATATTGTCCATTGCCATAATTACTAGATTACAGAATGGATATTGTTCTCAGATTATGAAAGGAGTGGTACATGCTTACTTAAAAATATTAGATAATACAAAAAAGTATAAGCAGGAAAATGAAAAGCATCTGTATTCCAGAAATAATCAGTTAACATGGAGTTATAAATCCCTAGATAGAGTTGTGCCTGTTTATGTTTTATATGTTATGAGTATTCTATTGATAAACAGATGTTATTATTAAAGCCACAATAGAATGGGATCATACTGTGCATACAGTTTGATAATACACTTCATTCACTTAAAATGTCATATGGAATTTTCTACACAAATAATAGATTTCTTAAGTTATTTTTATTAGCTAAATAGCGTTTTGGTAGTATACCATTATATATTTGAACAATTTCTCATGGATAGCTATTATAGCTGCTATTAGGAACAACATCTTGATGTTATATATGTTTTATATGTTATTCCACTATTTCCCTTGTAATAAATTTCTAAAACTAGAATCATTAAGGCAAAGGATATAGATTGCTGAACTGCCCACTAGAAAAATCATACCAACTTTATTTTCACCAATAATTTATACCATTTCCAATACACAGTATTTTTTTCATTTTTTGTAATTTTAAAAACCACAGAGCAAATATTGGTATCTCATGATTCATTGAGAATTTAATCAGTGATCAACATGGTTAAAGTCCTTTTGTGACTTTGAGTGTTTACATTTTCTGAAAAATGTTTGTTTATGTCCATCTCTCCCTTGAGGTATTGGTGTTTTCTTTCCAATTTA